>CM056602.1:40325171-40593074 GCA_029721355.1 Tegillarca granosa
CGGTACCCGCGGTATCATTTTTTGAATGTATTTAACTGTATTTTTTTTTTAAAAAAAAAAAAAAAAGCTTTATCATAGTATATTTCAATATGCAAGGGGTTTCTTTCTATTAAATCTTAAAAAAATATAAAGCATAATTTGTAGTTTTATAAGATGTTTTCCAATAATTTATTTTATTTTATTTTTATAACTATATGAAAACAAACTGTATGTACGACTTTAGTAAATGTTTTACCTGTACTAGATGTATGATCTTTATACCGATGCCATTTATAACATCAATACATAGCAGAATATTGTTTTTCTCACTATTTATTCAAAATTAAAAAAAAAAAACAATGTTATATCCAAAGTTATATCATCTCCGATTTTATTTTATGCTGTTTATACATACTGGACTTAAAAAAGGTAAGAATCACTTTTTACAGAAATATGATATGATGTATATTAAATGACATCTTAATATCTCCATATTTTGCTAGGATCTATTGCTTTAAAAATTACAGTTGTTGTTATCACGTGCTCTTCTTGCGTAGTTTTTTTTTTTTTTTTTTTTTTTTTTTTTAAACAAAAAAAAACTCTGTGAATCTCTTTATTCGTTTTATTATGCGGCGTCATCTGACTGCCATTGATTATGCCCAGACAGTGAATGTTGCAATCTGGAGAGAGCCAAAGGACAGATGCACAACATTTTAATGTGTCAAAAAGTGAAGTGTCACGGCTGTGGAATAGATTCCAGTACACTGGCAGTCTTACGGGAAAGACTTTTTCAGGTAGTCCAAGAGATTCAACGGCCGAAAGAACCGTTATCTTATAAACTTTGATCAACAAAACAGGTTTGAATGTACTGTACAGAAAAACAATCAGTTCAGACAAGCTACTGGAAGGCGGATCTGTTGTCAAACACTACGAAACAGACTTAATCGTTCTAATCTATGTGCTTACAGACCAGCTGTTCATAGTGTTCTAGCCAGACGATTATGGGAAAATAGTCACCGTAATTGGCAACTGAGTCAGTTGTCTCTTCAGGTGTGCGGCAAAGAGATGAAATTCTTCATCTTATTGTTAGACCTTTCGCTGGTATTATCGGGCCTAACTCAAATAGAGCACGTTTGGGACATTCTGCAACAACGCATTTTGAAACCCGCAACTTTAGGCTGATAGACAGAAGCTAACAACAGCGCTACTTGAGAAATGGTCTAGAATCCCACAAAACACGATTTGTCGCTTAATCCAATCCATTCTAAGATGTAATTTAAGGCCGCGGATTACATAGTCGTTTTTGATGACATTTTTCTTTTGACAATAATATTTCTAATTTGTCCACCCATATTGAATTCAATTATGTTTTCCGGGGTTGTCATACTTTGTATATCCTCAGGCTATTTTCCCCATTATCCACCTAAAATAGTGGTGTAACATTATTTGCTGGTAAGTAAAGAGCGTTGAAAATTTGAAGGATCAGCGAGTGTTTGAGAACCAGTGTAATTGTAAATACATTAAACTGACCAGATATGGTCATTATTGTCATATTACAGTCATGCCTAGTTAAGACAAACTAATCATTGATTGCTTTATTCAACGTGGAATAACAACGGTATTTATAGCTGCACGACCATAATTACTTATCTTAACACGCCTATGTATATGGAGCTGCCTTGTATATTCAACAGCAGTCTGTCAGAAAGTCTATCTTGAAATTTCCGTATTATAAACGTTTAACTAGCTAACAGAAATCTTCAAGAAGAGGTAATACGCTAACACTGATTGTATTGGATAAAATGTACAGTCGGAAGAAACTGAATGAACTGTTAAGTGTACTTCAGGACTCAGATATTCGTAACTCTATGGGTAATAAATGATCAGCAGAACTTCAATATATCAATAAAATCAATCTATCTAATCGATAGATTAATCATTGTGTTCTTAAGTAAGATGGATTACTATCACTTTTGAGGTTTTCAGCAAGATTTGAAATGATGCAAACTTTGAATTTTAATTTCAAACTCCGAACAAACAAAGATCGTGTTGATTGGATAACATACTTGTACACCGAACAACCAAAGATCGTGTTGATTGGATAACCTACTTGTACTCGGAACAACCAAAGATCGTGTTGATTGGATAACATACTTGTACTCCGAACAACCAAAGATCGTGTTGATTTGATAACAAACATACTTGTACTCCGAACAACCAAAGATCGTGTTGATTGGATAACATGCTTGTACTTCGAACAACCAAAGATCGTGTTGATTGGATAACATAATTGTACTCCGAACAACCAAAGATCCTGCTGATTGGATAACATAATTGTACTCCGAACAACCAAAGATCCTGCTGATTGGATAACATACTTGCGATATTAAAAATTAGCTTTTCAAATAATTTTACATTTAAACATGTTACCAGCTTGTCTATGATGTAGGAAATAATAAAAAATGTTTCATGGACCATTAGAGCAACTTGTAAACCAAATACGCAGCAATAAGCTACTTCCTTTAGTTTTTGCTAGAGATTTTCATCTAGTCAGTTGATACACGTATTCAATAAAAATAAGTTATTTAAGCAAAGAATATGTTCATTGTTATGCAAATATATATGTCATTAAACACGCAATTTAAAAATAATAAAGTGCATTTTTCGATATCAAAACGATGCCATTTTGAAATTTAATTAACTCATTAATGGACAGACAAATAAATAAATAAATAAAAAAATAAATAAATAAATTTGTATATTTTGTGCTAAGAAAAAATTCAATACCGAATAAACAAAATGAGGTGTTTCGAATAGATACATTAATGTCAAGGTATTCCGAATGTTCAGTAATTTTATGATAATTACGTTACTATTCTCTTGCGCAATGTGATAAAAATGTTACAATAAATTAATTTATTATAAAGTCTCAGGACGATTCTTGTTTGAAGTTATATGTAGCCGGGTTGGTTTCAATACGGTAACTTCCCATATAATCCTTGCCGTTGGTTATGTCATATGATAAGATATTAATGACGTCATTTGGCGCAGTTTATAGTCACGTCTAGGTTGTTTTGCAATCTTTGTTCTTGCAGTTCATCTAAGCTGAGGTAAATTACTTTGAAACTGTCTTTTTTAAAATCAAAATTTAAAAAGTTGGACTAAAAGGCATAACGTGTCTTATGCAGGATAAATACATACAATAAAATGAAATGATTTAATAAGTAGAAGTAATTTTATTTTACCAAGGACGGAATGAAAAAATTTGAAAATTGCTAATATGAGAAGTTGATGTTGTGATACTAAAGTTAAAATCATTCAAATTGAAATTCAAATAAACATTATTCCGTTTCCATTTACTTTCATAATGTCAAACATGTCCAGAATCTAAATGATGAAAAAAATCCATTATGTCACGCAAATTTCTCTCCATCATCAGAACCGTTAATTAAAACTTTTCAAATTGTTCTTAAAAACGAACAAATCTTTTCACAACAAATCTGTCATGATTCTGTTTTATTAAATGCTTATTACTGTTGGACAGTAACTTTGCGATCCATTCGCACAAAAAAACTGCTGGCAAGTGTCGGAGATTGATCCGGATCGGCGTTCTTGAATACATTTCTTAAACATTTTTAATCTGTAATTATTTCTTAAAGGTCCATATGCACGCCTTATCCTAATCTCTGACAAAATGTCACGTGGTTGCAGCAAATCTATAATAATAATAATAATAAATAAATAATAATAATAATAATAATAAATTAGCAACAATTAATAATAATAAATAATGATAATAATTTTTGTTAAGGTGCTAGCTCACCAAATCATTATGTCGCAGACAAACATACCACGTCCCTAGTCCTTTATCGTGGCACCGAGTAATTCAGTCTATACTTTATCATCCTAATGCCAAGCGGCAGGCAAAAAAGCAAAATTTCAAATTTTAAAGTCTTTTGTATGATCCGGCCTGGATTCGAATCTGAGAGCCTCCGCTCTTGGTGGAGTATAGAAGACTTTTATTTTCGCCATTGTCAAATTTCAGCTAAGATTTCTACAAGTTGCTTTATTTCCTTTTGTGGTTGCCTTTTTTATCGTTAACCCAAGTACTGCTTCACTTGATAAGCCAACAAACGTGTACAATAGTCTAGACCAGGCCAGATGCTTCTAAAACAAATATATTAGCTTTAATATGACAAACTATATCGACCAACTCACCGTGTAATCTGGATAATTTGTCTGAAGAATCTCCATAATTATCAGCTGGTGCCGCCATAATGATATCACATAACAGGATAATTGTCATTAACCATGCAATCATGACTCTCAATGGTCCCATCTGAATAAATAAATTAATATTTAGATAATTATCCGGATATTTATATTATAACTGTAATGAATTTTGACATTAACAACCACTTACCAATAAATCAATATCATTAATTTAATTTTAGTTTATATTTTGATCATGGTGGCATGAAGACTCTCCTTTAGCACTTTAAACCACACCTCCAGTGCTCCTCCGAAGTCTGAAATTTTACAGCCATTGTCTAGTAATTGTTTACTATGTTATTGTCCTGTTTGTGTTAATTTGTTCGTTAGTTGTTTCATATATTTGACCCTGTTTGGCTGCATTAAGTTTTATATATCAGCGATGACTGGTTTTATTTTATATCAGTAACGACAAAAAGATTCCAAATTGTTTTGTTGTTTTAAACGTCGTCCACTAACAAGATATGTAAAAACTTATATTTCAGGAAGAAGGGTATTCCGTATATTTTAACTAAATGAAAATACAATGTATGACAGTAATGACACTGATCAAAGATAACTGAAAACAACTTAAACGCAAAACATTGTAACAGTGAAATAACCGGACTGTATTGTAGCTTAACTACTGATTTCATAGCAAAACATGTCATGTGAAAGGAAACAATACGCATGTAAAGTGTATCAACACACTTCTAAAGAGATTGTTTTTTCACTTACTTGCTTATTGTTCATATTTACTTTTTTACTTTTACCTATTACCCACTCATTCACTTACTCACTCACTTACTCAATCACTCATTCACTTACTCACTCACTTTCTCAATCACTCACTCACTTACTCAATCACTCATTCACTTACTTACTGACTTATTTACTCACTCACTCACTCACTCACTCACTCACTCACTCACTCACTCACTTATTTACTTATTCACTTACTTACTTACTTACTTACTTACTTACTTACTTACTTACTCATTCACTCACTCACTCACTCACTCACTCACTCACTCACTAACTCACTCACTCATTTACTCACTTACTCAAACGCGTTTTTGATATCGATACTGACTTTAGAAATAACTATAAAATGTTGTTTTTTGTTTTTGCCACTGTACAAAATACCGGTACATAGTCACAACAGCGTGTTGTATAAGTTCCTCACTGTTAAATGGTGGTCAACTGCTCCTGTAGAATTGGATACAGAACGTGAAGAATCAATGGCATATAATGAAACCGGACCAGCTCAATGTTCGTCGTAGTTTTCTATTTACGAATTCTTGATATTTCATTTTACAATAAAAAGTAATTCTTGTGTATGTGTTCTGACAGCATTGCTAACTCGCTGGCTATCAGTTAACTAGTAATACAGGACAATGACTTAGTTTTTTACATAATGCATCTTCTGACCGTTTCAAGTTTCAAGCATTGCTAACATGCTGGTAATCAGTTGGCTTGCAATACAGGACAATGACTTAGTTTTTACATACTGCATCTTTTGACAGCATTGCTAACACGCTGGTAATTAGCTGGCTTGCAATACAGGACAATGACTTAGTTTTTACATACTGCATCTTAATCTTAATGGTGTTTAAAAACGCACATGTTGATCGCCATGTGGTTTATCGACTAATACATGCTTAATAAACCTACTTGTTCCAAAAATAAGTAAAAATTTAACAAAGGAACATTTGTTTAAGAAATTTTCTTTGCTTTTTTCATTAACTGATTGAGAATGCCTCAGTTCCACATGCTCGTAAGGATGCAGATGTAGTCTTGATTAAATAAACATCGTTTTTCCATGACAATGTTTGTCATGGTAGAATAACTTTGATTTTCGCAGAAACTAAAAAATGAAAATAGACACTTCGAATCCTTGACCGTATAACCGCATTTTTAGTTTTAAAACAAATTAAAACTTGGCACATTGTGAAGGACTTCTTTACTTCTTTTATCTTGTTACACTTAAAGAATTGTTTTTTTTTTAAAGATTTTCAAAAGTAATTTTAAAAATTGCTTTTGTAATATGCAAAATTACAGAATTATTGTTTTTCTACCTAAATTCATTTCTATGCTCATAATCGATTTTAGATACCTTTAAAGGTTAAATAACTTTTTGTCATTTTAGTTGGTAAATTTAAGATTTTTTCGGCATTTTTCTTTAACATTGTTTTGTTTCAGCAAAATATATCTTATTATTAATGCTAAAAAAGAAGAAAAAGGAGATGAAGAAAAGAAATGGAACTGTTAGATTTCCTATACTGATATTGCCGTGTCATTATTATTACCATTTATATATACATTATATATTAAATATTACTGCAAGAAATATAAAAAATTTACTTGAAGCCTTTGCCATTTTTAAACTGACTAATTTTATAATAGCACATAATTCTTTAAATATCTCATGATAAAACTTTTATTTATTTATTTATTTATTTATTTATTTATTTATTTATTTATCTATTTATTGTTATGTACTTTAAAGTTTAACTCATAACATATCTCTTTACTTATGTTTATCTCGTCGTTTTTGGATCCACTTATAAATTCCGTTTTAACATGAATGATTTCCGGAAATATTTTATGATCCTACATGTACTTTTCAAACTATTTATAGATGCACTTAGTTAGAGACTGTCGACTGTATATTATAAAGCCATTCAACTTACACGTGCACGTGATTACTTTTTATATCATCTTAGCATTATGAGTTCTACACGTACATCAAACATACATTTAAATTTCGAGTTTGAAAGTTGTGTGCGCTCAAGCGACTTTGAAATGTTCATATTTGCCTAAAACTATAATGTAACATGTTCAAAAATATAATGCCCTTACGTAGCGCGAGTCAAAACCGAAGTCCCATTGGAACAGTCTGAAAATTAAAACACCTGTTTTTAGTACGTCTGTACTTAAAACAACAACCAGTTTCATTGGTGGGTTTAATGTCCCCTGAAATATATTTAGATTTCATAGATCGGAAATTGTGCACAATTTATTTTTCTTTTTAACTTGCATTTTTAATGAATATTTTAATTTAACATCAATTTATACAATGACATTATAATTTCGCTTATTAGTTAAAAGTTTAGAATATACGAAATACCGAATTCAATTTTTTTTTACCTAAACCGGCAAAATGTAAAATGATCACTTTTAAGTGTAAATGCATATTATTCATTACTTTTTAAAAGTTTTGTAAAGTTGCATTTTATCAAAAATTTAAGGTTAGTATTAAATTTAACAATTTTGATCACTCGTTTAAAAGTAGAATTGAAGATATATCGAATTGCATGATACCGTTAATTTTTTTTATAGATTAACCGGTTAAAAAATCAAATCTTTAAATTAAAGGATAATTGCTAATTATTTTTGTATGTTTAACACACTCATTATTTCGCCTTATAATTCAAAACATTTTCTGACTTCATGGTATAATTTTTTTCGTATATCTTTCACACTATCATTAGATAAAAACCGGCAAATCAGCTGTTTACTTTTGAAATTAATTAGATAATTTGTAATTTTTAAACATTAGTTCTCAATTTTTAAAATTTACTATATTATATAAAAATGCACTCACCGTGTTTCTTTTATTGTAATATCCCTGTGTGAGCTAAAACAAATAGATACTTAAATGTACAGTGACTTCTTTTCAAACTATTTATAGATGTAGAAGAGGGGAAAATCAGCTGTTCATTACTCATTATATACTCAACTGTTTTATAAATCCGTGTGGGATGGCTCGGAGGAGGCCGAGGTCTCGCTAATCTACATAATACTATCGTCTGCGATATCCGTGATTTGCAGAAAATTGTTCTCTTAAATGACCAATCGACTATGATAATTCATAAATATTCCATGAAACGATAATTTAATATTTTGTAGATTTATATCATATTAAGATTGGATAATTCAAATATCTCGCGTGTTGGATTTTCCGTCAAGGGAAAACGTGCAGATTTACGAGAGAGAGAGAGAGAGAGAGAGAGAGAGAGAGAGAGAGAGAGAGAGAGAGAGAGCATTTGTGCATTTTAATATATAACTTTATCTTGAAGCAATGGTGTCTCTTTTAAGTTTAAATATTTTTAAACTGCACTTCAAGGATAGGGGCGATTTAATTTTAATTATTTCATTTGTTTTCGACAAAAAGCACGTATATTAGCACTGCACTAGAAAGGGAAAGGCATCTTGACTTAAACTGAAAATGGTCACTTTTTGTTTACATATAACTTTTTAGAAATTGTTTTCTTGTTTTGTTTTTTTTTTCAATATAAGCATGGGCATGTATAACATGAAGAAACGGAAGGGATTTTACGCACCAAACAACGGACTGTATAGAGTATGACGAGAGTGTTTACCGTCAGTTTACCGACAACATGG
This sequence comes from Tegillarca granosa, assembly GCA_029721355.1. Lineage (NCBI taxonomy): Eukaryota > Metazoa > Mollusca > Bivalvia > Arcoida > Arcidae > Tegillarca > Tegillarca granosa. The sequence goes on from CM056602.1 coordinate 40,333,809, forward strand.
TGTGAAGTGATGGTGTTTCATGCCCTGGTCCACTGACTATACTAGTGTGGTGACGGCAATTTTATGCCTTAATCTACCGACTAAGTGGATTTGAGTAACTACGTTTTACGCCGTAAGGAGTGTGGTGACAGCGTTTTACGCAGGCTACCGACTGAATGATGTGGAATGGTGTGTTTAACGACCCCTGAGTTTACCGACTGTATGCTGTTTTGTTGTTTTACGCCAAAGTCTACACTTTTGTGTGTAGGGAGTATGGTAATAGTGTTTTACAGTTTACCGACTGCAAGTAAAATGGTGTCGATGTTTTACGCATACACCTACACTTTAGTTTGTAGGGAGTGTGGTAATAGTGTTTTACACCTTATATAATTAGTTTACCGACTGTAAGTAAAATGGTGCCGGCAAGCGAATCGAAGAACCTTAAAATACTGAGTTTGATTTAAATCGAGGCTTTATAAGTCGTTGTAATCTGTACACTGGTGCTTCTGAACACTACACAAACAAGGATGCTGTACTTTTATGATCTGACCTCATACTTGACCTTTATGCTAAATATCCTTTGTTTTTCACGTCATTGCAATTCGCATTTTTCTAATGTAAAAGAAGTTATACAATGAAACGTTTTAAGTGCAGGTTTAATTCATGTCCTTCTAATTCAAGTTTGATTTCCTCTGTGATAAATAATAAAATGATGAAACACATCAGGATGTTTGATTGCTGACGTGTAAAAATAATCAGTTATAAAATAAAAGTTCATGGTCATTGACGTCATTACATTTCTGAGAAACCCTGGAAATTCCAAAGTGCACTAACATGTACAAGGTTCATCCGGGGAAGACATAAGCTATATCGATGTATAACAGTATCCTAATTTTGCTGAAAGTACTATTATTCATTTCCTATTTAAACTAATATTTATGTGAAATTACATATATTTAGTCATTTTAAAATTACTTATTAGATAATTAAAATATCCCTGATTATATTAAAGTATACGGGAATTAACGACGTTTAAAGAACCAGCAATTATAACTACTAGAAATTGGCTACTAGTAGCTGGGTACTTGTAGAAGAAAAGTTAGCTAATAGTAAACATTTACTTATGGTTAAAAGTTAGCTACTAGTAGTGTGTTACTTGTCTGTCTCTGTAAACACACACACACACACACACACACACACACACACATACATATATATATATATATATATATATATATATATATATATATATATATATATATATATATATATATATATATATATATATATGATCCGAAAATCGTAATTCGTTCTATTAAGAGTTTACATTAATGAGTTTTATCAAACATTAAACATTGTTTGGTTTTAAGAATTTCCAAAAAAATATTCTTTGTAATTTTTCACCAATTGTAATACTGAAAATACTTTTAACAAGTCATTTTGTTGGTAAACATTGTTTTAATTGCAATTTGAAAAGTAAAGCGTAGTAAGCATAATCCTTCCTATATATTTTGTAACACCATGATATATATATTACAAAACACAAGTTTTCTTCTAAATTATTATATATTACTGATGTATTAATGTATCTGTGTTAGTTATTTACAATTAAACAGTTTTATAAAAAAAACTCAAATTCAAAATACTAAATGCCAACTTACTGTGAAAAAAGTAAAGAGTTTTAAAGTCGGATGTTAATAGAGATATATCGGGCTCTGACCACTTATCCATAACTGTTAGAATGTAAATGCCACGGATTTTAAACATGTTAAACCTCCCCGATTGATTTGTTTCAACTATATGATACGCAATTCATACTTTCTACTAAGGCGTTACATAACACTCATTTATTCTCCAAAATGTGTTTCGCAAACATTACAAACACGCTTTAAATGTTAAATTATACGATTTATGTGGGTTTTTTTTCATTATTTATTTATTTGGTTGTTTATTTTATTTTGTTTCTTATGAAATGAAGTAGCACAAGAGACATGCATGCTGTGAATAATGTCAAGTCAGTAAAATTGCTTACTGGGCTTTTGATAATTAACATCTGGATTATCATATCCCAAAATTAACACATATTTATTTACAAACAGATATGCATTACTCAATCTCTTTATAACCCTATATAACGGTAATTCACAAATTACTAAGTTGAGAAATGGCGACAATAATTGTTCGGTTAATAGCTTTTTATCTCCACTTTGATTTCCAAGTCTGAGACATAATGTTTCTAATAGAAAGGTTAAATGATAAAACAAACATACCATCCCTTGTCCAAACTACAATAAAAACAAAATATATATAAAAAAAAAAAAAAAAAAAAAAAAAAAAAAAAAAAAAAAATTTGAAAGCTGGCAAAATTAGTTATACACATGAACTTTCATCAAGGAAGTGAGGTCGGGTGCTCCGGAAAACTAAGCACCTCCTGTCTAGCTAGCTACACACGTCACGTGCAAGTCAATTTTAAAAATGAAAGTAACAAAGAACTATGGTAAGTCAAATATATCTAATATACGTTTGGATACAGTGTCTACATACTTATCAACAATATTGTGGTGACGGCCATAAAACTTTTTAAGGGCCTTGATTAGCCTAGTCTTGCAATATTCTTGTGTCAACAATTTAATTATAAGCAGTTTGCTTCGTTGTAGAAAGTCCCCATAGTTAGTACAAGCTCTACCATAACGTATTAACTGTGAAACATATACACCATACGCAGGAGAAGCAGGGATATTACTGCAAAGAAACGGAAAGTTGACAATAGAAAAATTGAAGTTATCACGTTTGTCGTATAGCTTCTGATGTAACCTTTCGTGCGTGTCATAACTGAAACAAATTATTTACAATTAAATTGTTGACACAAGGATATTGCAAGCCTAGGCTAGTCAAGGCACTTTAAAAGTTTTATGTCGTCATAGTTCTTTGTTCCTTTCATTCTCAAAATTGACTTGCAAGTGACGGGTGTAGCTAGCTAGACAGGAGGTGCTTACCTTTCCGGAGCACCCGGCCTCACTTCCTTAATGGAAGTTTACGTGTATAACATATTTTGCCAGTTTGCAAAGTTTTTACTTTGTTTTTGGGATTGTGATATGGACAAGGACTAGTATGTTTGTTTTATTTATCACTCTTAATATTATGAGCTATTCTAAATTAAATTAAATTAAACCATACCGGAGAATGGTGAGCCACTGTTAACGAAAATATAAAACAATGACTAAAGTTATATTGAACTAAATTAGACTAATATGTTTGTGTTTATTGCAGCTACTCAGTAAGTATCTCTTCTGGTAAAATTTTCGAAGAGTACTTTTGTATATTTTTAGCCAAGTCACATCGTTTTATGCAAAACAATCTTATATGACGGTTAAGCTAGCTAAACAGGATTTGCTTACCCTACCCGAGCACCTTGACTCGGCATCACTTCCATGATAAATGTTCACGCGTTTAACTGAATTGGCCATTTTTATAAGCTTTTACTTTGGTTTTTAGGATTGTAATTTAGGCATAGACTACTATATTTGTGTTCTATTTGGAAACATTAAAGCGGAGAAAACTAGAAATAACCAGGGTGTTTATTAGTATTTTTCAAAATACCAACTATATGTAGCTTAAAAGTCAAAAATGTATTGATTTAATTTAATTGTTTGTTTGTAATAGCAATAGTAAGCGGTCTGAATAATTAATTAAGCTTTCCATATGTATTGTCATATATTCAAAAATTTGGCAAATGCCATTTTTGAATGCATTGGGTGATTAATTTTAAAAAATGTATATGACACTTATAATCAAATTGTGTGTAAAAACCACTCGTTTTTCACAATCAAACATTTGACATTGAGTTAAATAAATGTTTTGACAAATAACCGGTAGTATGTCGAACTAATGTTTAAAATAATTCACAAAGAACAACAAAACGCTATTAGATCAATCAGTTTATTTATATACTTAATAATTAATTTCAAGGAAACAAATGATTTTTTGATTGCATATAGCATCTAAAAGTTACAGATTTGCTGATAAATAAACTAGACAAAGATTTCGTCATAATGAATGGCGAAGAATGCAAGTGAACTGATACAAATGACAAAGTTTACCCACGTGTTGCACTTCATAAGCTTAAAGAAGTTTCAGATATGTGGCTTTTACAAAACAGGAGCCTAAGTGCCAAAAACCATTCAAAAGAACATATAGCTTTTGAAACTATCAAGAATATTAGTTTACAAAATAATGATATTTTTCCCAAATGGGTTGTAGGGATTCGAATGACTGTTAACATTTATCAAATTAAGGTGGCAGTTTTTTCGGTAAAATTGATCTATTTAATTTTTACAGTTCAGATGTTTTGTTAACGCAAGGTTGTGTAAATTTATTAAATTTAACCTTTTAACATTCATGTATAATGTAGTTAGACAATTGATTTTTGAAAAATTGTTTTTTCTGAACTTATCATTATACGATATAAAATTGTCAACAAAAAATAGCACTATATTTAATAATTTAAATTAAAAAAATCCCATTTTTCTATGGCATTGGTCAACTTGTCTTCAGACGGTATATTGCATGATCACGTAATTGCAATACGATTGCATTCCCACTGAACAGAGTAATTCTGCACAAATAGGGGTCAGTTTTCTCATTCTTCGTTCTTGTAAACATAATCTCAGTCCGGACTTTCTTGAGGCCATCACACGCTGTCTAACATATCCACCAAAACCTACAAAGGTACATAACAATTAATGCAGATAATATTAAAACAGGGTTTGAATATAACCTGGTAAGAGGAAAAACGAATGTATCAATGTTTTGAAAATAAATTGTTAAAAGAATCAGGTTTACTCAATATTACTATCTATATAACCTTTTTATATCTAGAACAAAGTATAATGACAGTCTGATAATGTGACACATACCCATGTGTTCTACTTCATGTTATACGTTACGAAAAATATTAATATTTTTTTAACATGCTCACCAAATTGTTTTCTATGTCTTAATATTTAAATGTCTTTTTATTTAGAATGCATTTTTAATTTTACATGATCTTTTATTACATGCAAATGTTGGAGAATAATATTTCATTTTATTAAGTGTATAAAATGCGTCTACTTGTTTCAAATTGCTTTATCAAACATTATTCAACCAATTCTCTGCTTGTTTCGAAATTTTCAAGAGCAAAACTTATACTATCGCCTGATTAAGTTGTTTTGAAAATCTAAATATATAATACAAATACCAGTTAAATTTTGATGTGCCAGATGTGCACATTTCGGAAATTCATTCCTCATCAGTGACACTAAGACTGAAAAGTTTGATACATAAAAAATATAAGCAAAACAGTTGAAAATAATGAATCTAAAGTTTCAAATTTATTTAAATCCAAATCCAGCTAAGGAATGTTGTGCATGAGAGAACAAACCTTAGTTTAAAATAAATTTCAAATTTTAGACGACTGAAAATTTGCTAAATGGTACATTTTCTGACAGCACAAAGTACTGCCTACTGAGTTATGGATACCCTCAGGGAGTTTTACTCCACCAGCAGCGGTACCCACTCAGGGGTAGTAAATATTTGATACAAATACCAGTTAAATTTTGATGTGCCAGATGTGCAAATTTCGGAAATTCATTCCTCATCAGTGACGCTAAGACCGAAAAGTTTGATACATAAAAATATAAGCCAAACAGTTAAAAATAATGAATCTAAATTTTCAAATTTATATAAATCCAAATCCAGCTAAAGAATGCTGTGCATGAGGGAACAAACCTTAGTTTTAAATTAATTTCAAATTTTATACCACTAAAAATTTGCTAAATGGTACATTTTTTGACAGCACAAAGTACTGCCTACTGAGTATATATATATGTGTGTGTGTGTGTGTGTGTGTGTGTGTGTGTGTGTGTGCTTATGTTTTTTAGTATCAACTTTTTTTTTGGCCCTTAGTTTCACTGATGAGGAATAATTTTCCAAAACATGCACATATGGTGCATTGAAATTTAACAGGTATTCTTGTAAAATATTTATAATCTGATTATCATAAGATAGCACAAAAATTTAACAAAAATACACAGATATTAACGTACTTCTAAGAAGAAAAAATTAAGCTTTTTTATATCAATAGCAAGATTAAACAAAAAACAAGCAACAAAGTTAAAAGACAAAACTGACTCATTTATATGGTTCTCAGGCGGAAACTCCTGATAACTCCAAGATCGGATATTATAATGTACTTTATCTAGTAAGAAATAAAAAGAAACTAATCAAAGGTTACCTTGTTCAAATCCAGCGGCAGATTCAGCCAGTTCCAGATTGTCAACTTCATTTGAAAGTATAACTGATATATTGGTAACCATGACGACAAGAATCAGTCCAACCGCGATTATCTTGTAGTTTTCCATCTTTGTTTATTCTGTAAAAAAGAACAAGAAAAAAATGTTATGAATTGAATAATTATTTAACATTAAAACGAAATTAAACTTAAAGAAAGTACTTGACACAAATCAATAAGAAATAGGAAACAACATGCGAACAGGCAGCTTACTTTTAACTTATAAATGTATATGTACTCTGTAAAGCATGAGAGATATTTGTAAAATATTTTAATTTACTTGATTTTATCCATATATTTACAAGTTAAGAAACCTTAACTTTGTAGTTAAAAAACACCAAAATTTGGTCACATTTAGTGGACTTTTGGAGTCATTTATGGTATTCTAGATTTTTGAAAATAAGTTTGATAAAAACTTAGGGCCATTTTGTTACGTTTCTCATACATGCATGCAGAAACTAATTACAGAAAGAAATAAAATTAGAACCTGTCGGTGATTAGATGGTCAAAGATGAAATATCAGTTAAATATTTTGATAATAAACATGTTAAATGCTTAATTCTTAACTTTAATTATTTTGCCTCTTACAGCATATTTAATAGCAAAATAAGTTACACTTATAGGAGTAACCGGCGAAGTATAAACACGAACTATTTCTCAAAGAAGTCGAAACTAAGAACGCAAATGCAAGGGTCATACAATGGAACGAAAAAAAGTCTCAAGCTTATAAACCGCCTTATTGTTAAAGACAATATGCGTTAATAAAAAAGTACAACTTTCTTATCCTTTATTATTGCAAGACCATTGGAAACTAAATTTTTGGTCCTAAAAATTCAAAGAAAGTATAGAGTTAAGGTTGCATTTTAGGTCAGGACTTGTAATTGTCCAATATCTAAAGGATACCCCAAAAGAGCAGTAATAACAAAAGCTGGGTCAAAAATTTTAATTTAGACGGTAATTTCAAATATATATCGGTATATGTTTTTAAAGTATTTAACATTTTACTTTAGTCCCTTAAGTGGTATCAATTTCTCCAAAAGTTTATCATATATATATTTTTTAAATCATGAAAGTGTTTCAGCGAATCTTACTCATACAAAATATATTTTATAATAAAACTTACTTTTTCTGTAGGCAGTTTTGTTCAGATGATTAGATATTTTATCTGCAGAAGCCTGATAGTGAGTTGATCAGCTGATATGATTTAGGTGTTCACTTATATACTTGAGTGAGTAAATACGTAGGCTGATGAGAATAATAATTAATATCTCTCTGATAATTCCATCAGCTGTTTACACGTGTAAAGGCGTCATTATCACACATATTTGGATTTTATGTCTCCGACAGTGTTATAGGATCTGGTTTCTCTTTTGATGAAAAAATTTAACTTTTGTTGAACTACTGAAAGGAATTCATCCTAAAATAATATTTTGGTGATTGAAAGATAATGGTTATTGACACAGGTTTTATATGACCTCTGCTCTCCGATGCATGAACGCTATAGATTGTTGAAACTCTACCTTAAAAGAATTTATTACACACACACACACACACACACACACACACACATATATATATATATAAAGCATATGGCAATGGCAGTTTATTGGTTGGATTCCCCTATTAAAACAAAAATCGCTTGTGGCTGCATTTACATATACACATACCGGAACAACGCAACATTTTTTACTACAGAAGTGCATCTATTGGATTTTGTAATGATGTAATTATGTATTATAGATTTGTACGATAGTTTATTTCTTATGTGAAAATACATTATTTACTCACACACTTACCCAAACTCTGGCGTGTGAATTTCATAGAAAAAACACAAACGTTCTAAAAAAGTATAAAAACAATCTTCTCAGCATAAAAGTCTTTCAAATTACAAAAAAATTGTTAACATTATTTAGTGACCAAGATGTTTCTAAATGCAGGATAAGAACCAACTTCAAAGTTTAACTAATTTTACTGCCAATGATAATAAGTTGGTTTTGTTTTGATTTCTTTTTTACTAATTTGGGTTTTTAATCTTTCTTATTTCAGGGTTGAATCAGGAAATGACTTCTTTTTTCTTCCTTTTTCCAGTTAAATTTTTATATAAATAAATAAATGTCATTTGAAATTGACTATGAATCTTCACTACAGTATCATTAGAAACTTGAAAGGTAAATTATAAATATATATTTTAGTGCTGATAGCAATGATATATTTTGATTTCACTGAGTAATATTTTTTGATACATGTAAACTAAAATGGTGCATGAAAAACATAAAATAGACATCTTATTCATTGCACTTAGTATAAGTTCTTAGCAATTGAGTGAAACCGTAAAGCAAGATGATTATAGTTTAACTTCAAGTAATCATTAACACTAAAAAGCTTTGGCTCGGAAAATCAAAATTAACACTTGGCATATGTAAGCCAATAAAACACAAATATACCGGTCCATGTCTTAATCACAATCCCTAAAAACAAAGTAAAAACTTTTAAAAAAAACTGGCCAATTTATTTATACACGTGAACTTCCATCAAGGAAGTGAGGCCGGATGCCCCTGAAGGGTAAACACATGTAAATATCAAAATATTAAAATCTATTAATGAATAAAGAAATTTAGAGACCGTTATTAAAAAAATGTTAAGAACAGTAATGAATACATAATAGAAATTCAAAATGGAAATCCGAGTGTTTTTGTTTGAACAGGCTGGTAAAAATCAACCAGAATACCACAATGGAATAGATTAACTTATTGGCTATTTCTTTAGTAGGGTAAGCATGACAATTTAAACATCGAACCTTAGAATAAAAATAGACGAAGATAAAAGCCAAATAATTAAATAAATATTAAATAATTCAGTCTGTCTTTTTCACCGATTGGGAACCTAGTTGACCTAGTAGACTGTATTCCCTTAATATGACACAAATGATATACCAATTTTGTTTTCTTTGGCGCCATCACTGTGTGAATGACGTAATTGTATTAGATATATTTGCATGAATTGTGTGGCTGACATTAATAAATCTAGTGCATTATTGGTGATTTTAGGTAATAGATGTATTCTTTGACCTTTCTAATTCCGATATTTTTTATATATTTGATCACTTCCTGTCTTCTTCACAAGTGTTGATTCTATTTGGCCACCTAACCTGAATATGACACATGTGACACATAAAATGTATATATATAACATAAATACCAGGTAAATTTTGATGTACCAGATGTGCTCATTTCGGAAATTCATTCCTAATCAGATAAAAAACATAAGCCAAACAGTTGAAAATAATGAATTTAAAGTTCCAAAATTATATAAATCTAAATCCAGCAAAGGAATGCTTTGCATGAGGGAATAAATCTTAGTTTTAAATCAATTACAAATTTTAGACGGCTGAAAATTTTAGAAATTGGTATATTTTCTGACAGCACAAAGTACTGCATACTGAGTTATGAATACCCTTTGGGAGTTTACTCCACCATTAGCGGTACCTGTATCTATTTAGTTGTTCTGTGCCATCTGTGTGAATGACGTAACTGCATTGGATTTATTGGCACGATTTGTGTTATTGCATTTATTACATTTAGTGTATTAGCATCAGCGATGATTTTATATAATTAAACACAACTAGAACTAGTATGTTTGTGTTTTAAGTATCTTAAAAATGGTGCATTTTCCTTCCTTATGCCAAATAAGTGCTCTATGCCCATACAAAATGAGAGACAAGACATTTTTAATTTTTAAACGATATTTCCAAACACCAGATAATAGATATTAGCTCACATATTGTTTTATGTTTAGATCAGTTTGTATTGTTTTATTTTAATAATCATTTTCTTAGCTTTTCAGACTTAATCGAATGATAAAAATAAACTCAACTATTTTATCATCTTCTTAACCTAGGTCAAAATAAATCAGCTGTTACGAGTAGTGTTTGAATAAACTGAAAGATAGATTGTTAATAATGTTGTAGTGCCCCCTTCAGAACGTGAGACAGACAGCATTTACTACTTCCAATAGACTTTAAAATGTCATCATCACTCGTATATCTCTTTTCGTTTTTTAAAACAAACGTTTGTCTAGTACTAGGATACGTTTTTATTACAGGAAATATGTAAATATAAAGGGAAATCTTTCAATTTGAAAAAAATATAATAACAATAATAATAAAACATTCGATATATACAAATGGCTTATAATACAACTGAAACAGTTTAAAAAAATTGTAACTAAAATACCAAAATAGGATTTTTAAATTACTATTAAAATACTTGATTATTTACAACTAGGAAAAACAGTTCTTCAAACTTGTACATAAATTTATTTGTTTATTAACTTAACAATTTACCAATAAGGTTAAATTAGGAGTTCTTGAAGTGATTATGTAGTAGTAATTTATCTATTTTTTAATTATTTTATTAAGTATAAACGCTAAGGTCATATAGATAGAAGTGTTTAAATAGCAATAAATTTGCTGAAGTACACAGAAAATTCACAGAACAATCACAGACAAATTTAACGAGGTTTTGCAAAATGAAAAGTGGTAAAACTCATCGCAAATAACTGGAAAACTTACTTAACATAACATCAATTAAGGGATATAATAATCATTTATATTTACTGTATTATAAGAAATAGTTTATATCACAATATTTGTATCATTTCTTTTAAAACTATTTTATATTTTACTTATATTATCGAACAAATTTCAAATGATTTTAAATGTTGAGTTGGATATTGAAAGCAAATTCTAAGATCAAACCAAAACAGACATTACTTTTGTCTAATTTTTATTCATTACTTTATTTATTTATTTATTTATTTATTTGGCTTTTATGTTTGTCCATTTGGTTCTAATGTTTGTTGTGTGAATTGTCATTACGTAAGGTAATGTGACATTTTTACCTCTTCTGTAAGTGTTTTGTTTAAAATCATGAACGGAACATCTCCAATTTTGTTGCATTTACATAAAACTTTTGTTTGATATATGCAACATTTTTTCTTTACCTTTTTTCTAAAAACAATTATTTTAAGTCATACCAAATGTATTATTATGAAAAGATAACACTATATACTCAATATGGCCCCCGAAAACTGTAGATCTTTTGATGGTTTACCTACAAAATATATTTCGAAAACAGGGTGTCGCATCAACGCACCTTTTGGTAAAAAATATACAATTAGTTTTGTAAGTGATGTAATTATATATATGCACATTAGTTTATAAAACATTCAATGACTATGAACTTAGACAAAAAGTTTTGAAATAATTTCCCGTTCGTTTGAAAATCAATGGTTCATACTCATATAGATTTTTGCAAATTTAACTTTAAATTCAACACGCAACAATTAAGAGAGAAACAGCCAACAAACAACACCATAAAAGACAAATACTTATTACTACCACTGATCACACATTTCCGTCTGTTGATTGGACTAAATTTCACTATTTTAACAATCAGGGGTCCATAAATACACCAAACCTACATAACTTATCAGTAGTTACAGCACTCGAGAATGCAAAAAATAAAACACGCGGAATTAGAAAATCGTCAAGATGTATACAAGACACTGATTCAGATAGATGTCACGGTATAATAGTGTGGAATATATATTTTCCCTATGTTAATTTTATTGAAAAAGTCGGTCCATTGGAGATTGAGGAATTCAAAGTGAGCGGAGAAAATCACCAATTTTGGCAAATGAACTGACAAAGTTTTCGCACTAGGTTTTATTTAAGTGGATATAGACCTGTGAAACAAGTATCTATATATATAGTTTACGTACGCTTGTATAACCATTATTATTTAAAATATAATGAAGTAAAGATCATATTTTGGTATGAAATGATATACAAAATCCAGCTACACATGTACCAATCAATGTCACCCACAGAGTTTTTGGTCTTTTGATAAAAAAGCGTTGTGGTGTGCAATCCTGTTTACAGACTCACAAACCATTTTACAAGGTGGTCAAGTGTGGGCGATAACACAACATTGTCATTTAAACCTCTGTGTACACTTTATAATTTTATTTTTTCCAGCTCGCAGATAGATGAAACTTTATCACCAATAAGTACGTACTACGCTTTTTTTCGGAATAAATTTTAATGCGTTTGCTATAGGTGCTAAGTATCTCAATTCATTGACGTCATTTTTTATGTTAGCATAATCCTTGCTCTCTTCAAAAACAGAATGTTCTAATTTCATATTAAAAATGGTCTGAAATCCGATCTGTAAATTGTTATCAACATTAAAATATTTGTTGATAAAACAAATTCTTTTTTTCATGAAACGGCTACTAAATATTTTCCCAAATTAAAATAATCTTATGCAATAAATACTTTCTACTCGATTCCCCATAAAAGATTTATCAAAATATATGTGTTTTAGCATGTTTTGTTGTTCTAGTATTTGATATGGTATTCGGGACAAATTTTGTCTTTTTGTTGTTTTTCTGTCCACATCTACAAATTCCATTTCACATTTGGTTGGCATTCTCTGCCAATTTTTATCAGTAGGTTTTGATTAAATATTTATTGTTCAAAAAAAATCTCCAGTCTCCTTTAACTGGGTCATAATTGATCAGCAGTTTTCGATAGTGTTTGCATAAACTCAAATAAGAGTGTATAATCGATTAACGGAGAGAAATGTATTGAAATTCCAAAAGGTGAGTGAGGAAAAAGATGTACTTGCTGTACTTGGAATCATTATATGAACAAGGAAAAACCTGAATTTTAATCTCTTGAATTGATAGTTTAATGTATTTACAGTCTTGAAATTTTGATAGAATTACGAGTTCAATTTAGATTTGCTGAATGGCGAATTTTTCAAGTGAACATAAACATATATATATATATATATATATATATATATATATATATATATATATATATATATATATATATATATATATTATGTACAAACGAGAAATATGCTGTGTATATGTTACTTGAGTGCCTTAAAGATTTCGTCATGTCAAATATAGATGGTTTTATTCCTGTTTTCTTTGTTAAGTACCACTTCAAACAACCCTCAAGTGCATCATTTGTTATCTGTAATTTTAAATACAGTATGTTCTATATTAATAAAGACAACATTGGATGGTAGTGATATTTGAATAAGAACACGATCGATGTGGCACCAGATATAGGACTCAAAATGATTTAAATTAGAAAATCAAGTGTCTTAACTTAGAATAAGTGTTTTCTTCTTTTGGAAACGTTTCCGTCTTAACTTCTTACTGAAAATTATTTAATATTAAGTTGTTATGAATGCACTTATTTATTGGCTGGCTAGATGAACATCACAAATCAATTATACATGGGAGGTAAAGCTGTTTAGAATTGTTAATTATATGAGAATGTTTATATTATATTAAAGATAGTTCAGAACATTTTGCAATATGTGTGTTTAGTTTCCAGGTCGAGCACAATTAAGAATTACGTTTTGTTTTATTACAAATTCGTTATTTTTACCAAGCAAGATTGAAAATTTGAATAAAGGTTGTCATTAGTTTTCAGGAGGTGCTTATCCTTCCCGTGCACCCGGCCTCACTTCTTCGATGACGTGTTTAACTGAATTGGCCAGTTTTCAAAGTTTTTACTTTGTTTGTTGGGATTTTAATTTGAACAAGGACTGGTATATTTGTATTTTATTTTCATTAACATTAATTCATCAAGCTTTTTTATCTAGAATATAGAGAGATATAAGAGTAACGAAGAAATCCGCTAACAATCTGCACAAAAACTGATCAGTGAATCAAACATAGGCAATGAAGGCCGTTTTGGTCTCACGGACGGTGCTATAGACCATCTGACATCGGATTTTAACTGCAGAAAAAATATAAGTAAGGAAAAAACTATCATGCAAAATTGAATTAACAAACACTGTCGGCTGTATTCGAAAGTTTTCAGGCAACTAGTAGGCCACATTTGAACACAAAACTCGCTAGTTATCAAAGCAGCTTAATACCATTCCTCAGCGACCTAGATACAATATGTATCTATTAAGATTAATTGACAAATTAGAATATCTTTGTCTCTTAAAATTACAGTACCCCTTTGTCAAGAGATAAATGTCTGTAGGAGGAGGTATTCTAAAAATTTTTTTTCAAAATCATGCTCATGCATTTAATATTCTAAGAACAGCTATCTAAATTGCTTTTTGGACAGGAAAGGAATATCAAAATCATTGTGGGCTTTTTGTGTCATCTGATGTCCTACATTTAACATTATTGGTCAGATTGCGTTCGTGATAACTTAATCAGTAAACATCCAGAAAACATGACTGGATACACGAGCAGAAAATCATTTTCATATAGGCATGTGATTGACATTTTAACAGAGCTATTCGACCCCGCCGCTTTTTGTTTCTAGCGACCTTGACAATGGCAAACATTGGGGTGGGGGTTGCCGTTATATAATTGGAACTATTGCTGGAAAGGCAATCCTTGTAAAAATTACTCTTTTGCTTTATTTAATAACCACAATTCTTTGTACTTTTAGCTTACATGTCGTGATTCTCTATAAAACTATTAAAGGCTTAACAATGATGCATATACTGTATCTAATTCATTTTTTTATATATGTTGCTAAGCAACATGTAATCTCTAAGACTAAGTTTTACCACCAGATCTATATGTATTTTGGCACCTTTGGGCGTTTTCATTAATTATCACTAGTTACAAATATATTAACACGTTCTTAAAATGAACCTACGTCTTTGTACTTTAACTTATACTTATATCTTAATAAAATATTGTTAAAAAAAACAACACCCAAAATCATGTCTTTGTTAGGAGTTGTTTTACCAATTTTTTCCTAAATTGTAATATCAATAAAACACACACATACCAGTCCATGTCCAAATCACAAACCCCCTAAGAAAATCAAAATAAAAACTTTGAAAACTTGCCTCATCAGTTATACATGTGAACTTTCATCAAAGAAGTGAGGTCAAGTTCCCCAGATGGGTAAACAACACTTGTCTGGCTAGGTAATAGCCATCCCGTGCAAATTCAAATTTGAGAATAAAAGGAACATGGAACAATGGGAAGTACAAAATATTTCCAGTAGTTCTGATTTTTGTATTTTACAAATCAGCTTGATTTAGTTAATTTACTTATTCGAATCAGTGATTTCAAATATAAAATTATTGATATCATCAATTCAAATGAGTGTTACTTCTACTTAATTTCAGTTAGCTTTATCAATAATTCGAAGAAATGAAGTATTAAGCCTTATGTAAGTATTTTTAAATTTTTGATTTCACGTATTAAATGATATTGATTATTTAACGTAAATAATCGATATCACTCAATTTAATGGGCCGATAACGCTATCCAAAAATAATGAGTTGTGGCCCTTGATCCGCTAGACAGCAAACTCTACAGAGGAGTTCACGGCTGTAATTTGTTGCCATCAATATATTTTGGATTTATTTGTATCAATATAACGTAAATATTTGATAAAAGCACCCACTAAATTTTGATGTGCCATATATGTACATTTTGGAAATTTATTCCTCATCAGTGACACTAGAGATCGAAAGGTTGAAAGTTAAAAAGATATGCCAAACACATGTAGTTGAAAATAAGCATATCCAAAGCTCCAAAACCGTATAAATGAAAATCCAACTAAGGAATGCTTTGCATGAGGGAACAAACCTAAGTTTTAAATAAATTTCAAAAAGATTAAAACGGATGAAAATTTTGCGACATTTCTAAAAGCACAAAAGTACTGCCAATTGAGTTAAGGATACCTTTGGGGAGTTTTACTCCACCAGCCGTAATTTTGATTTTAAAATTAGGATTTACTTATATCAAAAATGATTTATATAACATTTTCCAAATTCAAAATAAAAATTAAAAAATAGTACAATCCTTTGTGTTTATTACAGTCCTTGCTTTAAGTATCTGAACATAGTTATTGCTGAATGTATCTGACCACAGATGGCGCTGGAATATCTAACGACAGATGTTGCTAAACGTATCTGACCATAGCCTGTTACTGAATAGATTTGACACAGAATGACACAGAATAACACAGAATTATGTAACTATACACGCTAAATGTATTTGAAGAAAGAATGTGAGATAGTACGTCGACACTTATAAAAAGATCAAGTGAATGATGTCGATAAAATTATCTACAAAATGTCTTTATGTTTTATGCATGAAAATAAAGTTCTCTTGTGAATGCATGGCTCTCAATAAAAGAACAAATGTTTTATGTTTTAGCTTTTTATTCCTTTCCTTTTTTTTTTTTTTTTTTTTTTTTTTTTTAATTTTTATTTATTTATTTATTTTTATTTTTGCTTTTCCAATTTATATCTAGCTTAATTTCTGATTATACTGTTATTTTTTTTTTTTTTTTTTTTTTTTTTTTTTTTTTTTTTTTTAAAAAAAAGATGTTTGGTGTGATATTTAATGCATTACATTGGCTCTAAGTTATGTAATACTGTAGTGTTTCTGAACATCACTGTTAAGTATGAAGCGTCGTTCTTTAAAATACAAAAAAAAAAAAAAAAAAATTTGAATCAACTATGAAATTGACCTCGTGGTTTATTAGAAATATCAAATAGGATGCACTTCAATCAATTTAGAAAACAGACATACATAGGAGTTTTTTATTATCAAAGAAAGTAATTATAACCTCAATTATTTCTATCATTTTAATGTAGGCTTGATAAAGATAACTCAATAATATACTTATGATTTTTTTTTTTTTTTTGTTAAAGGGTTCCCCATATGAAGTAGGGGCGTGTAGGAACATGATGCTGAAAAAATTATATTGTTTTTTTTTTTACCGTTCAAAACATTGTATAAAACCTTTTTTATGTTCAACCATTGACTTCTTTTGAGTGTTTATTGGAAGTCTTTAACTCCTTCATCTGGTGATTTCTTAAAGATTTATCATATAATTTCTGTATCTGACAAAAATTGTTGTTAAATGTGACTGACTATTTTAAATGTGTGAAAGGTTATCGGTGGAACAACTACGAAAAAAGGAAAGCTCGTGCATATAAGCATTTGAACTCATTCTTTTTTGTATTAGTATGTAATACCCACTGGTCCCTGCAGCTGTTTGTTTTTGGCAAACCTATTTATAGCAAAAACATTTTATTTGCAACTGATATCTTCCTTTTTCAATCAAATTTTAAGCCATGGCTGGGAAGGGAATCATTTCTATTTGGATATTTTTTTTTATTTGTTATCAAAGCACTTAATTTTTTGTACTTTAAACATAAATGACGGCCACTCCATATAAATTTATTAAGGGCGTACAAACAATAAATACAATGTAACTAAACCAGAGTTATTGTTGCCTAGCAACATATGTAATCCGTGAGACAATTTTTACCGCCAGAGTAACATGTATTTGGCACCTTTGGGCGTTTCCATCAAGTATCATCAGTAATAAAAAAGCAACTTAAAAATTGTTAAAGAGCAACTACGACTCTGCATTTTAATTCAAATCCTTATAGAATGTTGTTAAAAAACGCCACCCATACTCTTAGTTTTATGAAGTGTCATTCTACTTTATATTCCGTAATTGTGTTATAACTCATTCTCACTTGTAGTTTATTACTAAATCATACTGATTAAATTATATCATTTATTCTGATTTGTTCATAGGTTGCTAATCGGATGAGTTACCCATATGACTAATTTTGTTGTTGAATTAACTGACCAATTCTGTTGTTGAATGTATCTCAGGAAGTTTAAATTGAATAGAACAATCAAAGTACTGAAAGTACTGAAAGCAGACGACTCAATGATTGCAACATGCTTCATTACTGATCATGACCAGTATTAGTAATAAATCATAAATCAAATTAATGAGAATCAAATAAAATATGACTGAATGTTTAGTCTGTAGAGATTAATTATATATATATCCCACTGTAGAAAGAGATGTTTCCAAACATGATGCCATTGTTAAAAATTTTCTTTATCCTAGCCAAAATATTATGTGATCAATTATTTGATCCAACATGTAGCATGGCAGCATGCTGTATCACGTCTCCACTATCAATTGATGTAGTAAAGCGTTTATACCTTTTTATAAACAATATCCAATAGTGTAATAAAGGCATTGAAACACCTGCCAACATTAATTTTGATAGAAATTCTATGTACCATCAAAGTTAATTGATGTGGAAAGAAAACACATTTCATGAGTATTTTATGATTTTTTTGTGATGGTAAAGTACAGAATTTTTTAACTCATGCCTCTCACCAAAGTTTATGGCAAATGAAAGTTAATGAACATGCTGATTAAATTCCATTTTAAACCATCATCAGTGCAAAATTATCCTGAGATATATACTTGA
The DNA here is from genome assembly GCA_029721355.1 of Tegillarca granosa. NCBI lineage: Eukaryota > Metazoa > Mollusca > Bivalvia > Arcoida > Arcidae > Tegillarca > Tegillarca granosa. The sequence goes on from CM056602.1 coordinate 40,352,448, forward strand.
CAATGAATATTAGGTCTATAACAAACTTTTAATGCCATGATGTGTTCAGTTTAAACAAGACATAAAGTTACTTGCACTTCATTATATCAGTTCTGAATTATTATTATTATTTTTTTCCCTAATTTCTTTCGACCAAAAAAAATGTACAATATAAGGGCACAAAAATCTAGCATGCATAAGTATGTTTTAACAAGACACAATGGCATATACAATTTAAGAATCAGATCAAATCTGCTTTGGTAATGTTACTGCTTTGTGTGAAAGTTATGTCAGTTTCCATGCAAACGAATGATATATTTTCCCTTTAACTTGCATTTGAACATCCAGTACGCAGGGTTCACGCTGCCGTTCCCTTTTTTCGCAAAATGAGAAAAAAAATAAATTTGGCGATAAAAAATAAACATCGGCGAAAGTCATGGCGAAAAAAATGTTTACATTAACAGGTTCACTATGTTTCACGGACATGAGCAGAGAGTCGTTAAAGCAACAGGTTTCCATCTCTGTCTACGTGTTTATCAAACCATAGATCTAGAGAGTTCCGAATGAGTGTTAAATTGGGTCACCAAAGCCATGTACATGATGTTGATTAAACAAAATTCCACGTGTGAAGATGTTAATTACAGGTGGATTTATCATTTAACGAGATTATTTACCGATGTAAGCGAGTGATTACCAAGCCGCGTTTACGGATAATCACAGGTAATTGCTAAATTATATTGAGATTATCAATTATCGGCGGTAGATCTTTGAAGTAGTAAAAATTAAATTTGTGCTTTTGACGGTTTTGTTTACAGTTTACTTATTACTTATTTATTTTATGAATAAAAGAAATAAAACAAGAAAACTGTTGTTGTTCTTCATGTCATCAGACATGTATTTTATAAGCCAACTTATTTCTATTAAATTTTCGCCAGAAATTACAATTAGACCAGAAAATGCCTTTGGCCCATACAAATTATATTTGGCGAAAAAAAAAATAATTCTGGCGAAAATTTTGGAGAAAAAAAAATTGAAGTCAGCGTGACCCCTGAGTATGCAATGAAATAATATTGACGTTTAACACCATTCTACTACATTTCTGACACGGAATTCCAAAAGCTCTGCCATAGCTTATCCAAAGTTTCACATTGCAGTCAAACCCATTTTATATTTGATATACTGGTAGTTTTCATTATAAAACAGCATGAGGACTAACAAAAATTTTACAAATTTCAAAAGTACTTAATACACATAATAGACATTATTATATCATGTTGTTCATCCAAAGTGGCAAGTTATAAAATCAGTGGTCAATGTATGTTGTTTTTTTTTTCTTTCTTTTTTTTTTTTTTTTTTTTGTTGTAGTATGGCAATGTACATCCATATTTGTTATCTATACAAAATACGTGTACCTACAAATATTAATGGGAGTTAAGTATAAGGATCTGATGGGGTTTTTTTATATCAGGATGAAAGCAACATGTTTGTCAGTTTTCTACATTATAATCTATAATGATCTTCATCTGGGATGAAGATTTAATATAATTCTGTGTCTTGAATTCTGGTTCATTTTGGACATGTTAGACTGTAGGCAAATTTTGTTATAAAAATGTATATATATACATGTATGACCGAATAATAATACATAGATTAAAAAAAATAGAAATAATAGAAGAATTGAAATAGAAAATGGATATATTTCACCTCTGTTTATTTTAAAAGCATCAGTCCTCATTTGGATACTAAAATATAGTAGCACATACAATATACAATGCATTCATTAATAGTTTAAGTACCAATGATTGGAAAGTAACACAAACTCAGTTTATTCCATGCACTCCAATTTATTCTTGACTCGTGACATATTTTGTAAATAAAAATCAAACAAGAAATAATATTGACTATTGACTCTAGTTTTGTGGTATAATTTTAAAAATCTTGACTTCCATCTAATTATTCAATCTTGACTTTAATCTGTTGATTCAGTTCAAATAATCTTGACTTCAATCTCTTGATTTAGTTCAAATAATCTTGACTTCAATCTCTTGATTTAGTTCAAATAATCTTGACTTCAATCTCTTGATTCAGTTCAAATAATCGTGATTCAGTTCAAATAATCTTGACTTCAATCTCTCGATTCAGTTCATGATCAAGTAATCGTGATTCAGTTCAAATAATCTTGACTTTACTCTCAATTCAGTTCAAATAATCTTGACTTAAATTTTTTGATCAGTTCTATTTAAATAATCTTGACTTCAATATCTTGATTCAGTTCAAATTACCTCGGATTTAATTTCTTGATTCAGTTTCAATACTATTGACTTCAATTTCTTGATTAAGTTCTAACATTTTTTATTAAATTCAAATCGTCCGACTTCAATAATACCGCAGTAAGTTTACTGCATCCGCATATCATAATCACAAAAACCATCATTTCCCCCCCCCCCAAAAAAAAAAAAAAAAAAATCGCCACAGCTTTCGCCACTTTGATTTTTTTTTTCGCCATTTTGAATTTTTTTGCCACCCTAATTTTTAAATCTTGATAATTTTTAAATTTCCTAATTTTCCTCTAAATCCGGACACGTTTTTGCTGAAACTTAATTGCAACATGTGATGCAGAGCGCTTGAAATAAACATTTGATAAAATCAAGAAGAAACTATGCTGTTTTCAATAATTTTACAATAAATTGTTGTTTTCACATGTTTATTTCATTGTGTATTGCGCCATTGCATCGTAACGTGGAACAGGTATGTGCAATGTATTAACGTTTTTATGTAAACTCAATAAAATCATACCTTTAATAAGTGCTTTCATTTTCTATGAAAGTGAAAGTTGATTAAAATTATTTAATGTTCACTTCCCAAAAAATTATGGAAGACAGAATCTTGTTGGTACACTAGTTCAACATTAAGACATTTTTTCTGATGAAAACAGTAAGTGACGTTTTTAACTTGTTTGTTATGGGAATTCCCGAAACGACCATGTGATTGTTCCAACCGACAGACGTGATAAAAAACTGTTTTCTAAGATGAGAATTACATTAAAATATGTTTGAAATATGATTTAAAATAATTTAATTTTTGAAACTTTTATTTGCGGGAGTCGGGACTTGTTCCATCTCTCCTTGTTTGTCTACACGAAATATATCTTATACTTACCAGGTTATAAATAGCAATAATAAATCTTAAAATATGTCAAGTTCTTCAAAGCAGGTCAAGTCAACGGACCAATGAAAGAGCTCCATTCAATCAGGTGATCAAATTGACCAATCGTCGTTAAATCAGTGTGGCGTACCTTTCCACATTTATACATACATCACCGTAACCAAGAAAATAAACAGAACATATTTTTCTGTTATTGTTTGACACTAAAATGTTTTTATTAGAAACGTGATAAAAAAATTAAAAGATCGGTGTATAAAACCTTTTTCTTGTCCGATTTAAGCTTAATGGAGTACACACGTATCAAAAGTTCGACAACACGTTGGCGGGAGGGAATTGTTGTGGTGGGAAAAATGTGAAAAGCCACGATAGGTGGAAAATCCAACAATTTTATTCACGTATCCAGTTGAGTTGTTAATTATTATTCATTTAATTATTGTTCTCTTTCTTAATGTAATTTCTGTCAAGAATCTCGTAGATATATAATGGTGTTTGTGGAAACTGACAAAGAAATGCCTTATCAAATATTTGAATGTCCCGCTTAAACAGTCGCATCTGGCCGATAGAGGTCTCAATTAAACACTTCCGTCAACCTTCCTGATCGCAATAAAGCTGACGCTGTTAGCGTCTGCTTTAAACATACTAGTCCTTGTCCGTATCACAATCCCAAAAACAAAGTAAAAACTTTGCAAACTGGCAAAATATGTTATACACGTGAACTTCCATCCAGGAAGTGAGGCCGAGTGCTCCGGAAGGGTTAGCTCCTCTTATCTAGCTATCTACACCCGTCACGTGCAAGTCAATTTTAAAAATGAAAGGAACAAAGAACTATGGTAAGTCAAATATATCCAGTATAAGTTGGGATACAGTGACTACATACTTACCAACAATATTGTGATGACGGCAATAAAACTTTTAAAGGGCCTTGATTAGCCTAGGCTTGCAATATCAGTCTATGTCCAAATTCAAACGTTTATAATTGTTGTATAAAAAGTAAAGAACAAAGTGAATGAATAATAAATGACGTCAATGAGTCATATTTTAAATGAGATTTCTTTTTGTTGCATTGAATTATAGTTTACATTTGAATATAGGACTTCTCTTTTATAAATAATTGTTTTAACTTTTGTTATTTAAAATTAAAATGTGTATTAGATACAAAAACACAAACATACCAGTCGATGTCAGAATCAAATTCCGTCCCAAAAAATCGGAGTTTTTTCAAATAGGATTTTTTTTTCAAAAATAAAATTTTGTGTGATATTAAATATATTAAGCTTTTATAAGTATTTCATTTTGTCATAATATAAATTATCTTTATACAATTTTATCAGTTAAATATAATTTTGGAACTTTAGATTCATTATTTTTCAACTGTTTGGCTTATGTTTTTATCTATCAATTTTTTCGGCCCCTAGTGTCACTGATGAGGAATGATTGTCTGAAATGTGCACATATGGCACATCAAAATTTAACTGGTATTTGTATTATATATTCAAAACCCACCTTTCATAAAAGTGCATACTATGTAAAAATATTTCTTTAAATTCCACCTTAAAAAGAACAAAAATTTCGAACATTGATATAGAGATTCTAAGAAATATCAAACAGGATGAAATAAATACATATAGAATAAATTGCATACGAGTAATTTTCTAGGAAAATAACTGTTAATGTATGATATCACTCCCGATAAAATGTTCGCATGACATATACTGAGTGACTTGATAAAGTTACATCCCAAATCAGAAAAAATCATTGGTTTTCATTTTTAGGTCCCAAAACTAATTAGAAAAATGTTGATTTATTGGTTTTCACATTCTTCGATTCCGCATTTATACTGGGCGATTCCAGGATGGATGTTCAGTCTCTGTCCGAATGGTTTCTTAGAGGTGTAAAACATTTGTCTGAAGAATTTCTCAGGAGTATTAAATCTTGGTCTTAAACTCCTGTTCATGTTTGTTAAAGATACTCGGCAGATATTTTCAACAATAAATTTCATAAGCCTAATACTGAGATGTATTGGTGTATTTTTTCTTTTTTGAATCTGTGTACGGTTGGCCTTGGGTAAATACTGAACCCAAATGGTTTTCGTTTCGTTAAAATGTACATATATATACACATTCCATTGTGTCTGTAATTTTATGTTGCATAAAAAATTTACGATTTCTTAATTTTTTGTAAACAAAATTATTATCGCGACAAATATGTCATGAATTTTCATGTTTTTGCGTTGTGGAAACAAATTGCTTTGATAAATTGTGTCATTATACCCATCTCCTAATAATTTTTAATAGTATCCGTGTCGTTATTATACGACAATGTACACTATCATTATTTATTTATTCGATTGTATCATCTTAAATATTAATTAAGAAGATATTTGACGTATATATGATTAAATACTTTTTAAAAAACAACTTTATTATTGTTTTAATATGGAATACCCAAATTAATCAAGTTTAATCACACGGGATTTGGGTTTTATTTATTTTAACAAAAGGTCTAAATACGAGACGATTTTAAGAAACATAAAATACTTATATACATACAAACATGATTGATATATATATATATATATATATATATATATATATATATATATATATATATATATATATATATATATATATATTCACTGGGCAATAATTTTATATACAATCACCTCTAGCCACTTTCATAAACTGTTTTCATAGATTTGAAAATAAAGAAGTGTTGTCCATCTTAAATCTGAGACACAAACATATCGCTTAAAAGTTTACTTTCTGAGTTAATTAGTGTTCAGGAAGCTCATTAAATGTGATGCAATGAAATTGTCAAATAGCAGATTCAAGTGTGGGTTGGGCATATCGACCATTTTAGTTATGTTGTAATCAAATACTTTTGTTAATTTCAAGGAAATTCAATTGTAGTTTTTAAAAATATGACTCCCGAGGATATAGGTTTTTCACATATATTACCATATGTTTATTAAATTTGTACAAATTAAAATTTAATCGAAAACATATTAAAAATTAATTATTTGCAAAATTTTATACAAACAAATGTTTGTTGGAAAGCCCCAGTCAAGATCATTCCTCTTATATGGGGATGGTATGTCTATGAAACCGAAGTCAACCACTAATGACAAGATTTATTTTACTAGAATCTGTGGCCATAGGGATTCTAACCTTAGCATTTTGATGATCCTGTAAATCGTATGTGCGCGTTTAAGACTACGACTATCCGCGTTTTAAATGATAAAAACTTACTGCTGCTTTAATAGGTCAATGATATTTATACAACAATCATCATATATAAAACTGGTCATCCTTACATGTAAAGAACTAAGACATAAAACAATAACGACTCTTTCTTTTCTCCTCTTTGGTACAACAATCTCGTCTAACGCATTTTGTTTTTAAATTCTTATGCTGAAAAAAAAAAAAAAAAAAAAAAAAAAAACTAAACAAGAAAAGGTTCGCAATAACTAAAAAGTACCTTCTTCGCCATCTTGGATATTTAGTTTTGAAAACTTTGATTTTGATTTTAATAAATTACAATTTAAAAAAAACAAAATTATTATTTTATTTATACAATACTAAGAGGATAAATATGCCAACATATGTAACCATCACAATATCTTTGCGATATTCTTCATTAAGTGACATTACCTTTATTGCTTTTCTGATTCTTGTTAGATTTTCCAAGGTTTCTTTTGATTAAAATACCAACAACTTCATCAAATTGGCATCATTTATTTTTCTGATATATATGTAATAATAGCGTACGTGTCACGTTGATCATACCAGCCTGCAACATTAACTTTAAGGACACCAGATTTTTTAAACCGTGTGCTGGCAGAAACAGTTAAATGTTATTTCATATTCGTACTTGACACAGGTTTAAGAAATCCACCTAATTACCTAACCAGCATTCGAACTGATGTATACTAATATTATGTTTTACTGGCACATGTTTGCATTAAGTCGCCAAATAAGTGTAGAATAGTTGATTAAGGTTCTAATTTTGAAGCCCACTGTAACCTAGAATAGACAAAGTCAAGCTATTCTTTAAACACGCATCTCTTACATAACATTGCCATTAGTATATCCGTTCCTGAAACGTAATGTGCACAACGGACTACAGATGATGTAGAACATATAAAAACAAACCGACCGACTCAAGAGGATAATAATAGGTCCCCTTACACCATAAACCTTGCGTGGATTTCCTTAATATTTTAACTAACATTTATCATTCTTTACATGTTTAGTGCTTGTTCGGGTACCTGTTTGGAGTCCGTTCATTTTCTGTCCAGGGCCTGTTCTATACCTGTAAATTAATTGTCTGTTCATTGTCTGTTTAGATCCGATTGGTGGCTGCTCAGTGACTTCTCGGCGCCAGTACGGTACCTGTGCATTGCCTTTTCGGTGCAGCAATGCCTGTTCATTGTATGTTCGGTGCCTGTTCATTGTATGTTCAGCGCCTGTTCAGTGACTTTTCGGTACCAGTACGGTACCTGTGCATTGCCTTAGCGGTGACTACTAAGTAACTTATCAGTATCAGTACGCTCATTGCAAGTTCAGTGCCTGTAAAAGATTTAAGTACATGCAATTATGCTTTTCACATATAACACTTAGTCTAAAAGATAAAAATTGTGAAACATATATAAAGATGCCTAATTTAAATGCTAAAAATACTTTTAATTAAGTGGCGCTTATCAAAAACAATTACCAATATTTGTGAAATATTACTAGCACAGACCCAAGTCTTACAAAATTGATCAATCATAACTCGTCATGTACCATTCTGTACACCTGCAAAGTCAAGGCTATGTCATACTCTACTCTAATCACAAAATAATTAAACCATCATACAAGAATGCTCTCTTACCGACAGCTGACTAGCATTGAGCACTTGATGGTTTTCATTTGATTACTAATTATCTCAATTCTACACATATTGGAGCATTATTTTAGAACGTAAATTTAAATCATTGTCAGAACAACATATTTTTTTTCAATTGTTTTTAAGATCAAACGTGACAGCTTGCTATACTAATTGATTTGATAACAAAGACAATTTATTTTACTCATATAAGCAGAATTCAACAAGCAGCTATACGTATTAGTCATATTCATTTATATCCATATCTAATACATCTGCAGTTTTTGGGACTCAAAAAGGTATCATACTGTTATAAATTTTATCATTTTTCAGGAATACTAACTATAATTTTTTGCATTGATGCTTTAAAATTAATTTCTTTTTACAATACAAATTCAACCTTGACTTGTACAATGCTATTCTTTGTTTCTACGCACTACAGAACATAATACAAACTCCCAGATGTATGTATATATATACATAAATCTTTTCTAAGTTTAATCCATACATATTTATAATCTTGGATCTTGTCACTAAAAGTTAAAAATTTGCTGATGCAACGTTATAACAACATTACAGCCAACCATTCTATACATGACCACTGTCGAATATCATCATATGTGACAAAGTGTAAAGGAGGAGAACATAAGGAATGGCACGCGCCTGTAATTGTATTGAATTATTATCTAATAAAACACCCAGTTGCATTTTTTTGTGATTTATGATCTATATGAATGTAAACGCTCTCAAGCTTGGATTATTAATGTAATAACACATGGAGTCACGTGGTTTGTGTGATTTATGGTCCTATATGAATGCAAAAGCTTGGAGAAATGGGAGTTTCACACGGCTAATGAAAATGTTTAACAATTGAAATGTTTTAATACGATGTTCATTGTCCATACGAATGCAAGAACTTTGCATAGCAAACTAAATAACAACCGTTAGCTTGTTAATTAAGATTAAATACTGGAATATTTCCAGCCTGAATGTCATTTTAATCAACATTTATTTATGACTTGAAATAAACTTAACAAAGTAAAACACAAACCAAATATTCATATATAATTTTTGTTTTATATCAATATAACACACAGCAAATTTAGAAAAAAATATTCAATAAATTATTCAAATAATATGGCAATTATACATCACAAACTTTGTAATAAAAAAACTATAGAATAGAAAATTATTTAGCCGTAAAAAATGTTCAAAAGCATTAAAAAGAAAGCATATATATGACATATATACTATGAAAAACAATCATGATCAAAACAAACATTTTCAGTTTTCAGTATGATTTTTTTTTAGAAAAATGTTTTCTTTACATGTTTCAAGTTGTCATAAAAAAGAAACACAAGTTTTTTTTTAAATGGAAAACCTAAGATGAAAATTTGTCATTACAGCACTAACCGTTAAAGGTCTTATAAACTTGATTTGTCAAAATTAAAAACATAGAACTAAAAGACTTAAATTCTAACTGTTGTCATATTTTCAAAAATATAAGCAACTTTACAAAACACAAAGACACAGGCCAGACACAAAATTAACAGATCAAACAGCAAGGTTATGGATCCTATAGAAAAACTTGAAAAACTCCCTAGCTAGCCATTAGAACTGTTTTAGAACCATTAAACCTCTATTGATAAACTTATATTGTTTTGGCTTAGTCTTACAGCCCATGCAATCTTTTTTCCGGAAGGGTAAGCACCTCCTGTTTAGCTAGCTACACCCGTCACGTATGGAAGTTTTAACTAGCTGTTCATAACTTGATACAGAGAAACATTTTAAAACCAAAACAATTGTGAACTGAAAAAAAAATTAATGAACTGTTTTAGCTTTAGGTGGTATAAATACCATTAATAAAGTTTGACAAATTAGTCTGTGCAAGCCAAAACTCAGACTAAACAAAACCAGTTAGTCCAAAGGGATTCCAGTTTTGATAAAGATCCCTGTTCATAGTGTAAGGCAAACTCTGTCTAAAACAAACAAGTCAATCTGAATGGTGTACTTTTAGAGATAGATCCTACTTCATACTGTTAAACTGTAAAAACATTTCATATTCTAAATCCATAAAAATGTGGAACATACAATGCTTTTTAAAAATGATAATGCAAAAGTAAAATCTTGTTTGTATTTAAGTAAATATAACAAGAAAGTTTTAAATATATGAAACATAACATTCACAAAACAGCAGAATCAACTGCAGTCATCTGCTTTGGAATACAATTAATTATTAATCTATTTTTTAAATACTTAGCTAAAATAAAAACAAGAATTACATGGATTTAAATGTCTCGCCTGGTTAGATTTTGATTGAGTAGTAAATACATTACTTTAACACAAACTTTCACAGTTTGGACAGGCCGTCGCCGCCAACTGACACCTGAAAAGTTACACCCGAGTCTGGCTTTATGGTGATGCCAGCCTTGACAAAAAATGATTAAAACCTCAGTCTTTATAAAAAAAATTAAAACAAATAAATAATTGATTATCCTGCACTAACAAATCAGCAATACTAGTAATAAATGAAGGCAAGACTGAAAAAACAATATCACAGTTTATAAAAAAATAAAAAAAGATATATATATATATAATGTTAAAGGTTTTATTCTATTTCATCAGCTTCATTGTACTTATACTTCTTAAAAATTTTACAACCTGTACCTAGCTATTATGTGAATAAACGGTAAATTGGTGCTTTTTTCAGTATGCCAGTGTCTTCCATCATCCCTAAACTAACCATCTCAATGAAACTGAAAGAATATTTTACTGATTTACTGGAGCATAAAACAATCTCTCTTTCTCTCTTGCTAAATAACAGTATCAGCTTAACTTATATAACTTATATTCAATGCTCTCTCTCTCTCTCTCTCTCTCTCTCTCTCAATGTAACAATAACAATTCAACTAATATTTAATGCTCTCTCTCTCTCTCTCTCTGCTTTGAAGGCTATAGGATGTATTCTTGTGTTTTGAAATGTACATTCAAAATTTTACATTGACAAAATAGATGAAAATTTCAATCAAAAATATATTAAAATATTATCTGTTCCAACACAATGGGTTCCCCCCCCCCTCCCAAAAAAAAAAAAAAAAAAAAAAAAAAAAAAAAAAAAAAAAAAAATTAATACTTTACTTGCGTTTCAAAGAAAAGTAAATAAATTTCTGTTGAAGTATATGGTGATAGATTTTTCTATCGGAACCTGAAGCAGATGCAATAAATTATGCACAATTTCCAAAATTTTCATGATCAGTTCACAAAACAAACAATATTTTTCAGATTACAAGCATCTAAAAGAACTCATTTTATTTTATCAGAGCCATTATCCTGTAATCTAAAAAGAACTTCATCCTTTTTTTTTGGCAAGTTACACAAAATTAAGTGATTGCAATGACAGATAATAATTAAGAAGTCAGTTTGTAAAAATGGACGGATTAAAATCTTTCGGACGTTTGTCACTCTTTTTTAAAGCAAGAACTTATATCCAACATTAAATAGTAAACTGGAATGTATCATTACTGTTAATGTTTAGATATTACAGATAACACTGTGACTATGACAACAAAATGCTGTAGCTATTTCAGATAACTATTGGTCAGTAGTATGGTATAACTCCCCTCCAATCAACTGCTGCACCAAACCATCTGAAAAATAAAGTCAAAATTGAGATGTACATGGGTGTATATATTTCTATAGACACAAAGGGAGACAATTTTTACATTAAATGACACTTCATGATTGGATATGACCAATGGTGTTTCATGCCCCTGTCAAAATTCTTTCATTTATATCAAGGAAAGTTCAGTTATTGGAAGACAAAAACCGAAATGCCCAGAGAAAATTATGAACTTTGACAAACTTTCTCGTATTAGGATCTGCTAGAGTGGGGTTATAAAGTAGGTGTGATTTGCAAGCATTTAAATTTTATACCTTATAAAATTGACATCAACTGACAGGAAAGAAAAAAACTGTACAGATATTTAGGACCATGCTGATGGAGAATAATGACACCAACAACTCTCTGAATTTTAATACCAACAAGAGGCCCATAGGCCTTAATGCTCACCTGAGGATAATGCCAAAATCATTTGCAAAAATACATACAATATTCTTGACCCCATTTTGAAGGATAATTTAAGAAAAAGTCAAAACTGAAAACCCCATGTCAATATATGTTCAAATAGTCAAGTTATAACAATTTGAAGCCATTTTACGAAATTTTTAAAATTAAACGCAAAAACGCATAACCCATTTTTTGACTGAATTTCATGAATTGAACAAACTATAGGCTTAAGACCCTAAAGAAGCCAAATATAACATCAGATTTTTATCTCCTATCATTGGTTTCGGAGAAGAAGATTTTTAAAGATTTTTGCACCCCTAGTTTTGGTAGCCATGGCAACACAATGAACAAATCTGAATTGCACCAACCCAGACATGCTTCTGGCCAACAAATCTCATTGAAATCTGTTCAGTACTTTCAGAGGAGAAGTCGAAAATGTTTGTTAACAACGCACCCAGGCACACACACACACATGCTGTGCTATGCCATAAGCTAACATGACCTTTGGTCAGGTGAGCTAAAAACTGTAAATTATTCGTACATGAGTCTCAAGAAAGGGTATTTTCACAGCAGTTATTTTGACTTACTTTGTCATTATACACTGATCTAGTTGTGGGATTTTATCCTCCTGGTCTTTTCTTACGAGAGCTGTGCGTCCAGTAATCTTTCTACCAAATCTTGTTTCTGTAAAGTACAAAAAAACAGTGACCTTACCGACAGATAAAATATTGCAACAACAATATATTATAACTCAAACTAATATGATTACTGAGAACCCTTAATAAACATTATTAATGAAAAGAATATGACCCAGTCTTTCACAAGTTTGTTTTCTATTGTGACCCTTTGCTTACAAGATCTGTGTCAATATAATGTCTAAATTGATCAGCACTGCTAATCTGTTGTGCTAATTTGTTCTCTGTAGAGTGGAATACAGTAATGTTTTTACACACAAAAGAAGTTGTTTCATTAAAGTAGTCAGTTCTTGGGTTGTGGAGGAAACTGGAGTTCCCAAAACAAACATTGACCTTCCAACAAAAAAATATTTTCTTTTTCACACTGTGATCTGCCCGAGTGTGATTCTAACTAGGCAGTGAAGAGCAATGTTGTCTGTAAACTAAATCTTTGACCATTTGATAATGATGTTCCTGTTACATGTTAAATTAACCGTTAGTGATTTCTACTCCTATTTTCTAACTTGTCCAATCAGTGCACCAAACAAACACTTACAATAACACGGACATCAGAAATATAGCCATGTTATTACATCAGAAAAAAAAATGTTCTGGCAATTCTAAGGCTTTCATAGTGTCTGAAAATATTACCAGTGAAAACCTAAAGCCATTTCACAGTCTAAAAAAAGTTATAAATATTTCATACTGACCTATATTTAAAGCCAAAGGTTTATGGCATGATAGACCTGTGTAGTAAGTCAAAGAAAATCTATTTTCTACCCTCCAATCACTGACTAGATCTATATTTAGACTAAACAGCAATCCCAGCATGCCATTTACACTTGTCACCCAGATAGGACATTTTGGAGTCTTCAGCATGCTGCCTACCTAGAAAGTTCAGAACACAAACATTTAATTATTGAATCTTTGCGAATTACAGTGTGCACAGCCTCAATTGAGGTTATTTCTCAATGACCCAAATGAAAATCAGATTTAATGCTTATAATTAAATTTTAAAGACAACTAATCAAACATGAGAATTTTTGCTTTTAAAAACAGTTACTTCAAAACAAGTTAAAATGGCGCATAATACCTGAATGTATTTTCCAAATCATAAGAAATTTGTCAAATTTTATTTTTAAGTAATAACTGTTTTTATCATCATTTTAACATTTTCCCACTTGCTAAAATCAATCACTGGATTTAACAAAATAATGATTTAACTAAACATAATATACATGAAAGTTTTGATCCAGTACAGAATTCCTGTTTACCTTCATTCTAGTGTCTTATTTTTGTTTTCGAAAACAGACTTCCAACTTATCTCAGTTCTTATGTCCGAATCCAGTTTTACTTCAGGGTTAGGGTTAACCCTAACCCTTTAATCTCACTTTACCTCATTCCAGTGATTCAATCTTTAGTTTTATCCCAGTACAGTAATCACACTTTACCTCATTCCTGTGATTCAATCTTTAGTTTTATCCCAGTACAGTAATCACACTTTACCTCATTCCTCTGATTCAATCTTTAGTTTTATCCCAGTACAGTAATCACACTTTACCTCATTCCTCTGATTCAATCTTTAGTTTTATCCCAGTACAGTAATCACACTTTACCTCATTCCTGTGATTCAATCTTTAGTTTTATCCCAGTACAGTAATCATACTTTACCTCATTCCTCTGATTCAATCTTCAGTTTTATCCCAGTACAGTAATCACACTTTACCTCATTTCTCTGATTCAATCTTCAGTTTTATTTCAGTACAGTAATCACACTTTACCTCATTTCTCTGATTCAATCTTTAGTTTTATTTCAGTACAGTAATCACACTTTACCTCATTTCTCTGATTCAATCTTTAGTTTTATATCAGTACAGTAATCACACTTTACCTCATTCCTGTGATTCAATCTTTAGTTTTATTTCAGTACAGTAATCACACTTTACCTCATTCCTCTGATTCAATCTTCAGTTTTATTTCAGTACAGTAATCATACTTTACCTCATTCCTCTGATTCAATCTTTAGTTTTATCCCAGTACAGTAATCTCACTTTACCTCACTCCTCTGATTCAATCTTCAGTTTTATTTCAGTACAGTAATCTCACTTTACCTCATTCCTCTGATTCAATCTTTAGTTTTATTTCAGTACAGTAATCACACTTTACCTCATTTCTCTGATTCAATCTTTAGTTTTATTTCAGTACAGTAATCTCACTTTACCTCATTCCTCTGATTCAATCTTTAGTTTTATTTCAGTACAGTAATCTCACTTTACCTCATTCCTCTGATTCAATCTTTAGTTTTATCCTAGTACAGTAATCACACTTTACCTCATTCCTCTGATTCAATCTTTAGTTTTATCCTAGTACAGTAATCACACTTTACTACCTCATTTCTCTGATTCAATCTTTAGTTTTATTTCAGTACAGTAATCACACTTTATCTCATTCCTCTGATTCAATCTTTAGTTTTATCCCAGTACAGTAATCACACTTTACCTCATTTCTCTGATTCAATCTTTAGTTTTATCCTAGTACAGTAATCACACTTTACCTCATTTCTCTGATTCAATCTTTAGTTTTATTTCAGTACAGTAATCACACTTTACCTCATTCCACTGATTCAATCTTTAGTTTTATCCCAGTACAGTAATCACACTTTACCTCATTCCTGTGATTCAATCTTTAGTTTTATCCCAGTACAGTAATCACACTTTACCTCATTTCTCTGATTCAATCTTCAGTTTTATCCCAGTACAGTAATCACACTTTACCTCATTTCTCTGATTCAATCTTTAGTTTTATTTCAGTACAGTAATCATACTTTACCTCATTCCTCTGATTCAATCTTTAGTTTTATCCCAGTACAGTAATCACACTTTACCTCATTTCTCTGATTCAATCTTCAGTTTTATCCCAGTACAGTAATCACACTTTACCTCATTTCTCTGATTCAATCTTTAGTTTTATTTCAGTACAGTAATCATACTTTACCTCATTCCTCTGATTCAATCTTTAGTTTTATCCCAGTACAGTAATCACACTTTACCTCATTTCTCTGATTCAATCTTTAGTTTTATTTCAGTACAGTAATCACACTTTACCTCATTCCTCTGATTCAATCTTTAGTTTTATTTCAGTACAGTAATCTCACTTTACCTCATTTCTCTGATTCAATCTTCAGTTTTATTTCAGTACAGTAATCTCACTTTACCTCATTCCTCTGATTCAATCTTTAGTTTTATTTCAGTACAGTAATCTCACTTTACCTCATTCCTCTGATTCAATCTTCAGTTTTATTTCAGTACAGTAATCTCACTTTACCTCATTCCTCTGATTCAATCTTTAGTTTTATTTCAGTACAGTAATCTCACTTTACCTCATTCCTCTGATTCAATCTTCAGTTTTATTTCAGTACAGTAATCTCACTTTACCTCATTCCTCTGATTCAATCTTTAGTTTTATTTCAGTACAGTAATCACACTTTACCTCATTTCTCTGATTCAATCTTTAGTTTTATTTCAGTACAGTAATCTCACTTTACCTCATTCCTCTGATTCAATCTTTAGTTTTATTTCAGTACAGTAATCTCACTTTACCTCATTCCTCTGATTCAATCTTCAGTTTTATTTCAGTACAGTAATCTCACTTTACCTCATTTCTCTGATTCAATCTTTAGTTTTATTTCAGTACAGTAATCTCACTTTACCTCATTCCTCTGATTCAATCTTCAGTTTTATTTCAGTACAGTAATCTCACTTTACCTCATTTCTCTGATTCAATCTTTAGTTTTATTTCAGTACAGTAATCTCACTTTACCTCATTCCTCTGATTCAATCTTTAGTTTTATTTCAGTACAGTAATCACACTTTACCTCATTCCTCTGATTCAATCTTTAGTTTTATTTCAGTACAGTAATCTCACTTTACCTCATTCCTCTGATTCAATCTTTAGTTTTATTTCAGTACAGTAATCACACTTTACCTCATTTCTCTGATTCAATCTTTAGTTTTATCCTAGTACAGTAATCACACTTTACCTCATTTCTCTGATTCAATCTTTAGTTTTATTTCAGTACAGTAATCTCACTTTACCTCATTCCTCTGATTCAATCTTTAGTTTCATCCTAGTACAGTAATCACACTTTACCTCATTCCTGTGATTCAATCTTTAGTTTTATCCTAGTACAGTAATCACACTTTACCTCATTTCTCTGATTCAATCTTTAGTTTTATTTCAGTACAGTAATCACACTTTACCTCATTTCTCTGATTCAATCTTTAGTTTTATTTCAGTACAGTAATCTCACTTTACCTCATTCCTGTGATTCAATCTTTAGTTTTATTTCAGTACAGTAATCTCACTTTACCTCATTCCTCTGATTCAATCTTTAGTTTTATTTCAGTACAGTAATCTCACTTTACCTCATTCCTCTGATTCAATCTTCAGTTTTATTTCAGTACAGTAATCACACTTTACCTCATTTCTCTGATTCAATCTTCAGTTTTATTTCAGTACAGTAATCACACTTTACCTCATTTCTCTGATTCAATCTTTAGTTTTATTTCAGTACAGTAATCATACTTTACCTCATTCCTCTGATTCAATCTTTAGTTTGATCCTAGTACAGTAATCACACTTTACCTCATTTCTCTGATTCAATCTTTAGTTTTATTTCAGTACAGTAATCACTTTACCTCATTCCTCTGATTCAATCTTTAGTTTTATTTCAGTACAGTAATCTCACTTTACCTCATTCCTCTGATTCAATCTTTAGTTTTATTTCAATACAGTAATCACACTTTACCTCATTCCTGTGATTCAATCTTTAGTTTTATTTCAGTACAGTAATCACACTTTACCTCATTCCTCTGATTCAATCTTTAGTTTTATTTCAGTACAGTAATCTCACTTTACCTCATTCCTCTGATTCAATCTTTAGTTTTATTTCAGTACAGTAATCACACTTTACCTCATTCCTCTGATTCAATCTTTAGTTTTATCCTAGTACAGTAATCACACTTTACCTCATTTCTCTGATTCAATCTTTAGTTTTATTTCAGTACAGTAATCATACTTTACCTCATTTCTCTGATTCAATCTTTAGTTTTATCCCAGTACAGTATTCACACTTTACCTCATTTCTCTGATTCAATCTTTAGTTTTATCCTAGTACAGTAATCACACTTTACCTCATTCCTCTGATTCAATCTTTAGTTTTATCCCAGTACAATAATCCCACCTACCTCATTTCTTGTCACAATTATCAGTGTTTCCCCAGTACATAAATCCCACTTACCTCATTCCTTGTGTTCTGATCTTTTCCACTTACCTCGGTTCTTGTATCTCGATCTTCAGTTTTATCCCAGTACAGAAAACCAATGTCACTTCTTTCCTTTATACCTTTCAATGGTTTTGGCTGAAAATATAATAAAAAATAACCTCATAATGATCAAACTTTTTTGGGTCAACTTTTAACCAGCATTAATAGTTAGCCAAAACTCATTTCAATCCTTCTTAAAATATGCTGACTGTCATAGTGAATGAACTTAATCTACTGTACAATGGATATCACATATTGCATGTGTTAATTTTTGAGGGCTGACAAATTCATATAAATTATCCTTGCAGATGCTTTTCAATTTCATCTGCGAGTTAATGTGAACATTAGAATCCAATTAATATATAATATCTATTTTTAAAATTTAAAAACTGACACCCAAAAATTTACGTATCTGTACAGCTTAAGATTGCAAACTCATAATACATGTATTTTTAAATAAAGCTTAAATGGCCATCATGCAAAATATTCTACTCAGGAAACATATGAGAAGAAACTGACCAAGAGTGATCAGTTATCAAGACCATTTTTTTTTAAAAACAAATAACTGAAATATACTCTAAACATACTAATTTTAGCATGTACCAGTATGTATTTTAGCACAATTTTCATTGTCAACTAATTCAGGTACTGGTAGATTGAAATGAATGCAAAACTACTTTTGAGAAACAAACTATAAGTCAAACGTATTTCAGCGGTGTATTTAAATTAGCCTTACTGTCCTAGTGTGAAAATTGCTAAAATTAATACACCACTAAAATTAGTATGTTTACAGTACTATGATAATAAGTTTATCAAGTACTTTACTAGTTTAGTCTTGTACAAGTACCTGTTAACTTAGATAACTTAGGAACTAAGGTTACAACAAACCCTAATTCATTGTAATATAGAATGCACATCAAAGCACCATTAATGAAGGAGTGATAATGATTGGTCGTTGTGTTGACCAATAGAACTTTAGTTTATTTATGCATGAAAGTTTTCAGCCTTCTCAATTTTTGAAATTTATTTAAAACTAAGGTTTGTTCCCTTATGCAAAACATATTCCTTTGCTGAATTTGAAGTAATGTAATTTTGGAACTTTGGATTCATTAATTTTCATATATTTGGATTGTATTCTTTATCTATAATTTCTTTGGCTCATAGTGTCACTGATGAGGAATGATTGTCCGAAATGTACACATATGGTACAGCAAAATTAAACAGGTATTTCTGTTAAAGAAACACAATGTTTTTTATTTGTTACAGATACAATGTTCTAATAACTGTGGTTATAATATTAAGTCATGTTTTTCTATATTTCAATATTATCGTAATTATGTACACAATAACATTAATCCACAAAAAAAAAAAAAAAATAATAATAATAATAAAAAAAATTATAAAATAAATATATAAATAAATAAATAGATAGATAAATAAATAAATAAATAAATAAAGACACCATTTTAGGATTCAAAGAACACACATAACATAAATTTTGGTCAAACACATTCTCTTATGTTTTAATCAGAGTTCAAACTAAACCAAACTGCTAAACTGCAAATAAAATATGTCACAAATGCACAAAAACAAACATGTTTGTATGAAATATGTCACAGTTTTAATAGAGTTATCTCCCTTTGACTGACACAATCATAACAGAGTACATATGATTATAACAAACCTTTATAAGCAGATAAACTTTGACAACTTGAGCATTAAATTGAGTTACTTTAGTTTTAGAGTTTTAATGTGGTTGTTCAGACTTTTTAAACTCAAAAGATAACAAATTATTGTGACCAATTTACTTTTGTTATTAAATCTAACCACGATTGTTCAAAAACTGATGCTCAAGTTATCAATGTTCTACTTTGTTATCAAAAATTTAAAAAAAACACCATTATCTGTTACTTTAATGTCATCATCAATATATCAAACTTACAACACTGACTTCAGATTCTTGAGGAAATACATTCTAAATTGTTGACAGAAATTGACATAAATTATGTTATCAAAAAGTTTTTACTCTTTCACATCCAGTATAGTTTATAGATTTATCTTTAAGACAGGAATCTGCCTAATCCAGTTATTTTTTATCATTTCAAAATTAATTTTTTATTTTTGTTATTCATTTTTCAGATTTAAATCCTAAATGATAACATTTTTTTACTCACTCCCCTATGATTTAAGATTCTCTTGAAAATAAAATACACATGTATACATAAAACTTATTTCACTTCATACTATGTACGTCTTAATCACTTCTTATAGTATGACCATCTGTAATGCCGATGTTGGTTTACAAACATCCAAAGATGTCATAATAAATTACACAAATATTGAACAAATACTGCAATGACAAACTTTTTACAGCTGTTCGGTAATTTTTTTTTACTTTTGTGAAAAAGACAATTAAATCATCTCAAAAAATCCACAATTTCTAAATGAGATTTAAAACCAACAACGTAGACTTAAAGACAGTGACAATACCAGTCAATACATAAATTTCAACTGCTACTATGATATATAAAAAATAATTAAATAAATTTTACTTTTTCATATATATTATATAGTTTGAAATGTGTTACTAAATGTGAAATTGAACATGTATTATTTAAAGGTACAACATTTATATTTTTCTTAATTCTATTGAAATTGACTATAGTTTTTACAAGGCTGCCATGGTCTTAAATGTGTACGCAAGAAATGTTGGCCAACCAGGAATTATTAGATTTAAAATGTTGGCCAAACAGGAATACACCTCATCAACTTAGCTCATATAAGCCATCTGATGCAGCCACACGTTTGTTCAACATGATCATACCAAAATGGATGGACACAAAAATTCAAAATAGTAGATTAATGTGACTGAAATACTTTTGCCATCAATTTTCTAACAACAAAGTCTGTCACATTTTTTCTGCAATAGCTTAACACATTCGTTTATATACTATAGTAAAATATACAAAAAATATATGAATCTTACCAATAATTTTCCACTATTACTAAATATCATATTTCCATTATGTAAATGCTGTACAGCTCTACCGGTTAACAGAAGGTTTAGTAAAGCCTGAGAACATTCCTCGTTTTGACTTAGTAACGAAGATTTACTCTCCTCCTCAATCTCCATATCTTCTCTGATTCTGTCAATACAAAGTCACACAAATTATCATGATTGTTAAAATGTCAGCTAAATTTTATTTTGAATGGTGATCAACTTGCATACTTGGAATTTGAATATGAACATCTAAGGAGCTAAAAAAATTAAAATGTTTGTGCATTATATGGAATAATTATCTCAGTTTATTGCCATTCCCTGTCATATTATCAATCAAAAGTGAGAAAGTTTGTCAGTTCACTTTGATGAAGGATGGTTTATCTCAAGATACTCTGGTTTTCTCCACCATCAACATCATTTCTCCACCATCAACATCATTTCTCCACCATCAACATCATTTCTCCACCTCCACCATCAACATCATTTCTCCACCATCAACATCATTTCTCCACCATCAACATCATAATTTCGAGATTGCCATGGCATTATCTCAGGTCTGACAAACAACTCCTCTCCACATTTCCCTGTCCAACATTCCTGTCTTAAACTCATCTGCACTTATACAACTACTGTCCCTCTTCAATGTATCAACATACAAACATCCTCCTCTGGGTGGTTTCCTTCACCATTCCAGAACTTACTGTCTTGATAATGAGTAAAAACTTCACACTGGGTGTAAAACAATCTCCAATCTTCTCATATCATCATATATATATTACTGCTACAATATTTTTATAATTATAATGTAGCATGTGTCTGATTGTAAATCAGTTCCATTTTCATTCATTTATAAAAATACTTAAACCATACCATAGGATGACCCCAGTTTCACAATCATTCCCTAACTAAGATTTCCTTAACTTATATTTAGTTAATTTTGGCAATCTCTTTTTGAATTACTGAAACACTTCTGTGATAAAACTAAATACAGTTGTTACAAGCTCGATCTGATCTTCAAAATAACGACTTAAATTCCCCAAATTTCTTAAAAATTGATAAAATTATTAAAATATCTAATTTGTGAGATTTAAGTTAAGGAAAATCTTTGTTAAGGTATGATTGTGAAACCAGGGTCAGATCAAAAATAGAGTTCTCTAGTCAGTCTCAATGTGTATTTATCTTCCAATTTTAAAATTAGAACAAAGTTACTTAATGATATTTCAAAACAAATTTTGTTTTCTCATATCTTTTCCTGAAGTTCTTACCTTTGTATAGTTCTTGAGAGCACCACACTGTATAAATATAGTATACAACCATTTCCTGAGTCTAACTGAAACTAATATCACATAGACAAATTAATTTATTAAAAAAAAAACTGTAAACATACCAATTTTAGCATGTACATATTTTAGCACAATTTAAATTTCTTAACTTTTTTGCATTTAAATAAGGGTAAAAACTTTTGATATACAGACTATATATAAGTCAGACATGTATTTTATCAGTGTTTTTAAATTAGTGCTACTGTCCTAGTGTGAAAATCCCTTATATAATAAATCACTAAAATTAGTATGTTTACAGTAATATGTATAAGACTTTTATCCTAAATATATTAAGATCTCTTGTTTAAAGGTTCTCCATTATGATATACTGATCATTTCTAATTTTCTATAACAAGATAAAAAAGTTATTTTATGAAAGTATACCTATTAGTGTCATTTTAAAATAAAATAAATAAATAAATAAATAAATAAATAAATAAATAAATAAATAAATCAATCAATCAATCAATCAATCAATCAATAAAAATCAATCAATCATTGATTTTAAAACCTGACACAAAAAGTCCCAAAATTTTTACCATGTCCTGAATTTTAAAAAACCCTGCTATTTACAAGAAAAGTTTTACACCAAGGCAAGCAACCAGAGACTCCTCTTGTAACACTTCCTGATATTAACACTTACGTTTTCTAAATGTCGTTTTATAAACATTTCTAAATCTTGATATTTTTTAAATTCGTACAACTGGATCTGAAACATGAAACAAGAATTACTTATAATTATTTGTATCATAAGGTTTGGTATAACAGCCAATACCAAACAAACATAGAGTAGAAAATACATTTCTTTAACTAAAACTTTTATATTTTGACACGCTGCCGCTACCGTTCCTGCCTACACCAGAAAAGTAACACGTAAGTCTTGCCTTATGGTGATGCCAGGCTTAACAACAAAAACTATACAAAATATATTCTATAAACAAAACACAGACATACTTTTTCAGTTATACCGTCGTCTCGACACTGATAATCAACCGGGTAACATCTCTCTTCTTGTTTTAAACACACACAACATCGTTTACGTTCCCCGGCTTTCCAAAGTATTTCACACATACCATGGACTAAAGCTCTTCTTCTTTCAAAATCATTTGGATTTAATGCACTGAAAAAATTGAAAACCAACATAAATATAATAGATGTATTTAAAATACACTAAACTAAAAGATATTGTTGCCACAGGCGGGCTTTTATCATTTATGAAGTTTTTTCAATGTCTTATCTCCCTTTGATCATTAAGCCTTACCATTTTCAAAGTAATGTATAGACTGATGTATCGAAAGAGACTGTTAAAATAATCAAACTTTTACCAATTAATTGTAAATTATCTCCCTTAGATCATTACAAAAAATATCTCACAGCCTGTGTATAATAGACCACTTTGACACATATATAACTAATCCTCTAAATTATCTCCCTTAGACCAATAAAACTTACCCCTGAGCCTGTGTATAATAGTCCAATTTGACACATATATGACTAATCCTCTAAATTATCTCCCTTAGACCAATAAACCTTTCCCCTGAGCCTGTGTATAATAGACCACTTTGACACATATATAACTAATCCTCTAAATTATCTCCCTTAGACTAATAAAACTTACCCCTGAGCCTGTGTATAATAGTCCAATTTGACACATATATGACTAATCCTCTAAATTATCTCCCTTAGACCAATAAAACTTACCCCTGAGCCTGTGTATAATAGACCACTTTGACACATATATGACTAATCCTCTAAATTATCTCCCTTAGACCAATAAAACTTACCCCTGAGCCTGTGTATAATAGACCACTTTGACACATATATGACTAATCCTCTAAATTATCTCCCTCAGACCAATAAAACTTACCCCTGAGCCTGTGTATCATAGACCACTTTGACACATACATGACTAATCCTCTAAATTATCTCCCTTAGACCAATAAAACTTACCCCTGAGCCTGTGTATAATAGACCACTTTGACACATATATAACTAATACTCTAAATTATCTCCCTTAGACCAATAAAACTTACCCCTGAGCCTGTGTATAATAGACCACTTTGACACATATATGACTAATCCTCTAAATTATCTCCCTTAGACTAATAAAACTTACCCCTGAGCCTGTGTATAATAGACCACTTTGACACATATATGACTAATCCTCTAAATTATCTCCCTTAGACCAATAAAACTTACCCCTGAGCCTGTGTATAATAGTCCACTTTGACACATATATGACTAATCCTCTAAATTATCTCCCTTAGACCAATAAACCTTTCCCCTGAGCCTGTGTATAATAGACCACTTTGACACATATATAACTAATCCTCTAAATTATCTCCCTTAGACTAATAAAACTTACCCCTGAGCCTGTGTATAATAGTCCAATTTGACACATATATGACTAATCCTCTAAATTATCTCCCTTAGACCAATAAAACTTACCCCTGAGCCTGTGTATAATAGACCACTTTGACACATATATGACTAATCCTCTAAATTATCTCCCTTAGACCAATAAAACTTACCCCTGAGCCTGTGTATAATAGACCACTTTGACACATATATGACTAATCCTCTAAATTATCTCCCTCAGACCAATAAAACTTACCCCTGAGCCTGTGTATCATAGACCACTTTGACACATACATGACTAATCCTCTAAATTATCTCCCTTAGACCAATAAAACTTACCCCTGAGCCTGTGTATAATAGACCACTTTGACACATATATAACTAATACTCTAAATTATCTCCCTTAGACCAATAAAACTTACCCCTGAGCCTGTGTATAATAGACCACTTTGACACATATATGACTAATCCTCTAAATTATCTCCCTTAGACTAATAAAACTTACCCCTGAGCCTGTGTATAATAGACCACTTTGACACATATATGACTAATCCTCTAAATTATCTCCCTTAGACCAATAAAACTTACCCCTGAGCCTGTGTATAATAGTCCACTTTGACACATATATGACTAATCCTCTAAATTATCTCCCTTAGACCAATAAAACTTACCCCTGAGTCTGTGTATAATAGACCACTTTGACACATATATGACTAATCCTCTAAATTATCTCCCTTAGACCAAAAAAACTTACCCCTGAGTCTGTGTATAATAGTCCACTTTGACACATATATGACTAATCCTCTAAATTATCTCCCTTAGACCAATAAAACTTACCCCTGAGCCTGTGTATAATAGTCCAATTTGACACATATATGACTAATACTCTAAATTATCTCCCTTAGACCAATAAAACTTACCCCTGAGTCTGTGTATAATAGTCCACTTTGACACATTTATGACTAATCCTCTAAATTATCTCCCTTAGACCAATAAAACTTACCCCTGAGTCTGTGTATAATAGTCCACTTTTATATGACTAATCCTCTAAATTATCTCCCTTAGACCAATAAAACTTACCCCTGAGCCTGTGTATAATAGTCCACTTTGACACATATATGACTAATACTCTAAATTATCTCCCTTAGACCAATAAAACTTACCCCTGAACCTTTGTATAATAGACCACTTTGACACATATATGACTAATCCTCTAAATTGTCTCCCTCAGACCAATAAAACTTACCCCTGTGCCTTTGTATAAGAGACCACTTTGACACATATATGACTAATCCTCTAAATTATCTCCCTTAGACCAATAAAACTTACCCCTGAGCCTGTGTATAATAGACCACTTTGACACATATATAACTAATCCTCTAAATTATCTCCCTTAGACTAATAAAACTTACCCCTGAGCCTGTGTATAATAGTCCACTTTGACACATATATGACTAATCCTCTAAATTATCTCCCTTAGACCAATAAAACTTACCCCTGAGCCTGTCTATAATAGTCCACTTTGACACATACATGACTAATCCTCTAAATTATCTCCCTTAGACTAATAAAACTTACCCCTGAGCCTGTGTATAATAGTCCACTTTGACACATATATGACTAATCCTCTAAATTATCTCCCTTAGACCAATAAAACTTACCCCTGTGCCTGTGTATAAGACAAATATTCTCTGTCAAATATTAACTTCTTTAACATATAACCTTGTATACACATGACCAATCCTCGAGATCCACACTGAAATAACATATAATTAATAAATTATAATGTTAAAATTCTTCAGATAATGATGACTGTGAATAAAACAATAGCTGTCATGAAAACATTCTTTATCTATTTGATACCCATTTCTCTAGTCCATACAGACAGACACTTAACATTGTGTATGCATGTGAACAGATAACAGATAGAAAATCATGTGGGTATGATATATTTCTTACTTCATGGAACCTAGTAGATAAACTGAAGAATCTCTGACCACAAATGATATTAACATTCCAAAACAAAAGCTACCCATATACATGTGTATTAATTTTTTGTTTATTTATTGATAATCTGTTGATTAGTGGTTTTTTTTTTAAATTTGAATGAAAAGGCTCAAGATTTTGATGTTTATGTAAACAATCAAACAGCCTACTGATGCTGATCGACTTAAAGTTAAAGTATAAAATAATCTTTTCAATATGATTGATCATCTCTTCTACAGCATCAAAAAGAGATATAAAAAAGACAAGCCTCGTGTTTGAACATCCCTCCTCCTCCCCCAATAGCTGCACACAACCATAAACACCATACACTCTAATAGTCTTAATTAGTCTCAGAGATAATTTTTGGAACTAAAAGACAAAAAGAAGGCAAGTTTATTGTTATCAGTACATCTACATGATCATTACTTGGTTTAGAATTGGGCTGTAAGTTTTATGTGTGTTTGTTTGTCCATGGATGCTGGTTTCTCTTGACACTTCCTACCCCCCATAACACACACACACACACACACACACACACACACACAATCCCAAAGCTTAACCCGTGACTATAATAGAAAGTGAAATACTTGAGTGAGGCATAATTAAAACACCAATAATCCATTAAATTAGATGGTAATTTTGTTTGAACCTTTTTTTAAAAATTAAATCTTTTTCTGATCGTTATCTGAAATAAGGCAGATGATTCATAATGAGTATTAATGGTGTGTGTGTGTGTGTGTGTGTGTGTGTGTGTGTGTGTGTGTGTCCTAAAAGTATGGTCGTAAGATTTTATATCAATTTATTGATAAAAGGTAAAAGAAAAGAAAAAGTAAAGAAAAAACAAGAATAGAATTCCTGGGTCCCCCTGCCGGTCAAGCAGTATACTAGTATACTGTATATGAAATTGCAATATTTTCAAACATTCAGGGCTGTTCCAGAATTAAATGTGTGGGGAGGTTGTGAGGAACATTTTTTTACCCCCACCACCCATTTTTTTTTCTATTTTTCCTGTCGCAAATATATCCAAAATACTACAATCTAAAATCAAACAAATACCTATTAACATATATAAGTTTATCTAAAATGTACGAGACAATATCACTGTACAGTTTTTGTTTAAAAATCATATTCAAGTTTCATACTCTGGTTTACATACTGTATAAAATCACATACCTTATTGCAGAGATATACATGTAAGAAAATGGTCAGAATAGGGGACAGGAAAAACACAAGATGATGCCTCGTCATCTGTTGTCAATATCTGGTCAAGATTGTTCCCATGAAAATGAGTTGCCTAATTGTAGGCATGAAAGCACTTTCAAAGTCAATTTTTGATATAATGAAGTAATTATTGTGGTCAAAGTCCCATAACTCCAACAAAAAGTATCGACCAAGGCTGATTTAGGAACTTGACCAAGGTATTAGTGGTATAAACATTTGGTATAAATTTCATGTAAATCCGTCAAAATTTGTAGGCATGAGAGCTCTTACAAGGTCACAAAGTCCCATAACTCCAACAAAAAGTATCGACCAATGCTGATTTTCGAACTTGACCAAGGTAATAGTGGTATAAACATTTGGTATAAATTTAATAAAAATCCGTCAAAATTTGTAGGCATGAGAGCGCTTACAAGGTCAATTTTTGGATAAAACAGAGTCATTATTGTGGTCAAAGTCACATAACTCCAACAAAAAGTATCGACCAAGGCTGATTTTCGAACTTGACCAAAGTATTAGTGGTATAAACATTTGGTATAAATTTAATGAAAATCCGTCAAAATTTGTAGGCATGAGAGCGCTTACAAGGTCATAAAGTCCCATAACTCCAACAAAAAGTATCGACCAATGCTGATTTTCGAACTTGACCAAGGTAATAGTGGTATAAACATTTAGTATTAAATTTAATGAAAATCCTTCAAAATTTGTAGGCATGAGAGCGCTTACAAGGTCAATTTTTGGATAAAACAGAGTCATTATTGTGGTCAAAGTCCCATAACTCCAACAAAAAGTATAGACCAATGCTGATTTTCGAACCTGACCTAAGGTAATAGTGGTATAAACATTTGGTATAAATTAATGAAAATCCGTCAAAATTTGTAGGCATGAGAGCGCTTACAAAAAAGTGTGACGGACGGAAACACGGACGCACGGACACACGGACGACGGACGCCCGGCATTTCTATGTCCCCACTCCGCGTTGCGGTGGGGGACAACAAGTGTTTCTCTTGTGCAACATTAAACATATTGACACAGAATAAAACCCTGAACTAAATCCATCATTTATACACCATTTATTTGTAATTTAGCTCACAGAACATGACAAAATATTGACGGAGAATAAAAAAACAACACCTTTAGACGCATATACATGGATCTTATCTTTGTTCAATTTCAGAAACATGAAAAAATATTGATGAGAAATAAAAAACATTGGAAGTTACTTTAGAAGTATTTGTAAAATTACTTTTACAACTGAAAGATCATAAAAAACATTATTATTGATTATCCAATCAAGTGAGAGATCATAAAAACTTTGATATTAATTAACCAATCAGGTGAGAGATCATAAAAACTTTGCTATTGATAAAACAATCAAGACTGTATTATCACGTTTATTTCATGTTAACAGAAGTTATAAGTGTGATTATTAGCTAAATCGTTAGTGCTGATTTTATTTTCAAACGTTATCTTTTGACTCAGGTAACGAGAAGTAATAGAACATAAAATACTGATAATACTTAAAATACTGATCAATTTCTCATATCAATACACAAAGTCAGATACTTAAACGCTGTTAAAGTCCTCAGGTAAAACTGTATAATCGTTAAGGTTTTACCTGGACAGGTAACACAACTTATTACCATAATCAATAAGCCAGGTGAAAATTTGTTCTTATAATTGATAAGTTACTGAAGGTAGCAATGTGACTTAGTGAATAGGAATGATAAAATTCTTTCATTAAAAAGCAATACTATGTAACGTTTTAATACTAAATGCTTTCAAGGTCTTAAACTGCTTAGTTGTAACTTATCAAATGTTTAAAAAGTCTTATTCATAAAAAAACAAAGTAAATTCTTTGACTAAGGATACCATGCAATGTAATTACAGTAAACTAAGAATCTATAATACTCAAGCTCATTTAAAGAGAGATATAGTCTTACAAATTTAAAATCTAAATTACTTTCAATAGTTTTTACACTTCATCAAGACTTTTGAAAGTTAAACTCAGCATAAAAGAGTTTATATAATAAGGAATGTGTTTTGCTCCAAAATAGTTTGAATAGCTGAATAGTATCAAAATAAATTAAAACATTTATTAAGGTCAAATTGTTCCAAGATAAGAAGTTGTTTCACTGCTTTCTCTAACTATATTTAAATTACAGAGAAGATGATGAATTTCATTGATTTTAATTTTTATTTTAGTCTATTTTATTCTTGTGATAAAAAATAAACTTGTATATCCATACGCCCCATATCACCCATATCAATCTATCTGGATGGAGAGGAGGGGGGGGGGGGTTATAAAAAAAAAAAACAACTAAATTTCAAATTCAAACTGGTAGAACATTATATAAACAAATAAAATATAAAGTATTTAAATATCAAGAGATGGCTGAGTGTAATTACTACTTAAAGCTGAAGCTGAAACACTCCAGTAAATATCAAGAGATGTCTGAGTGTAATTACTACTTAAAGCTGAGCTGAAACACTCCAGTAAATATCAAGAGATGGCTGAGTGTAATTACTACTTAATAGCTGAGCTGAAACACTCCAGTAAATATCAAGAGATGTCTGAGTGTAATTACTACTTAAAGCTGAGCTGAAACACTCCAGTAAATATCAAGAGATGTCTGAGTGTAATTACTACTTATAGCTGAGCTGAAACACTCCAGTAAATATCAAGAGATGGCTGAGTGTATTACTACTTATAGCTGAGCTGAAACACTCCAGTAAATATCAAGAGATGTCTGAGTGTAATTACTACTTATAGCTGAGCTGAAACACTCCAGTAAATATCAAGAGATGGCTGAGTGTAATTACTACTTATAGCTGAGCTGAAACACTCCAGTAAATATCAAGAGATGGCTGAGTGTAATTACTACTTAAAGCTGAGCTGAAACACTCCAGTAAATATCAAGAGATGTCTGAGTGTAATTACTACTTATAGCTGAGCTGAAACACTCCAGTAAATATCAAGAGATGGCTGAGTGTAATTACTACTTAAAGCTGAGCTGAAACACTCCAGTAAATATCAAGAGATGGCTGAGTGTAATTACTACTTAAAGCTGAGCTGAAACACTCCAGTAAATATCAAGAGATGGCTGAGTGTAATTACTACTTAAAGCTGAGCTGAAACACTCCAGTAAATATCAAGAGATGGCTGAGTGTAATTACTACTTAAAGCTGAGCTGAAACACTCCAGTAAATATCAAGAGATGGCTGAGTGTAATTACTACTTAAAGCTAAGCTGAAACACTCCAGTAAATATCAAGAGATGGCTGAGTGTAATTACTACTTAAAGCTGAGCTGAAACACTCCAGTAAATATCAAGAGATGGCTGAGTGTAATTACTACTTAAAGCTGAGCTGAAACACTCCAGTAAATATCAAGAGATGGCTGAGTGTAATTACTACTTAAAGCTGAGCTGAAACACTCCAGTAAATATCAAGAGATGGCTGAGTGTAATTACTACTTAAAGCTGAGCTGAAACACTCCAGTAAATATCAAGAGATGGCTGAGTGTAATTACTACTTAAAGCTGAGCTGAAACACTCCAGTAAATATCAAGAGATGGCCTGAGTGTAATTACTACTTAAAGCTGAGCTGAAACACTCCAGTAAATATCAAGAGATGGCTGAGTGTAATTACTACTTAAAGCTGAGCTGAAACACTCCAGTAAATATCAAGAGATGTCTGAGTGTAATTACTACTTAAAGCTGAGCTGAAACACTCCAGTAAATATCAAGAGATGGCTGAGTGTAATTACTACTTAAAGCTGAGCTGAAACACTCCAGTAAATATCAAGAGATGGCTGAGTGTAATTACTACTTAAAGCTGAGCTGAAACACTCCAGTAAATATCAAGAGATGGCTGAGTGTAATTACTACTTAAAGCTGAGCTGAAACACTCCAGTAAATATCAAGAGATGTCTGAGTGTAATTACTACTTAAAGCTGAGCTGAAACACTCCAGTAAATATCAAGAGATGTCTGAGTGTAATTACTACTTAAAGCTGAGCTGAAACACTCCTAGTAAATATCAAGAGATGTCTGAGTGTAATTACTACTTAAAGCTGAGCTGAAACACTCCAGTAAATATCAAGAGATGTCTGAGTGTAATTACTACTTAAAGCTGAGCTGAAACACTCCAGTAAATATCAAGAGATGTCTGAGTGTAATTACTACTTAAAGCTGAGCTGAAACACTCCAGTAAATATCAAGAGATGTCTGAGTGTAATTACTACTTAAAGCTGAGCTGAAACACTCCAGTAAATATCAAGAGATGCCTGAGTGTAATTACTACTTAAAGCTGAGCTGAAACACTCCAGTAAATATCAAGAGATGTCTGAGTGTAATTACTACTTAAAGCTGAGCTGAAACACTCCAGTAAATATCAAGAGATGTCTGAGTGTAATTACTACTTAAAGCTGAGCTGAAACACTCCAGTAAATATCAAGAGATGGCCGAGTGTAATTACTACTTAAAGCTAAGCTGAAACACTCCAGTAAATATCAAGAGATGGCCGAGTGTAATTACTACTTAAAGCTAAGCTGAAACACTCCAGTAAATATCAAGAGATGCCTGAGTGTAATTACTACTTAAAGCTGAGCTGAAACACTCCAGTAAATATCAAGAGATGTCTGAGTGTAATTACTACTTAAAGCTGAGCTGAAACACTCCAGTAAATATCAAGAGATGGCTGAGTGTAATTACTACTTAAAGCTGAGCTGAAACACTCCAGTAAATATCAAGAGATGGCTGAGTGTAATTACTACTTAAAGCTGAGCTGAAACACTCCAGTAAATATCAAGAGATGTCCGAGTGTAATTACTACTTAAAGCTGAGCTGAAACACTCCAGTAAATATCAAGAGATGGCTGAGTGTAATTACTACTTAAAGCTGAGCTGAAACACTCCAGTAAATATCAAGAGATGGCTGAGTGTAATTACTACTTAAAGCTGAGCTGAAACACTCCAGTAAATATCAAGAGATGTCCGAGTGTAATTACTACTTAAAGCTGAGCTGAAACACTCCAGTAAATATCAAGAGATGCCTGAGTGTAATTACTACTTAAAGCTGAGCTGAAACACTCCAGTAAATATCAAGAGATGGCTGAGTGTAATTACTACTTAAAGCTGAGCTGAAACACTCCAGTAAATATCAAGAGATGTCTGAGTGTAATTACTTCTTAAAGCTGAGCTGAAACACTCCAGTAAATATCAAGAGATGTCTGAGTGTAATTACTACTTAAAGCTGAGCTGAAACACTCCAGTAAATATCAAGAGATGTCTGAGTGTAATTACTACTTAAAGCTGAGCTGAAACACTCCAGTAAATATCAAGAGATGTCTGAGTGTAATTACTACTTAAAGCTGAGCTGAAACACTCCAGTAAATATCAAGAGATGGCTGAGTGTAATTACTACTTAAAGCTGAGCTGAAACACTCCAGTAAATATCAAGAGATGTCTGAGTGTAATTACTACTTAAAGCTGAGCTGAAACACTCCAGTAAATATCAAGAGATGGCCGAGTGTAATTACTACTTAAAGCTGAGCTGAAACACTCCAGTAAATATCAAGAGATGTCTGAGTGTAATTACTACTTAAAGCTGAGCTGAAACACTCCAGTAAATATCAAGAGATGTCTGAGTGTAATTACTACTTAAAGCTGAGCTGAAACACTCCAGTAAATATCAAGAGATGGCTGAGTGTAATTACTACTTAAAGCTGAGCTGAAACACTCCAGTAAATATCAAGAGATGTCTGAGTGTAATTACTACTTAAAGCTGAGCTGAAACACTCCAGTAAATATCAAGAGATGGCTGAGTGTAATTACTACTTAAAGCTGAGCTGAAACACTCCAGTAAATATCAAGAGATGTCTGAGTGTAATTACTACTTAAAGCTGAGCTGAAACACTCCAGTAAATATCAAGAGATGTCTGAGTGTAATTACTACTTAAAGCTGAGCTGAAACACTCCAGTAAATATCAAGAGATGGCTGAGTGTAATTACTACTTAAAGCTGAGCTGAAACACTCCAGTAAATATCAAGAGATGTCTGAGTGTAATTACTACTTAAAGCTGAGCTGAAACACTCCAGTAAATATCAAGAGATGGCTGAGTGTAATTACTACTTAAAGCTGAGCTGAAACACTCCAGTAAATATCAAGAGATGGCTGAGTGTAATTACTACTTAAAGCTGAGCTGAAACACTCCAGTAAATATCAAGAGATGGCTGAGTGTAATTACTACTTAAAGCTGAGCTGAAACACTCCAGTAAATATCAAGAGATGGCTGAGTGTAATTACTACTTAAAGCTGAGCTGAAACACTCCAGTAAATATCAAGAGATGGCTGAGTGTAATTACTACTTAAAGCTGAGCTGAAACACTCCAGTAAATATCAAGAGATGGCTGAGTGTAATTACTACTTAAAGCTGAGCTGAAACACTCCAGTAAATATCAAGAGATGGCTGAGTGTAATTACTACTTAAAGCTGAGCTGAAACACTCCAGTAAATATCAAGAGATGGCTGAGTGTAATTACTACTTAAAGCTGAGCTGAAACACTCCAGTAAATATCAAGAGATGTCTGAGTGTAATTACTACTTAAAGCTGAGCTGAAACACTCCAGTAAATATCAAGAGATGGCTGAGTGTAATTACTACTTAAAGCTGAGCTGAAACACTCCAGTAAATATCAAGAGATGGCTGAGTGTAATTACTACTTAAAGCTGAGCTGAAACACTCCAGTAAATATCAAGAGATGGCTGAGTGTAATTACTACTTAAAGCTGAGCTGAAACACTCCAGTAAATATCAAGAGATGTCTGAGTGTAATTACTACTTAAAGCTGAGCTGAAACACTCCAGTAAATATCAAGAGATGTCTGAGTGTAATTACTACTTAAAGCTGAGCTGAAACACTCCAGTAAATATCAAGAGATGGCTGAGTGTAATTACTACTTAAAGCTGAGCTGAAACACTCCAGTAAATATCAAGAGATGTCTGAGTGTAATTACTACTTAAAGCTGAGCTGAAACACTCCAGTAAATATCAAGAGATGGCTGAGTGTAATTACTACTTAAAGCTGAGCTGAAACACTCCAGTAAATATCAAGAGATGGCTGAGTGTAATTACTACTTAAAGCTGAGCTGAAACACTCCAGTAAATATCAAGAGATGTCTGAGTGTAATTACTACTTAAAGCTGAGCTGAAACACTCCAGTAAATATCAAGAGATGGCTGAGTGTAATTACTACTTAAAGCTGAGCTGAAACACTCCAGTAAATATCAAGAGATGGCTGAGTGTAATTACTACTTAAAGCTGAGCTGAAACACTCCAGTAAATATCAAGAGATGGCTGAGTGTAATTACTACTTAAAGCTGAGCTGAAACACTCCAGTAAATATCAAGAGATGGCCGAGTGTAATTACTACTTAAAGCTGAGCTGAAACACTCCAGTAAATATCAAGAGATGGCCGAGTGTAATTACTACTTAAAGCTGAGCTGAAACACTCCAGTAAATATCAAGAGATGGCTGAGTGTAATTACTACTTAAAGCTGAGCTGAAACACTCCAGTAAATATCAAGAGATGTCTGAGTGTAATTACTACTTAAAGCTGAGCTGAAACACTCCAGTAAATATCAAGAGATGGCTGAGTGTAATTACTACTTAAAGCTGAGCTGAAACACTCCAGTAAATATCAAGAGATGGCCGAGTGTAATTACTACTTAAAGCTGAGCTGAAACACTCCAGTAAATATCAAGAGATGGCCGAGTGTAATTACTACTTAAAGCTGAGCTGAAACACTCCAGTAAATATCAAGAGATGGCCGAGTGTAATTACTACTTAAAGCTAAGCTGAAACACTCCAGTAAATATCAAGAGATGGCCGAGTGTAATTACTACTTAAAGCTAAGCTGAAACACTCCAGAGAAGGGACTAGTTATATTTAAATTATTCAATAAAAATTTTTCAAAAATATAACTTTAAAATATTTTTCTTTTATTTTTATTTTTTTTTTTTTTAGCTATTATTCATTGCTTGATTTATAAATTCATAAAAAAAATTATTTGTTTATTATATTATTTTTTTATACATGTACTTTATGAATAACAAATAAATAAAAAATAATTTATTTGTTTATTTTATTCATTTCTTGATTTATAAATTTAAAAAAATTATTTCTTTATTATTTTATTTCTTGATTCATACATTCATAAAATAATTTATTTGTTATATTACTTTTAAAATTTATAATCAATTTATAAAACAATTTATTTTTTATGATTTTATTAGCCTAAAATGTCTCAATGTATAGCTTAAAATAATATACTATATACTGTAGTCATAAATTTGTCATCAAAAACTTATCAATAACTATGTCTAATTAAGTTCAATTACTTTTTACCACAAACCACTATGGTAGCTCAGTTGGTTGATGCTTGCTCTGTATGTGTGTGTGTGTGTGTGGGGGGGGGGGGGGTTTTGCAGTTCAAATCCAAGCCAGGTCTGACCAAGACTTGAGAATAGGTAGTGACTGTTCTTTCATTAAGTACTTGGCAAAAGTCACAAGGTTCTTCCGTTGAGAACTTAAATACTTATACAATGTGTCACGGCAGGC
This sequence comes from Tegillarca granosa, assembly GCA_029721355.1. Lineage (NCBI taxonomy): Eukaryota > Metazoa > Mollusca > Bivalvia > Arcoida > Arcidae > Tegillarca > Tegillarca granosa. The sequence continues at coordinate 40,389,023 of CM056602.1, forward strand.
ATGGCATGTTGAAGAACCCTTCTGGCATGTTGTCTTAAGTACACTTCAAAGTTCAGAATTTCTGCTACTTCACCTATAGCTGGTGACAATCAATTTTTACTATAGGCCAAGGTCAAGGTACTCAGTACCATTTAATCAGTATCAGGCAGAATTTGGAACTTATATAATTGACATAATAATGGTAAACATCATTATAAATTCATGTGTTTAGTGTTACTTAGGTTAGGTGTAATATACAAATAATTTACAATGCTCATTTAGAAAATATAAAATTTCTTAAGTGTTGTACCTAGGGGAACTTGTTTCAACCAAATACACTCAAGACCAAAGTTTATGTTACATCTAGACAACTGATGTGAGTCTTGTAGTTTAACATCCAACAAAGATGCTTTTACTCATGTCAAGGCAACTGGTTAATTAACATTGAGTGCCTGGAGAAACTACCAACCATTGTCAAGTGAACTGTCAAACTTTTCCACACTAGGAATGCCAGAGTGGGATTTGAGCCTGAGTGGTGAATGGCACTGTGGTCCATAAGTGTGAGATTTAGACCACTCTGTCAGTGCAGGACTCCAATGTTCATCAACAGCTATTCAGTTTAAACAGATTACTTTCACAAAATGGAATTACTTTATAAAGTAGCTCAGTTTAGACAAGTTTTTAATGTACCCTGGAAATGGTTTTGACAGATATCTTTGAAATTTCAAGGTTGTCAAAGATTTTAGAAATGTTAAAGTATTAAAGTCATCTTTACCCTCTGTGTTTGTAATCCATATGGATATCCACATAATAAATCATGGAACGCTAATGTTGACTTTTTCCATTCCATGCTAAATGAGTGATGTGTAGAACCATATACAATACGACGAAGTGCCTGAAATAACAATAAAACAAAAATTGCTGTAGCTTCTTCAAACAAAGTAAATGATATGTGTCATCTCAGCAATTATACAGTCATCATTTCAATTAGGGTAAACCCCATCCAGGAATTAATCTAGTCTAATTTGAATACCCAATGTCCATATTTTTCCTTTAAGAAATGTTCGAAGTCTTAAATTTAAAGTAGAACAAAGGCAGCTGAAGATGTTTTATTACATAATATTGTTGTAGTCATTAAAACAATTTGCATTTTTTTTTTTTTGTAAGAGTATGTTCCAGAAGGTACAATCAATAATAAAATAATTAAAATTGTTTTCATGCCAAGGGCTTATCCTTTTTTTTTCTTTGTTTCCTACATCAGCATTTACTCTCCATCCACCAATTGCCTACCAGTTTTCTCAAAAATCAGGAAAAAATTAGTTTTCCAAAAAGCTTACATTTACCCCTGCCATCTCAAAAGGTCAATACTTACCGTTTATCTAATATATAGTTAAAATTACATTGATTCTAAACCAGTTTAAATTTCAAAATCCCACCTTAAACAATATAACATATTTTGTAATGCCACTTGATATATTGGAGCAATGTTTTTTTCAGTCTCTAAAAATAAGAGCCAAGTTGTTTTCAAAGTTGCTAGAAATATAAGTTGTTTAGATTTCAAAGTTGTTATACTATGTTATAGAATGGCAATGAATTTCCCAGAGCTCCATGTGATACCTCATAGACAAGGTTTTTTTGGGAATATTTGAGGTAAACGTTTTCCATTTCATTCCACACAAACATTTAGAGGTATTGATCTATGCTGGCAAGTTCCATTGTTGCTATGACTTGGCTTACTTATGGTTATGCATTATTTGCCTGTTATGTGTTGACACAGTATTTATGGCCTGATATAATGCAATAAGGATTTATTACTGTGGTATAAGGCCCAGAAAAACACGAAGTATAAATTAATACAATGTACAAGAATATTACCACAGCAGTTTCTATGGTTATTGGTGTTCCTCCAATTAAAGCACTTCTTCCAGATCTTGGACGCATTGTGAAATCTAAAATACATGAAAAAGTTAATAGATTTGAAAAAAAAAAAAACTCAAAGAAAATCTCAACAGCTACCTCAACAAAAATTTAAAACCGTAGTAAAATAAATATAATCTTCCTAAGATACATGTACCAATGTTAGTATTGACTGCTTTTTATTAAGCATGAACATGAACATTTTTCTCTCTTTTTCCCCCTTAATTCCTTATTTTTAATTTTTTAATTTTTATTCTATTTATTTTATTTTATATATTTATTTTTTTTTTTTTTTTTTTGCAAATCAGAAGATTAATTCTTGGATAGATGAGATTTTGTTGGAAAGACTTCCTTTTGTACCATCCACTAAAATTTTCATTTCAACTAAAATGCCCTAAAATGGATGCAATTTGTACCTTCTGTGAAAATTAATTTGTACAATTTTTCCATACAATTTAATGGCTGGGGGTTACAAAAAAAAGTTGTTCTCTTTTTTTTCTTTTCTTTAGGTATTTAAGGTGTTGAATTTTGGGATGGTGGAGAAAACAAGAGTAGAAAAGAAAATAATCATCCACTGATCAGGAAACTGACAATTATAAACAATATCACATTAGGATTTGCCTAAGCTGACTTTGAACCTTGGCAATGGGAGTTAAAATGATCTAATATTCAGCACTTTAGGCCACCCGACAGCCACTAAGGTCTAGATGTACCTAAATCCTGCTTGGACAAAAACATTTGTCATAGTATATAGACTATTGTTTATTTTTTTTTTTAAATATATACTTCTATAAAAGAAGATATTTTACAATAGGATTAATTTTACTATATTTTGATCAAGATAAGATCAAGAAGGTTTATAACTATATAATTTTAACATGTTTTATTTAGTTAGGACATAGATATCCATCTGATCATCTTACACTTTTACAATGGACAAGTTGATAGAATTCTATTTATTTACCTGTATTTAATATCGTTAACAGGTATGAATTGAAATAAAAACATTTCAATACCTGTATCAATTAACAATAAAACTGTGACATTAAATTTTCAAAAACAGAAAATAAGACTTTATTTGTTAGAGCATATTAAACAAAAATATCAATTCACCACAACAACAACTCGGAGAATGGTGGTATAGGTTTAACAGGACTTATATGTACAAACACATAAAATATTAATATCAATCTGAAAATGAACCGACTCATTCTCTCTGCTCTGGTAAACTTTGTAATTAAAAATTTGTTGTCTAAATTTCAGGTTGACTGAAAAATGAGCAATGAATTGGATTAAATTAATGCTGTTTTATGCCCCAATCAATTACTTCAACTATTTTGAGGCAGTCAGTTCCAAAATGGTGAAGGAACTAGAGTGCCTGAAGAAAACCACAAACCAGCAAGCAAGCTGACAAACTTTCTCGAACTAAGATCTGGCTGAGTGGGGTTAAAACCAAGGCAATAAGAGGCGCTGTGACCCCCAAGTACATGCTTTAGACCACTCTATTGAAAAGGCCAAACACAGTAAACAGTTAGTCTGTATGAAATCAAAAGTACATGTATTAAAATAATATACACTGATTATTATTTCTAAAAAATATGTAAACATATCAATGTATAATTAACATGTAAAATTAATTATCTATAAAACATATTGTAATAACAGAATTATTTCATGCAAATCATAAAATATTAATTTTGAATATCGATTTTACTTTAGATCAATTTTTTTCAGAAATTTAAAACTTTAATATAAACTTTTCAAACATTAATCCCTACAGACATTCATTACTTATTATGTCTGTGTATGCTATTGGCAAACTATCAGATTTATATTTTTAGTTTTAAGGACAGACAGTATATTTAAAATCACTATTGTCCAGTATTGGTACTATTATAATTAAACTGTAGGTCTATCAATGTTAAGTACCTGGTATGAATTGTTGTCAGTACTTGGTGTGAGTCCTTTATAAGATTGATGGATAATTGATTTAAATAATGGTATTTTACTCACTACACTTGTAATTAAAAATTCTTTTAATTTACTTTGTTGTGTTTGTTTAAAATGCTTTAAGAATTTGTAGTACATATATATATGATCTATTAAGTTTTGTGTTTTACCTTTTTTAAGTATGGCAGTTTATGAATTAAGGTCCTCTGTCAAGATACATGTATGGAGTGGATTGGAGTAGTGGTGTTTTACACCCAAGTCCAGAATCTTTCACTTATATTGAGGCAGTCAGTTCTTGGATGGTGAAGGAAACCGGAGTGCCCGGAGAAAACCACCGATCTTCGGCAAGCGAACTGACAAACTTTCTCACACTAGGATCTGTTCCAAGAGGGGTTCGAACCCAGGCGATGAGAGGCACTGTGATCCATAAGCGCGCACTTTAACATATGTAGAGATATCGCTGAATTAGTATATGGAATATACATGTACATGCACTAGGGTACAATAACTGAACCTATCTAGTGGTAATAACTCATCTGTCTACAAAGACTGCCTTAACAAACCTTTTAGATTAGTGAAGTGAGAGAATTTGAATGAAAAAAATCCTTTTGCATTGTATGAATTGTGACTCTATAAAAGCAGTTTTACAGGATATCTCCTCTTTTAAAAAAAAATTCTACCACCTCCCATGTTTTTTCTTTATAGGCAAATGTGTAACAAAATGTGTATCTATAGAACAATGGTAGTATAACAACCACACCACTGGATACAAATACTAATGACTATTCAAAGTCAGGGACAGTGGTCCTAATAGGTGTTTGTCTAGTATGGCTATTTCTTTCTTTCTTTTTCTTCTTTTTTTATTGTTTTTTTACTTATTGCCGAGTACATGTTTTCAGATACAGATTATTTTTTCTCACCAGTTCTGACTTTGACCTCTGGCCATGCATCCACGTAAAATGTTTTAACCCTTTGTGTAAGTAATGATGGTCCATCCTCTTCTTTGGCATTGTTAAACTTTACTGACCGTCTCTGAAATTGACATCAAATGTAACAAATTATGTATGATAAATATAGAATGACAGTAACATCAATACACTTACTAGGTGCTTGTTAATTTCTTGTTTAAAATGGCTTGGTGAAGTGTGTTTGCTCTTTATCTGGTTCTAAAGCTTGAAAACATCACTTTCAACCTAAAACGTACAGTAGTGGATATTTGTGTGTTCACTTTATTTTCATCTTATTTCTTTTAAACTTGAGCAGCTCTTAGTTCTTAACATTCAGTGGCTGCCAGAATCCATGTGCTGTTGAAGCATACACTAGTTGTCTGTTCCTGTATACAACAACTTCCAAAGTACTGCAACTAAAATTGAACCATATATCACTTACATACATTAACTTACTGCTCTATCAGTAATAAAATATGCTGATATATTCTTTAAAAAAAACTGGGTTTTTTTTTTTTTTGCTGGAACAGAGATATTTGGCTTTATAAAGCAGTTCTGAATTGGGTGACATCATGACAACAGCTAGGTTCAACAAACATCTTTGATAAATACCATATTTCTAACTCTGTCAAAACTCAGAAACATAAAATGTACTAAAACATCGATAATTCAGTATTAACATTCATCTTTGAGTATCATACTTCTACTCTGAAGTTATGTATAGGTTTTTATTCCTATTTATTTTTTTTTTTATAAACAATTGTAATTTATGAAAAATGGCCAGGACAAACAGAAATACATTGGTTAATTCTATATATAGATACATAGTTACAATCAGTAGTTGGCTGGTCAAATTTTGATGCTTTTTACATCATATCAACAATTTTTAAGCTATATATGACAAGACTAATAATTTTTCTTACAAATCTAAAAATTAGTTTAAAGTTAACTTCAAATGATGTGCAAGTTTTGTGCAAGTACCAAGTGCACACTAATGACTTTCAAAGTGCTAGCACACTTGGCTACAATTTGGAAGGTTAAATTTAGATGACTCGATAGTTGATAACACTGTCCAGAGCCAACCAGTAGAGGCTTCCAACTAAAAAAATTCCACTGGTCAAAACTCACAGCAGTGAGATTATGTTTTTAATTTGAAGGCCACCGTGGCCCCATTTCAATTAGTGGTTTCACAAGAGGTGCCTACCCTTCTGGAGCACCCAACCTTACTTACCTAGTGGAAGTTCACATGTTAAAGTAATTTAGTCAGTTTTTAATTATTTTTTTTATTGCTTACCAGTTCGTGATTTGTATGTTTGTGTTTGATACAATGAAAAATAATAGACACCTACTAGAACTAAATTATTCAGAAAAAAAAAACATAAATACATGCGACAGTGAAAACATCTAATGGCTATATTTAAAAATAAAAATAGTAAATAAATTTATGATAAAATGCTAAGTTGATGTTAAATTTAACATGTTACACAGTAAAATAGTTCACAAGACCTCGAATTTCAACATTTACGGTGTATATTGTAAACAAAAATAAACATTTTTTTTAGAAATGGTGATGAAAAACTTATGAATCTTTTATTAATTTTTTTTTCAATGTAAAATTAGGGTATCTTTTAAAGAAGGCATTAACCTGTCAAGCTGCAGAAATAAAATCTTTATAATAATAATAATAATAATAATAATAATAAAAACAATAAATCTAATTCCCTTTAACTAACTATATATTAATTATTCATTTTTCATAATGTTGTATACCATAGTTTCAAACATTTAATATATTTTATTATTAAAAATGGGAAAATAGCATGATGAAAATCATACTTGACCTATAATTTTAAAACTAAACAATTGTGCAAAGTTTGAAAAATAGGAGATAACCGTTTTGTATTTAAAGAGTTCCGACCGTAAAACGTGGATTTTACTGTCGCAAATACCGGTTACCTGACTCCGCAAGCGTCGCCAGGTAGACCTCAATTTGCGACAGTAAAATCCACGTTTTACAGTCAGAACTCTCAAATACAAAACAGTTATCTCCATTCTAATGCAAAATAAATAAAATATATTATAAAATCAGTTTAATTGATGGAAATCCCCACTGCTCTGATCAAAGTTTACTTTTAGTTTACAGATGCATCACTAAATCATTAATGTAGACTGATATTGTTACGCCAAAAATATAGTTCTATCAAGAAAACACTTGATTCCATTGATATAATAATTTTATTGTTTGAAATAAATAACAGATTTATATTGATCCAATATCCGTTTCTATGACAAAATGTGGCAATACAGAATCGTCGAAATCATCGGAGTCCGACATTTATATTTTGTAAACAAAAGCATGTGTACCGGCGAGTTGGAATCATTACGTAATCATTACCTAGATAGCACACGACATCTTAACTCCGACCATAAAACAGAGATTTTACTGCGGTCAAGGTCCAATCAAAATTCTGTTTACAAAATATTTGCATTAGAATAATAATTGATCTGTTTCTACTGTTATCACCTAGAAACTCAAGGTCACAGGCACCTGTTTCTGATAATAAAATAAATGAAAGTTTTATTTATTTAAACATCAGAAACAAGCACCTGTGCCCCAGGAGACAAGCAGACAGACACATAGCTGAAAAGAAATGAGAGTTATAGAGGAGATAAATAGAAACGAAAGAGAATTAAGTCGTTATCAAAGTGTATGTGTGAAGTCTAAAAATAAACCACAAGAATTGTGCATTGACAGAGTAAACAAAATGAATTATAATCTAAATGGCAATTAAAACTGAAACTGTAATTATAATTAATTAATATCTCATTGTAAAATAAAACTTAATAAACAAAATCAGGTAGATTAAAAATAGAAATTAGAACACATCAAAAACTAAGAGATTCCCATGATACTTACGCTGCAAGAACTGTGTGATTGGCTCGATTGTTCCTAACATAAAATTCAAAAATGGTAACCAATTTTTTAAATCGGAAATCAATTCATAAGTACACAAATCGTTTATTGATGTTTATTATTTGTAACTATGGAGTTGGTAATTATGTTCAAGTCCAGCTGGAACATTCAGTTTGTCCAGTTGTTGATACTATCACCTATCTTAAATAATGCCCAGGTTATGTTCTAGAATGACATAGATGTATGTAAATGTATTCCTTCACCTGCCAGATAATACTTTATAAGTATTTATATTAACCTGTATCATACTTGGCATTCCCAAAGGTCTCAAACATTTACGTGTATTAATATTGGCACTGTCAGTGTTTCTCCTTAGACAGGTGAGCTAAAATTAATGTTGAAGTGTACTAATATTGTTGAAATTAATTTAACACCAAAAGTGCCAATATCAATACACAATCAAAATAAATACTTAAACAGTATTATGTTGGTTTTAGCTGGGTTTATCTCGTACAAGCAACAGTCATATGCATATTTTATTTTAATATCAATAAGGGAGATAACTCTTAATAAAGTAAGTGAAACCTAATTAACTGTAAAACTACATGATGAAAATTTAAATTCAAATTTCACATGATGATTTGTTACATCAAAACAGGCAGGCTAGGCAGTGAGTCTTACCAAGTTTCATTTTGGTATATAAACATGATAATTTGTTGATATGGACCAAACAGGTATTAATGGAAATATAAAGTAATTATTTTAAGACAAAAGTTACAAGTTTTAGACAAGTGTTAGGCAGGATATTTTCAGGTTTAAAATGTATTCTAAACAGGTTAATTAACTATTTCTAAGAAATTTTAAATACTAAAAGTTTGAAATATATGATTTATAAGAAATTGTCACAATTTTGCTAAGATTGTACCCAAACACCTCTGATAGAAAATAAGAATTTAAATGATGAGGCAAGATACTGAATATGAAAAAATATAACCATATAACCATATCTATCTATTCTGTTTTGTATATATATACTTAGTCTCACACTTCTCCTGTTTGAATTCCAAATTTGTCTCTATTTATATTTAAGCAAATAAAAAACAAATATGGAATACATAAATGGTACTGGTAAGTTAAATCGGTAAGCAATAAAGTCGTATCTGTTTGTAAAAATTCTCATCCAGAATAAAAATCCTGATTTAAATAATCTAAAATCAGGAACTTCAGAATAACAAAAACCATAACTAAACATGTAAAAATTATGTTGTAAAAATACATTATACAAGTTTTGAACTCAACCTGTATTTTATCATTTCCCACAGGAAAGTAAATTCTAAACATTTGATCAATTGGAACAGTTTAATCTATTTCTAGATAAAAATTTATTAGAAAATATTTGAAAACAAACAATTCTTCCTCTAAAACAATTTTAGAGTTTGGTCCAATATAATGGGATGCAAATGGTCAATGGAACTCTCCAGAGCTCCACATGATATCTCATAGCGTTTGTGCGGGACAATTATTTCTATTGGCAATGGAATCGCATATAGTGATGTTTTCCAGTAATACCAACAACGCTTTTTGGGGAATATTTGATGTCAACGTTATATATGTCATTCCACATAAAATGATAAGGGGTATTAATCACATGGTACACTGACGAGTTCCACTACTAAAATGATTAAATCTTTTGGCTTCAGTAAAGCAGAATTACAAAAGTCCCCGACTTAATAAAATACAGTAGATTCCACTCCCATATTGGTTAATTGCATTTTTCGGTTAATTGCATAATTTTTCGCTGCAATGATCCATTTCCAATTTAGATTATGTTTTAAAATATCACTTATTTGAATAAAAAAAATCTAAAGTTCTGTGATGTATAATGTAATAATAAAACTTAATACATACAAAAAATGAAAGATTTCCAAATAAACATGTAGAAAGACAACATGTATAGCTTACCATTAAAACCCTTAATCCAGAAATATGATTTCCAAAATCTGAATTATCATTCTCAAAGTCGGAAAGCATATATTGCTTTCTATGCATAATTTTGGATAATATTTATTTTAATGTAATTTCCTATATAAAACATTAATTATTTTGGTGATTATTCTTCTTATGTTGATGTAGTTTCTTCCTGTTGTTTTTATCTTTGTACATCTGCTTTACAAAGACTTTTCAAAAAATACTGGCCCTTTTCAGTAAAAATCAAATAAGTAAAATGTAACTTGATTCCAACACTATCTCTGGATGTATGCAGTACTTATATACAGATTTAGTCTTTCTTCTTTATAGATGATTCATTATAAGCACTTTTGAAATGGAAAATAAAACACAAGCTTTAGATGAATAGTATTAACCTTACTTTGATAAACTAAGTATGCACAAAAAATGTTTCACAAATATGTAACACTTTTCATACAAGAAAGCTTCACTATAAATATACCGTTCACAATCATACAAGTCTCATTTTATCTCATTTTGATCTTAATTGTATACTCATAACCAAAAACTTTACATCAAGTACTCTCCATTGTCTCAAAAACATCTCAAAATAGCTTGCTATCTCCTACTCTTTGTAAGCTCCAATGAACACCCGTAAAAAAATAATATTTTTTTCAACAAACTATCTGTTGTGTCTGTGTGATGTCATTAAAACAAAATCACTCTTGTGTTTTACTGATCTGACCTGATGTTTTATTGTTGAAGCGATAAATAATTAATTTCCCTATGAGTAACTCTACCCCCTAAATCATTAGTTTTATTTAGAAAATTCCAGATTAATATTTTATTTAACTACAAAACATAACTGTTTTTTATTTTCTATGTAACTGCAGAAGGGTTGCATTATAAAGCAAAACAAAACTCCCTCAAAAAAAAAAAAAAAAAAAAAAAAAAAAATCCATTGTTACCATTGGTAACAGTTTTGTAATTCAGAAATACAATGTATTCAAAATGAACAGTAAAGCAACATTGATTCCATGGAAACAATTTATAAAACTATCATTGTCTATAGTATTGTGATAGTATGAAAACAAATTTGCGATCTCATGTGTAACCGCTGATAACAATCTCACTAAATCATAAATATATAAGGCCACTGCGATAGCTCAGTTAGTAGAGTGCTCGCTGCGTAAGTGGAATGTTGTGGGTTCAAGCCCCGGCCGGGTTTGACCCAAGACTTGAAAGTGGGTAGTCACTGTTCTTTTGCCAAGCATTATGAAATGAAAGTCATGATTCTTTCGGATGGGAACTTAAAATAAACAAGGTCCCATGTCATAGCAGGCATGGCATGATAAAGAACCCTGCTGTATTATGCCATCAGCACAACGCACAGGCAAAATTTCTGCACTTTTGCCTATAGCTGGCGACGTCTCGATATAAGTGAAATATTCTTGACTGGGACGTTAAACACCATTACTCTACCCAACTCAACTCATAAATATATATTTAATTTTTCAGAAGCCACCTAGACCATGCCTACAATGGCAAGCCAATAACTGATTTTCACATGTTGGAGGATTAGGAACTTTCAAGGATGATATCTTTTTGCAGCCAAACTGGGACTCCAAACCAAGGACCTTCCCAATACTAGCAGGATGCTCTACCAACTGAGCTACCCAGCCACCTATCAAGATTGGTCTGCTACATCTTCAATTTGATGGTGAAAGAATAAAGCATTAATCATTCAGTGATTAAAACTTCTTAACACACACACACACACACACACACACACACACACACACACACACACACACAATCCAGCACAATAACACATTATATATCCAGGACAAAAAGTTCAATAACCTCATTAGGCAACCACAAATTATATGTTTGTTTTCTGTTACCTTGATAAATAAAATCAAGTTGATTGTATTAATTTTTTCAAGCTATTTTTAATTTTATTTATTTACAGTAAAACTTCAATCGCTCGAATGTCCCTACCTCGAATACCCTGGATAACTCGAAGCCATCTGTCGGTCCCGACCAATTTCCTATAATATCCTATGTAAATAAACTTTGATGGCTTGAACTTAATTAACTCGAATACCCCTGCTTGCTCGAACAATAAATATTTTTCAAACTTATAAAATTATGGAAAATTCAACTTCTTTTGCTCGAATACATTTTTTTCAGAATGACATGTGACCCAGGTCATTGTAAACAAAACACATTACAGATTTCAATAAAAGTAATAGAGTGGAATGAAAAAATTAGTCTAGTTACCTGAAATGTTGAGTGCTACCCGAGATTATTAATCGACTTAATGAGACAGTGCTCGATATATAGTTCTTTAATCTCTTAATCCAATTACAACACGCGGAAGCATTTGATTGCTAAAACCCTTCAGTCATCCACGCTTGAAGATTGCACATAGGATTCTGTAATTTACATGTCACTGGAGTATGTTGAGTAATATGTATTGTTGTTATTTTCTGTGATTTAAATGACCGATATTAACTGTGTTTTGTATTGTTATTAGAATAATGTAAGTTTATTTTTTATCATCACTTGTTGAAATTAAAATAAAGTACCATGTTTTAGCCCCGTAGCCATAAAACATGCGACATATTGCAGGTCAACAGTTTAAAAACATCGGGATATCCTGATGAATAATAAATTTTGTATTTTTAATTGGTACGTTTCTACCTTTTCATTATCTATAAATTTTTAATAATTCAAGACAAAAACTTCAATTTTAATTGGAACATTTTATTATTTGACCTTTAAATACATTTACAAGTACAATTGTATTACAAATTTAAAGCTGGTTCTCTGTCTGCCGATAATCATGAGGACCTGAACCTCCGATCGTATCTCGATGTTCGATCGCTCGAGCCTCCCGATGGCTCAAATATTTGGCCGAAGTTCCTTGGACTTTGAGACATCGAAGTTCTACTGTATTTATTTTTATTTTTCATTTCTTAGCTTTAATGTCAAAAACTGACAATTATTTCCAGGCTAAGCCCCCCCCCCCCCCAACCCCCAATAAAAAATAAAGATAGTTAATGCAAGTAAGTGATGTTAAACGCAAATTTTTTTCTTGGCCTTAACATCACTATCGGCTTTTGGATCCAGCAACTGATTGTTACTCAAATAAATACTTAATTTGATAAGATATAAATCAGATAAGATGATTTTTCTGGCTACCTAGTGGATTATAAAGATATACACCAATACAATTGTTATAACAATGTTTGACAGATGTCAGTGTTGACTTGAGTATTGGTTAATTGATTGGAGCTAAATATATATATATATATATATATATATATATATATATATATATATATATATATATATATATATATATATCTCAATTTATAATATTTATATATATATATATATATATATATATATATATATATATATATCAGACAAATATGTGTGCAGAAATAATAAAAGTATCAAAATTTTTACATATTCTTTATACTTAAGTCTATATTTTATTTAATGACACATTTGAAAAAAAAATACATTAAATGAAATGTTAAATGAACTAAATTTAACAAAATATATGTATATATATTTCTACATTATGGTGGATTTGGTTGACTGTTGTTTTACGTCACATCAGGAATTCTACAGCTATTCGCAATGGGAGAAAGGTTATTAATCTATGAACTAGTTCTTGTATGCGTGTAAGTATTTTGGTCTGCCTTGTACTACAGCACACCCAGGGCAACTTTGTCAAAAGAGATGCCTCTCCTCAGTTGCAGTCAATGGGTCACTTCCACGGTCGTAAAATGCCAAGTCAGTTTAAATGCTAGTGCCTTAACAAATCTTCCACTGTGCCCCCCACCACACACACACACACACAAGACACATGCACACACACAGTATGTACAAACATGTGAACCAGGTAAGAAAAAGGAAGAAGCTTTATAATCAACTAGGGTTGATAATCTGCTTACACTGGGAATGAAAAAGAATGCATTTGGAAAGTTAAAAAAATGCATTTTCACAATCATGTAAGTGCATATATTGCCAACTTGAAGAGAACGAGAACTGCAACTTTAATTATCATATAACAATAGTCTTTTCATTATTCTAATTTTTTCTACATTGCATAAAACACAAATTATGTTTTGCAATATTCTATGGGTTTCATAAGTTAATTAAATTTTTTTAATATTCACATGTCATTTCTATTTTTACACTACCACCTAGGTTTTTTAATTCTATATCAAAGAAACACTAAATATAATCTTAGTCTAAAAATTTTCAATACACAGTTTTTAAGAGTACAATTAATTAAATAAAATCATGTAATATAGGCAGTGCTTTTAAATATATACCGGTAGTAAATGTATATAACATTATCCAGGTAAGGTACCCATTTTTACCTGGGTGATTATTATCAATTGACCATGAAATTAAAATCTATTTAATTATAATGTCAATAACTAAACACATGTATACCTATACACAGACACATGTATGACAAATCTGATTACATGGCAGTTCAATGCATAAAGAATATAAAAACATTTTTAAAAGACTTGATACCTTAAAATTTGTATATAAGACTTTACTTGGATTTTTGTATTTTCAACTTAGAGTTATCCAAGAAATTACTTGTGTTTTTGACTAAAAAAAATATGTAAAGTAGAGTGGAGTGATTGTGTTTTATGCCCCAATCGAGATTGTTTCACTAAGGCAGTTGGTTCTTGGATGGTTAAGGAAACTGGAGTGCCCTGAGAAAATCACTGACCTTAGGCAAGTAAACCGACCTTAGGCAAGTAAACTGACAAACTTACAATAGGATCTGCTGGGGTGGTATTTGGACATAAGTGGTGAGAAGCACTATGAACTATCAGCACAATCTTTAGGTCAACCAACCTTGTGATTTTTTTTTTAAATTAAAACTGTTCGCAACTTAGAACTACGCTCTTCTCATAATCATTCAAGCTTGGCATATACAGTAAAAAGTATGTATTTTATGGTATAAAATAATTATAAAGTTTGTTTATTAAAAGGTGATGTTATGTATGTGGAATTTTATCAACCAATGTGGCATCTACAAAGCACTTTATAAGACAACTGATACATCACTTCTTTTTAATAAAAAATCAAGAGTACTGGTATGTACATGACAATGTAAAATGTATTTTGGAGGTATAGAAAATAAAAAAAACTTAATTCTGGTTTGTTACATAAAACTAAATACAAAACATGTTATTTTTGTGTCTCAGGAATCATTCCACTTGCACATTTGCATCAAAGCAAGAAGTTCTAAAATGGTGGGAGAAACAAGAGTATCCAAAGAATAAATCAACCATAGAAAAGAAGCTGACAATTCTTCTCACACCAGGATATACCTAATGGGAGTGGAGTCGGAGTAATGGTGTTTTTACGCCCCAGTCAAGATTCTTTCACTTATTTTGAGGCAGTCAGTTTTGGGTTGGTGGAGGAAACCGGAGTGCCTGGAGAAAACCACCGACCTTCGGCAAGCGAACTGACAAACTTTCTCACATTAGGATCTGTCCCGAGTGGGATTCGAACCTAGGCAGTGGGAGGCACTGTGATCCATAAGCGTGAGCTTTAGACCACTCGGCCATCGAGGCCCCCCCTATATCTAATGCGGATTTGAACAAAAATATATGCCATATAGGCCCCAGTTTCTGCACTGTTATATGTGTGGTATATGCTATTGTTTCTAGTGATGATTAGATTAGATGATCACAATTCAACAAAAACTATTAAATAACATCCTAGATGCAAGACTGCTAGGTTAGTTGTAATGATATTTAATGTCAAATAAGCAATTTTTTTAATCTACTCAACATAAGAGCGAGGTTAATAATCTTCAAGAATTGACCTAAGAAGAAGTTCTTATATGCATGAAATTGTATTATAGTCTGCCTTTTACTAAAGCGCATTAAGGTCAACATTTTGTTAAAGTGCTAGCTTATGGAGTCAGTATGTCACAGAATAGCACATAACTCCCCAAGTTACATTATTCTAGCTCCGGGTGAACCAGTCAATACTCTATCCTCTTTAATACTGGATGCTAAGAGAAGAAGCAGTTTCTCAAAGTTTAATAAAGTAATATGTATAACCCAGCAGGCGTTTGAACCCAAACCTCCCATTCTTGAGGTGGACGCTCTACCATTTAGTCACCAAAGGCTTAAATCATAAGTATATAATGATATCTATATTTTCTCAAGAGAAAGCCTGTGTTATAAGCTAATACATAATTTTTTGTATTATGTGAAATATTTATTACAACTTCTTCTCAATGTTCAAAACAATATATAAGATTTTGATTTCAAATGCAGTCTTTGATCTTGAATACAAAAAGAAGTTTTTAAAGAAAGTTTTATTTACCAAAAGAAGTATTTGATTATGTCATGTATGTAGACTGAGATAAATAAATCAGTTTTGTTTTTTATTTTATCATGACAGATTAAATTTAAGCTACTGTCAAGCATAAAAAATAAATCATTCTGATAAATGTTAGAGTGTATAAAAATGAAAAATCTAATACTCTTATGATCGCATTTTAATCTTTACCGCTGGTATCCATTTAGCTCAGTGATCAAGAGAGTATATAAAATTAACCATCTTGCTACATAAGACAATATCACGCCTCAGTCCAGGTTTAATCACAGAATCCTTGAGTTATAAGTCACCAATGTTAAGCACTTAACAACACCTCTGACTTGCATGGCCACTACTAGCTTAGTTGGTAGTGTGCTCGCTTTATATGTGGGAGTTTGATGTTAAAACCCAGGCTGGATCTGACTAAGTCTTGAAAAATCATAGATAGTGACCTGATCTTTTGCCAAGCACTCAGCATTTAGAAATGAAAGTCACAGAGTCCTTTGGCGGAGACCTTAAAAACCAATGCCCTGTGTCATGGCAGGTGAGGCACAGGAAGAACCCTCCTAAGTGCACTGCAAAAGGTCAAAATTTTTGCCACTTTACCTAAAGCTGGTAAAATGTCAATATAAGTGTTAATACTTGATGGGGATGTAAATCCCCATTAAATCAAAATCAAATCTGACTTGTACTGATTGCTGTGCTGATTGCTGTACTGATTGTTATGCTGATTGCTGTGCTGATGGCTGTGCTGATTGCTGTACTGATCATTGCTGTACTGATTGCTGTACTGATTGCTGTACTGATTGCTGTGCTGATTGCTGTACTGATCATTGCTGTACTGATTGCTGTGCTGATTGCTGTACTGATCATTGCTGTACTGATTGCTGTACTGATCATTGCTGTACTGATTGCTGTGCTGATTGCTGTGCTGATTGCTGTACTGATTGCTGTGCTGATTGCTGTACCGATTGCTGTGCTGATTGCTGTACTGATGTTATGCTGATTGCTGTGCTGATGGCTGTGCTGATTGCTGTACTGATTGCTGTAATGATCATTGCTGTGCTGATTGCTGTACTGATGGCTGTGCTTGCTGTACTGATTGCTGTACTGATCATTGCTGTACTGATTGCTGTGCTGATTGCTGTGCTGATTGCTGTGCTGATTGCTGTACTGATTGCTGTACTGATTGCTGTGCTGATTGCTGTGCTGATTGCTGTACTGATTGTTGTACTGATTGTTGTGCTGATTGCTGTACTGATTGCTGTAATGATTGTTGTACTGATTGCTGTGCTGATTGCTGTACTGATTGCTGTACTGATCATTGCTGTACTGATTGCTGTGCTGATTGCCGTACTGATTGCTGTGCTGATTGCTGTACTGATTGTTGTACTGATTGTTATGCTGATTGCTGTGCTGATGGCTGTGCTGATTGCTGTACTGATCATTGCTGTGCTGATTGCTGTACTGATTGCTGTACTGATTGTTATGCTGATTGCTGTGCTGATGGCTGTGCTGATTGCTGTTCTGATTGCTGTGCTGATTGCTGGTTATATTTGATAATTGCTTGTATATAATTGGAACAATATATATATTTATCAGAATAATGATTGATTCTATATCAACTATCAGATAGTATAAATTATTGATGATAAATGTTACATATATAATTCTCATAGCTATCATCATTAAGGTCAACCTTCTGATGATTAATGTTAAGAATATCTACAATATGCATGAATAACAGCATACTAACAACCCATTCTCTTTGGGGTTTTTCCTTCTGAAACTAGAAAATATCAAACCCCTTCAAAATTCCAAACTTTACCAAACAAGTTTTTTTATTGTATGTACAAATGTAGAGATTTTCTGATCTGAAAAATCGACGAACCATTCAAAGATAAGTTAACTAGGTTTAATGATAATTAACAATTATAATGTTATTACCCCAACATACCAACAGTAATGTACCTGATGTCATACATGTGCATAAAAAGTGGGATACATAACTGTCGTAGGGATACAATTTTTTTTCTTGTAAACATTCCATCTTATTAGATAATCTCTACCAAACCACTGAACTGGTCTATGACAGCAAATATCATAGCTAAGGGAATTCTGTTCCATGTATGCTAAATATTGAGATTCAAATAAAGAAAACTGTAGAAATTAAATAAAAATCATTGAAAACAAAAAAAATGTCTAAATACCTTTGCATCAGGAAATTTAATTCCCGTTCCATTATCTATAAACTTTAGGAGTTTATCGAGCTGTCGTCTTTCAGCACCAGGAGAAGACAATCCTAGATTGGTAGTAGCTCTATCAGGTTTAAAGTTACTATCGACACTACTAGTGGTACTCTGTACATCAGTCATGGTAATATCGGTCATCGCATTTTGTCATCGAACATCATCACATGACCTGGAACAAAAGAAAATTAAAAGTTTCATCCTCAACTGCCGTACTTGCAAGCTTGTAAC
This sequence comes from Tegillarca granosa, assembly GCA_029721355.1. Taxonomy (NCBI): domain Eukaryota; kingdom Metazoa; phylum Mollusca; class Bivalvia; order Arcoida; family Arcidae; genus Tegillarca; species Tegillarca granosa. Next base: position 40,407,538 of record CM056602.1, read on the forward strand.
TGCAATTTCAACAATTTCAACAAACACCTATTCATACACTGTGTTTTACCAGACGTGCTTGTGCATGTGTTCCTTCAAGTGCAATAATATAGTTATATATAATTTTTTAGCACTGTTGTATTTTGAATTTCTATTATAATACATGTTGTAATGTAATTCAAATCAGCACCTTGCAGTACTTTTATTAACTTTTCTTGTCAAGGATTGTGGAATCAAACCCTTGATGCCACTTGAAAACTTACAGAAGTGATTTTACTTCCTGACAAAACATAGGGAACAAAGTCTTTCAGATAAGGCTAAAAATCTAAGTGCCCACTATATACTCTATGTAGTGTTAAAAAAATGTAATTTGTATCGTTTGAATAAAATGAATAAGAAACAAATTAATTTCTTTTGGGTTTGGAATTAAATAATGGGGACTAATTTTTCAGGGTGGTTATTATATATATCACAATGTTTATATAAATGCGTGTAACACAGGTGTTTCTCATTCTGAGGTCTTTCATAGCACGAAACGAACGGTTCTTATTTTTATTATGGTATTTAATATATATATATATTTCAGATCACTGGATCAAATGCTATAACTTAGAGATATAATAAAAAGGCAAACAGTTTGCCAGTTTGTGAATACTGTATTCTGTATTCGAAAGAGATTTTGGACTAAGAGTTTATGGATTTTTCTGTTATTTATTTGTTAAAAATTACACGTATTAATTAATAAAAATGCTATGGTTGGCCATCACATGTGCTATGGTTGGCCATCACATGTGCTTTGGTTGGCCATCACATGTGCTATGGATGGCCATCACATGTGCTATGGTTGGCCATCACATGTGCTATGGTTGGCCATCACATGTGCTATGGTTGGCCATCACATGTGCTATGGTTGGCCATCACATGCGCTTTGGTTGGCCATCACATGTGCTATGGTTGGCCATCACATGTGCTATGGTTGGCCATCACATGTGCTTTGGTTGGCCATCACATGTGCTATGGTTGGCCATCACATGTGCTATGGTTGGCCATCACATGTGCTATGGTTGGCCATCACATGTGCTATGGTTGGCCATCACATGTGCTTTGGTTGGCCATCACATGTGCTATGGTTGGCCATCACATGTGCTATGGTTGGCCATCACATGTGCTTTGGTTGGCCATCACATGTGCTATGGTTGGCCATCACATGTGCTATGGTAGGCCATCACATGTGCTATGGTAGGCCATCACATGTGCTATGGTAGGCCATCACATGTGCTATGGTTGGCCATCACATGTGCTATGGTTGGCCATCACATGCCAATAATGTGTTAGTTATTATTCAAGAAATGTAGTAAAAAAAAAGTAGATGAGCTGTGAAAGCTATAGCGTATACTTTCTGTTATAAGTGACTATTATAAACAGAGGTAGCAGGATAATATTTATCAAACATGATCTTTAATTGTAGTTCCTAAAACCATCTATCATATACAGTTCCTATATAATTTTTTTATATTTAAATTCAGCACAATAAATGCTACATTAAAATGGTTTTAATTTGTTCTCCATTAAAATAGAGTTACAATATATTAATTAGTAAATTACAGCCAATAAGACTGTAAAATAAGTTTGTGTTAAGTTTCAGTAGACATCTAATTGTGCCTTCTTCATCCAGCTGCAATCACAAACTCTAAATACATGTATTAAGAATGATAAGCTTACTATATGTTATAATTTTAAATAAAAGCACATTATCAAACAGACTTACTGCCAGAGAAATATATATATTACTGGTATGCAAATCCAAACATTTCACAAATCTGGTCTATAACAGAATTACATAAGAATTCAATAAGAATTATATTTTCATAGTTTCATCTACCATAGAGAAAACTTAAAGGATTTTGTTTCAATTCAGAAGGAATTAAACATTTTATAAACCTTTAATGGTCTATCTGTGTGTCATGTTAGATCTAGCACTTAGTAAATGTTTCTCTAAGTGTGAAGTTGTGGGTTTCAATCCCAACCAGGTCTGACCAAGACATAAAAGTGTGAAGTGGCTGTTTTTTCACCAGGCACTTGGCATTTAGATGAAAATCATGGTTCTTTCAGATTGGAACTTAAAAAAAACAAGGTCGCTAGTCACGGTAGGCATTTAAAGAACCCTGCTGTATAATGCCATCAATGCAACGCACAGGCAAAATTTCTACACTTTTGCCTATAGCTGGCAACATCTCAATACAAGTGAAATATTCTGGGCTGAGATGTTAAACACCATACTTCAACTGTCTTAATACTTAAAATGTGTGGAAACACATTACATACGATATGATACATTTAGTACAGACATTGTAAATAAATCATTAAGTTGTATCTCTATAATAATGATTGTATACATTGTATAAATTATTTCTGTATACAATGTATAAATTATTTGTATAAACAAAACCTTTACTAATGTATATATGTATATTATTGATTGTAACAAGTTTTATACATATCTAGGAATGTGTATTTTGAAATCCCCTTTGTCTCTAATTTGCATATTGATTTATTATATAAAAATCAATTTTATCAGATGAATGAATTTTTTAATTTTACACAATTTTTATAAAATTATACAAATTTTTACATTATTTTTGTGTTAAAAAATACAAAATTTTAAATTATTTTAAAAATGTATACAAAATTTCATTTGAAAACTGTATAAAATTGTCAATTTTTATTATTTCAAATTAAACTTTTAAGCATAATTTTGAAATTAAGAAATTCTGTTATTTTGCACTTTGAAATAAGAGTTTAAAATTATCAGTATTACTGACCAATGTTACTGCAGTCTGGAAAGAAAAATGGAGGGATAATGGTGGTGACTGGTAATGTACTTCAAGAAATTTTGCTAAGAATTTTAACTAAAACATATTTTAAGTTTCCGATTGTGGAATTCGGAATTTTTACCAAAATATGAAATTTAAATATCTATTTCTTAACAAGAAAGAAAATAGCATAGATTTACTTAATATTACAAACTATTTTGCACTCATGTAATTTTTTAGTAGCAAAAATGGTATAATTCCTTGCCAAAAGGATTTTTGATTTTATATCTTGACAAAACCGCGTTTTATAAAACTACTTTAATGCCAGTGGTACCTATGTGCTTAATTTGAGTGACTTTAATTGTGACTTATACAATACTGGACGTAACGTGCAAACGTTTTGGCTCTTAATGAAAACGGTAAAAACGGATACTTGTGAATTCCTCGTGGGTATAACTCACCCAGTTTACACAATATGGTTAAATATTGAAATAACTCAAAAAAAATAATCCATAAAAATAGATTATTTTATATCGATCATTGATTAACTTTCTTATAAACTTATGCAGACTTACCCATAACCGAGACATGTACATATAATAACTATATATAAATATACTATAACTATATATACAAAACTGTCAAAATGTAGGACAAGGTGACGATTATTCCCGCGTGTTACGTTAGACGATATGTCATACTTACTTTCACTCTGTGTAGATCCAGCACACTAATTATCATTTACGTTAGCACATGGTTTGATGACAACGCGAGTTATCACTTATAAATCTTGTTTGTAAATAAATCAATGACAGGGAGGAGCTGTCACACTGGATAATCCCATCATGCATTATTCATGATATTTGGTAGTTAAAGACGCGTTACTCGGAAGTACTTGGTCGTTTTCTTAACACCTATTTAATTGAACTAAGTATTGAATGTCGCTTTTAGGACACTATGTATTTAACATTGAATATTTTACGGAAATCATTTAAATCTGAAAAAAGCTCTACAAGTTTTCCCATTATTATAATTATTTTTTTTATTTATTTTGGCAAGACTGCAATTACCATTTATTGAATTTTTAGTAATCAATGTTAACATGTTAAATTTACAATGTTAACTAAACAGACAGCCATCTCCAGTTTGCCAAAACAACACCACAACTTACAATGTTGACTAAACAGACTACCATCTCCAGTTTGCCAAAACAACACAAGAACTTACAGTGTTAACTAAACAGACTACCATCTCCAGTTTGCCAAAACAACACAAGAACTTACAATGTTAACTAAACAGACTACCATCTCCAGTTTGCCAAAACAACACAAGAACTTACAGTGTTAACTAAATAGACTACCATCTCCAGTTTGCCAAAACAACACAAAAACTTACAATGTTAACTAAACAGACTACCATCTCCAGTTTGCCAAAATAACACCACAACTCACAATGTTAACTGAATAGACTACCACCTCCAGTTTGCTAAAATAACACAAGAACTTACAATGTTAACTAAACAGACTACCATCTCCCGTTTGCCAAAACAACACAAGAACTTACAATGTTAACTAAACAGACTACCATCTCCAGTTTGCCAAAACAACACAAGAACTTACAATGTTAACTAACAGACTACCATCTCCAGTTTGCCAAAACAACACCACAATTTACAATGTTAACTAAACAGACTACCATCTCCAGTTTGTGGAAACAACACAAGAACTTACAATGTTAACTAAACAGACTACCACCTCCAGTTTGCCAAAATAACACCACAACTTACAATGTTAACTAAACAGAATACCATCTACAGTTTGCGGAAACAACACAAGAACTTACAATGTTAACTAAACAGACTACCATCTCTAGTTTGCCAAAATAACACAAGAACTTACAATGCTGACTAAACAGACTACCATCTCAAGTTTGCCAAAACAACACAAGAACTTACAGTGTTAACTAAACAGACTACCATCTCCAGTTTGCCAAAACAACACAAGAACTTACAATGTTAACTAAACAGACTACCATCTCCAGTTTGCTAAAATAACACAAGAACTTACAATGTTAACTAAACAGACTACCATCTCCAGTTTGCCAAAACAACACCACAATTTACAATGTTAACTAAACAGACTACCATCTCCAGTTTGCCAAAACAACACCACAATTTACAATGTTAACTAAACAGACTACCATCTCCAGTTTGCAGAAACAACTCCACAATTTACAATGTTAACTAAACAGACTACCATCTCCAGTTTGCCGAAACAACACCACAACTTACAATATTAACTAAATAGACTACCATCTTCAGTTTGCCGAAACAACACCACAATTTACAATGTTGACTAAACAGACTACCACCTCCAGTTTGCCAAAATAACACCACAACTTACAATGTTAACTAAATAGACTACCATCTCCAGTTTGTCAAAACAACACCACAACTTACAATGTTAACTAAATAGACTACCACCTCCAGTTTGCTAAAATAACACAAGAACTTACAATGTTAACTAAACAGACTACCATCTCCAGTTTGCCAAAACAACACCACAACTTACAATGTTAACTAAATAGACTACCACCTCCAGTTTGCCAAAATAACACCACAACTTACAATGTTAACTAAACAGACTACCATCTCCAGTTTGCCGAAACAACACCACAACTTACAATGTTAACTAAATAGACTACCATCTCCAGTTTGCCGAAACAACAGCACAACTTACAATGTTAACTAAACAGACTACCATCTCCAGTTTGCCGAAACAACACAAGAACTTACAATGTTAACTAAACAGACTACCATCTCCAGTTTGCCAAAACAACACAAGAACTTACAATGTTAACTAAACAGACTACCATCTCCAGTTTGCCAAAACAACACCACAATTTACAATGTTAACTAAACAGACTACCATCTCCAGTTTGCCAAAACAACACAAGAACTTACAATGTTAACTAAACAGACTACCATCTCCAGTTTGCCAAAACAACACAAGAACTTACAATGTTAACTGTATAGACTATCAAATATATTTCTGATTTTGATGGACCTAAACCATGGCGAAACCGAATTTCTTTACCATCTAAAATTTCCGGACGAAAACCAGAGTTTGTTAAATAAACATGCTACGATTTGTCGGACAAGACCGCAGCATATAATGTACACTAAATAACCGACTATCTCCGGATCTCATTAAACTCTCGTCGTTTTCCGCCAGTCCGTCTGTCTGTCGGTCCGGCCTGTGGGTTAAACTTGTCCCACATTTTCAAACCGACTGTTTTCAAATTTGGCATGCATGATCAGGAACTGATGTTTATGTGCATAATGTAAAATGAAGGCGCTACGTGAAATTTCACGTGCCGCGTTTCAATTTTTCGTAGAATTGTAGCTTTAGGTCTTTGTATCGAGTTTCTGGTATCTTGTGTTCAATTTTCTTGTTGGTGCATTTTTTTAACCGATTGCTTTGTAATTTGACTTGTGTGATTGGGATCATATGAAGATGTGCATATCTTTAAATGAAGGTTCTGCATGGAATTTTACAGAAGTTATTGCCCTATGAGTGCCAGAAAAGGTATTAAAGTAGAAAATACAGTTTTTTGCTGGTCTTCTGGTAGTTCTTGTTATAATTTTATGTTTAATTACTCAAACATATGATCTTGACTATCACAAATAATTGACATTTCCAATAGCACTTTTCCTTTTTTTATTATTCTTGCTTACATTATAGACATTTAAGGGCGTATATTACACCACTCAGAAGTTGAGTCGAGTAATGGTTTTTAACGTCCTAGTCAAGAATATTTTACTTATATCGAGACGTCGCCAGCTAAGGGCGAAAGCAGAAATTTTGCCTGTGCGTTGCGCTGATGGTATTATACAGCAGGGTTCTTTATCGTGCCACGCCGTGACACGGGACCTCGTTTATTTTAAGTTCCCATCCGAAAGAACCGTGACTTTCATTTCGTAATGCCGAGTGCTTGGCGAAAGAAAGTCACTTCCCACTTTCAAGACTTGGGTCAGACCCGGCCGGGGTTCGAACCCACGACCTTCCACTTACGAAGCGAGTACTCTACCAACTGAACAACCTCAGTGGTCCACTCAGAAGTGCTATTGATTTTAATTGACGTACATTAATCTTACATCCAGATGCTTTGGAAAAACAAAGAAAAAGAAAACAATAGCAAATTTACATATAATGAAGTTTTTTATGTTAAGGAATCACTAACAATATGTGGTCATGATACAGGACGATGTCCAGTATAATTAATCACGTGATTGTATTTTCAACATACTGAGCGCTCTATGTTATACAACCACAAATCATTTGCATTTTTCTATTCTAACGGCCATATATTTCACTTTATATCCTTCAGTATCAATTTGATAAATATCAGCAGCTTTATGTTGCCATAATAAAATTCACTATACATCCCAGTTTTGCCTCTAACCGCCTAGGTTCGAATACCTCTCGGTCAGATCATAATGTGAGAAAGTTTGTCAGTTTGTTTGCCAAGGTTCGATGTTTTTTCCTGGTAGTCCGATTTCCTCCATCATTCTAAAACTGATCGCCTAGAAATATAAATGAAGGAATCTTTACAGGGGAGTAAAACACCATCACTCCACTTTACTCAGTATCCAAGTTCGTTTTTGACCAGTGCTCATAAATTGAATTTCTTCTTCGGTATGAGGAAATGTCCAATATTCAATAGTCATCGGTAGGTCTTTAATACTAGTATCATACCACTAGATACACATTGTAACACAATTCATTTCAATGCTTGTCTACAGGCAGGGGTTATGACGATATTGTGTGTTTGTATTTGCTGAGTGATTGACTAATTGGTTGACTAGATAGATAGATAGATAGATAGATAGATAGATAGATAGATAGATAGATAGATAGATAGATAGATAGATAGATAGATAGATAGATAGATAGATAGATAGATAGATAGATAGATAGATAGATAGATAGATAGATAGATAGATAGATAGATAGATAGATAGATAGATAGATAGACTCACTGACTGACTATGTGACTAAATGACAATCTGAACGAGTGACTGACTGACCGACTTAATTGGTCATTTTAAAAGATAATAACTATGTTATTAATTGTATTATTATGCTTATGTTTTCTCAGATCATGTCTTTTTATTGATAAATATTCAGTATAGATTAAAATTCTACAATATCACAACTTTTTAATGAGTAAATATTAATTTTATTAATAAATATAAAATTCTGATGTAGACATTTATAAATACAAAAAATGTATCAGTTTCAGCATTAGCATACAATATGTTTTGCATTGTGTAAGTGCGTAGTGGTCAGCATCAACATTCCTTATATAGTCCAAATTTACAATACGATCCAAATTTACGACAAATACGATCCAATTTCACAACACATATAGCCCAATTTCACAACACGTGTAGTCCAGTTGTACCGGAAATACAGTTCCATTTTACTACATATACATTTCAGGTTTACAACAATAAGTCTAATTTTACAACACAGTTCACTTTTACAACATATATACGAGTAGTCCAATTACACAAGAAATACATTCCAAATTTACAAAAAATACAGTCTACTTTTACAACATATATAGTCCAAAAATGTTTAATGATGGATTTCTGATAAATTTCGTGTTTGTTGCTTTCACATATATTTCATCGTGTTTTTGCAGATACGCATCCAAACTTACAAACATATTAGTACTGTAGAAACCATCTTTAGTACGACTTTTGAGAATATAACTGTCACTCAGCTTTTCTTCCATCATGGTAAGTATATTATATTTGTATATTCCAATCTCATATTTTGTGTCCAAGGATTCATTAGACAGTTTCATTATGTTAATTAAACTATAGATATTGTACGTTCCGTTGATTGGTACAACTATACGTCCATTTCGGAACTTCATCCCATTATTCATGTAACAGTGTCCGCCAATTTTCCAGGATTTCAACGTTACTGGATCGGAATTTCCTTCTGAAAAGAAGATAAAGGATTTCATTATTTGGAAAGCGTTTTTTAAAATACTACATTTTGGAAAATATACAATTCAAAATAGCAAAAGCAACACAAAAGATGTCACAAAAGTAAATCAGATTCCTGGCCTAATTATCTATCCTGATGATAAATGATTATTTACTTTATGAGTTTGTATACTTGAAGGGCATAATTACAATAATGACAAAATTTGTAACCCTTGTATGAATAATAAACTATTCCACTTATTTAATAAGAAGTCACGATCTTATCAGATACTGTTGTTGTTTTTTGTTGTTTCACACACACACACACACACACACACACACACACACACACACACACACACACACACACAGATATATACATTGTATAATACAATGCCATAATGCCAATTTAACCAAGAACTCGACACAAGTTGATTATAAAAACAGGTAAAACAAAACAACACACACACGTGCACGCTCGCGCGCCTACTGGGAGCAGTGTTCTTTAATCTTTTACCTTTTCACATGCATTGGAGGTAATTCAAATTCTTTAAAAATTTAAAATAAAGAAAAGGTAGGTTTCGGGCTGCTTTGAAAAAGCATATACAGATAAAAACTAGAAAGATATTTAAACACCGGTTTTGCAATGCAGCCGTTGTTTATCAGGTTGAGTAAGTAACTCGTGTATTTGCATTACCTTGACTGTGATACGGTTGTTTTGTCCCCGATAGTTTGACCACTGGTCTGTTCATTGTTCTCATCGTTATTCTTCTGGACATCAGTTTCGCTGTTTTACCTCCAAAATCTGATAAATAAGTGCATTATTAACTTCATATTAGTACTGTTCATGATCAATGGATATATGTTTGTCACACCGTTAGTCTAGGCGACAATAATGAAGTCATTATTCATGACGCATATCTGGATATACACGCATCTAGGAGAAAGGGGAAAAAGAAAGACATCCGGCGAATGAAGTCCTGATTTTCAAGTCCAAAGTCTAAATTCCATAGCCCAAAGTCTAAATAATTCCGAAGCTTAAAAATTATGTGAGTCCAAATCTATCTAAAAATGCTTTGCATGAGGGAACATACTTTAGTTTTAAACATGGACAACTGAACCCTATGTCAAATACATGCAGTTTGAACAGTGGTCTCAGTTCCATGTAAATTTCAATATATCCCTATTTTCTTTTTATGTACAAAGCACATGTACAATATATTAACATGAACAACCTATACGCTGTATTTGCTTTTGGTAATAAAGAACAGAACAGAACAGAATTGTATGCTTTGTTACCTTTTCTTTCATCTTTCCTCCCCTTGATTACTTGCTGAAATACCTGAAATAATAATCAGACCAAAAATGCATGTTTTATTCTTAGATTACATTTTATGACGTCATTGTGAAATTGACTTTGGTATACTGACGATTTAACATATAGTGACCGACCAAACCAGAGGTGTTAAAAGTTTTCTGGATATACATGGCAGTGGTTCATTTCATCGTTAATAATGCAAGTGTAAATAAGTAATACCAATTAATAATAATAATAATAATAATAATATTAATAATAATAATAATAAAACATTGTAAGTACATTTAGTGATTGATCTGAAATTAGACAGTGGTGTTGAACCCGATAATGTAATAAATTCCCGATAATGTTACATCAACCGATATTGTCATAAAAATTCACCGATATAGTAATAAAAACCGATAATGTAACAAAATTTAACCGATAATGTAATAATATTTCTAACCGATAATGTAATTGCAGTTTTTCAACAAGCGGTTCAAATACGTTAAGTATTACGTTTCAATTAAGCCGTTTTTTAAACATCATGGTTGGTTGAGTGGTGTTTTACGTCGAATCAGCAATTTTATAGTTATTCGTGAAGAGTCAATTTTCTGATAAATCTGTCATGGGCAAAATCTTGAATTTTTACAAAAAGAAATATTCAAAATTTTGCACATGACAGATCTATACTGAAACAAGTTAATCAATGTGGTGCGTGGTTGTGCAAGTGTTTCTTATCTGTATTTGTACCGAGCCCAGCAGTAAGAACCTACCACAAGGAAAACAACAAAAACAAACAAACAAACGTGCGAGTCGAAAACACAGCGTTGAGACGGCTACATTTGAAGTCTAACCCGTTGGGCCACTGATTCCTGTATTCATGAAAATATCTTTTTACTTACCATTTTCAGATATCTATCAAAACTCGAAGTTCTACAACTACAGCATAGTTCCGTATTGTCTTCATACCTACAGGGTAAACAAAGTTGTTCACAATGGTCAGTTTGTTGACCAGATCTCCACCTGACTGACCATAGAATCCCAACATCAATCAGTAAAATTGATATATTTACAACACAAAGTGACCCAACTATGACAAAATAAATTGATATTTTTATCATTTTTGTATTTGTTCATTTTCTGCTAAATACTACGCATTTCAACAGATTAACTAATATTGTGTTTTCACTTTCGTTTTAAATATCCCGCGTTTATATATAAAGATGACATATGTAGTTGCTATTTATGGAACTGATGTCTATTCTTATTAATATACCCACTTACCTGGAATTTCATCATCAGGGATTGCATATTTATTTAACTAATTATGAAATATATATATATATACTAGTATATATATAATGGCTATTCATTTAGACTGGCTTCTGGCCAACTTCAAAAAGTTTGGTTTTCTGACTAATATTATGGAAGACTTGAAACACTTGGCAACAAGCCACCAAAATAGAATGATCATAAGTTTGAAATATTGTGGTGATATTGTGCACGGTGTTATACTGCTACATGTATGCTAATATGTTCGTTCATAATAGTGAAGTGTTGTTAATCAAAGAACCAGTTATTTTCTGAGATATTTACGACGATAACAGACCCTACCTCTCCGATTTGTTTCCCAATAAATAGGAGATGAATATCTTTACCAAAGACTTGTTAATAAATAAACACTGAAACCTCAGTAATAAGTAGAAAGCTGTAAACATGTTAGGTAACTGGTTCGGTTTCAATAAAAAAAAAATAATAACTGGGGTGGCCTCAATTTATTTGTGTTCACTATTTGCTATCTTTAGGGTTCATTTTAAAAAACTCTCAATGCGTTATATATTGTCAAATAATTACACAATTCCGGCATAACGAAAAAAGATATTTTATTACTTGGATTTAATATGTTTAAAGCATACTTCCGCTACTATAAGACAAATCTCTCTCTCTCTCTCTCTCTCTCTCTCTCTCTCTCTTTGAATGTGAACAGCTAATTCAATAAATTATCCTTCAAAAATCGTAATGGTTTCTTGAAGATAGAACTTTTAACGCCATCCTTATGTCCGATGTTTTTATCGTCGTCTCTTTTTTCATCCAATGACAATTTTGAGATTGAGTCCAAAATCCATTCAAGAACTTCAAATAGTCCAGTACCATTCATAGCACTTGTTCCGAATATTGCACAAGGACGTGTTTTTGAAATTGCTATAAGATTTAATTGTTTCCATAGCAATGTTTCAGACATTGCGCCATCTATGTCCTGTTTATTTGCAACAACAGCGAAAACGCAGTTTTTAAGTTCATCCTCAGACAAAATAGTGTCCATTATATACCGAACAAACTCCATTCTATCTAAATCCTTACTATCCACGACCAAAATTATAGCTTTTATTCCTTCATAATAATGTCGCCACAATGGTCTGATTTTGTCCCGAATACCAGCATCCCAAGATAATATCTTCACATTTTTATAAACCAATGTTTCAACAGTAAACCCGATACTTGGTGTTGACGAAGTTGTCTCCCCTAGATGTAGGTTGTTCAATAATGTTGTTTTACCGGCTTCGTCTAATCCAATCATTAATATTTTAACCTCTTCGGTATTTCTGTCTAATTTCTGTTGGGATAAACCCATTTTTAAAAAGAATTATGCCACTGTTTTATCTCCCTTTTTTATTATAAAAGACACATCACGAGCGAGTAATGTTGTCTTTTTTCAACAACGACACAGCTTAAATTAAACTCCATATTACATTTCTATTTTTGAATGCCACAATAACACGGGTGACGTGGAAGTTTATTTAAACGTGTTTTATAAAGTGATCCGTTATGCATCATTGATTATTGATCTCTATGCTCCGTGTTATAAATTTTATAACGTTTGGTCTATCGGGACATGTTTCAATTATTTTTTACGTTTTAATATTGGTCAATTTTGACCGATCAACTTTGTAGTTTGAACGAAATCAAGTTGAACAAAAATGTGTTTTAGTACTTTTCTCAGTTTTCTTTAACGTATATGAACGTGTAACGGGAGGTACAGGTTCAATAAAAGTACTTCGCGGGACCAGTCACAACTGTTGACAATCGAACCATGTACCATTTTTATGCAGTGGCTCCTAAGTTATGACGGTGTGAGAACAAACAACATTCTTAAATGTAACAGGAAAGGGAAAAATGCAGCGGCCAAACCGTGACTCGAACCCAAGACCTTCCCAATACTAGCTAGACGCTCTACCGATTATATTAGCTACCCGGTCACCTATCAAGTCCGGTAAGCTACAAATGTATTTATTTGTGATGGTGAAAGAAAGCATACAACACAATGTATACCTTTTTATTCTGAAATGTCAGTCTTCAATAACATCACACTGCTGTAGTGTTTTATGTAGTAAACACGCTGAAATACTGCTCACCTGATAAATTATTGCCAATCAAAATGGTTTAATTCCAAAGAAAAAATTACTGTTCGTATTTTGTGAATTGCATAAACCAAATTCATAAAATTATAAAATTATATTGTTCAGCAAAAATCAAAAACGGTCAACAACATCGAAATTCTCGAAACATTTCTATGGCAACAATTAACTTTTTTAATCTATAATATATATCATGAAAATAGTCAAACATAGCTAAATTTGTGAAAAATTATCATTTCAGGGGGAAAAACTCTTACATATATTTCCGAAAATTGATACCTTGTTAGATCTTGTCACGCTGAAAATTTTTGCAATTCATTGTTATTATCTATCTCCAATAGCTTTAAGTAAATGAAATAAAACTGCAAGTTCACAAAAATACAACAATGACTCAGAGTGCTTTCAGAAAATGTCAGAAACAGTCTTAAACCAGCTTGTTTTGTGTTGCTATTAGCAAAGATGATTTCTTTTCTCCTTACAATCCAGGCCCCAGTTTCACAATCATTCACTCAGTTGAGTGTACACTCAACTAAAATATTCCCATTTTTCTCATCAATATTTTAAAAATTCTAAGTTGTATGAGACAATGTTTTGTTTTGTTCAACAATTCTATACTAAACAGTTTCAACATTACATTAGATATTCAATATTAACTGTTTAATATCTTAGAAATTGACATTGAAATATTCCCGAATTTGAGTTGAATGTACACTCGGTTGAGTGAATGATTGTGAAACTGGGGCCAGAACAAAGTGTTCCTTCTTTCTGTAAGAGACCACTTTATTTGCTCTTTGGTAAAGCTTTCGCCTCGAGGAGGTTGATGGTTCGAACCATGGCCGAATCACACATAGAATTAAAATTAACTATACTGCTTCTTCGCCTGATGCTCGATGTAAGAAAATTGGGGTACCGACTGGTATTGTGAATGGGGAGTGGTTTGCTTGTCTTCAGCATACATACTCTGTGAGCTAGCACTTTCACAAAAAGTCGTCCTGATTGTGCGCTAGTTCAAGGCAGACCAAAATACACACTTGTACATCTCGAGTATAAACTAACTTGTGTTAGACTAACCTTTGAAGATTAAAAACCTTACTCTTGTTGGGAATAGCTGAAAATGCTGATGCGGCTGATTGCTAAACAACATCAAACCAACAAATCAATTTTCTAACGGAGTGAGTGCGATTTTGTCCTTCGAAATAGCGAGTGTAGAATCATCGCTATAACACACTCACGTATTCCTTCTTCTTCGAGATCTAGAGTTAGTCTCGTTTCCTCTCTGACTTAACCAAATCTACCAGGGATGGTACTGTCAACATTAAATATAATAGCGTCTGTGCTTTGTAAAACGTATTTAAGTCAGGATTTTTTTTGTCGCTGTCACTGAGGTCCCATGCTGTAAAGCTTATGTTCTCTTATTCCAATGTTTCTATGTTAAATCTCATAGTTGGTGTTGGTTTCACAACCTGGCCCCAGTTTCACAATCATTCCTTAACTAAGATTTCTTCAAATTAAATCAAGCAAACTTTGGCAATCTCTTTTTTGAATAAACATTTGTGATAAAATTAATTACAGATGTTAAAAACTTGAAGTGATCTTTAAATTAACACATTAAATTCCTAAATATCTACAAAATTAACCAAATAATCAAACTTTCATGTTTGTAGGATTTAAGTTAAGGAAAATCTTAGTTAAGGAATGATTGTTGGGACCTGTCCATGCTGGAAATAGTACAAAATAGTTGTTTTCCCAGCACTATCTAAACTACGAAAAACTATTATCATATTGCTTTGGTCATTAAATTACTTCAAAACTGATTGTCCAATTTCAATGTAAGACGAGTTTTCATACCAACTGTTACAAAACAGATACATTACTTTTTAAAACGAAACCCCAAGTTACTTATTTCATAGAAAATGTGTCTTTAAACAGTATTTTATATATTATTATTATTTTAGGCAAGGGATTATTTGTATCATAACAACACAACCTAAAGTACTTTTTATATTTAAATCGAGCTATACATCAATCAAAATGTTTAAAAATAACTGTTTAAGGTGGTAACTAATGACATGGAGCTATTGGCTTCATGATAAGGGGAGATAATTCAGATAAGATTACGTGTACAATTATTTTTAAAACAAAACATGCGCTAGTTGACACTTATTTTCATAACTTTAAACAATAATTTTATTTACAAACATAACCTAAGCATCTTCTAGTATAAAATATGCTAATTTAGCCAGGGACGTAAAAACTAAAGACTCTGATTTGGCAATCGGCATGCATACATTTTGAAAATTAAATCTTTCATTTAAATATATCATATCATATATATATGTTTTTGTCCAATAAGATGGTGTAATTGTTTCATTTTTACTATCACTTTCATTATGATTATTTTTGTTACTTGTATAATCCGATTCTGTCCGATCATTTCTATTTACTTTTGAATTTAACCAATCCATGACATCGTTTAAACCGTCACCGGATATAGCGGAAGTGGCGAAAATTTCGCATGGGTGTGACCTCCGGAAACTGTCTACATCTATTAAATTAATTAAACTTTATTTCTTTTACAACGAATTAGAAACAAGTTGTGCAACTTATATTAATCTAGCTCGTTGGCCCGAATTGTAGCGCGCGTGAGGTCTTATTGTGGGAGGAAAACCGGAGAACCCGGAGAAAAACCCACGTGCTCAAGCACGGTGACCTCATACCTTATCACATACGACGCTGGGAATCGAACCCCGGTCGCATTGGTGATAGGCGGGAGCGCTAACAACTGCGCCACTTGAACACCCAACATGTCTACATCTAGTAACCTAGCAATTTTATCTTTCGGTACAGCGTTTGATAAATCCTGCTTATTTGCTACTATGGCAACGACACAATTTCGTAACTCTTTTGTGTAAAGAGTTCCATGCATTTCATCCCGAATTTCTTTAAATCGTTCAGGATGACTGCTGTCAACTATCAACATCACTGCATCCGTCTTTTTATGATAATGGACCTCTAATGATCGAAATGGAACCCGTACGCCCAAGTCCCAAAAAGTAAAATGTGTATCCTTGCAGTCAATAGTGTCTACATACCACGAACTCAACGGCATTGTTTGTATAAATTCATGATATTTTAATTGGAACATCATTGTTGTTTTTCCAGACGCATAAAAACCATGAAGTAAAATATTTGTCTCTTTAGCCTTTGTTTTGTCACAAAATGACTTTACAAATGAGTGGCCCATATCAATCTGTCAATAATGGCACGGTTTGTATGGATGATATCACACTGTTGTTATTTAAATACGAACAAAAACATTACTAATGCTTAAAAGTACTGCCGAATGACGTTTGTTGCATTACACAAACGATTCAAGGGAAGTAACTCGAACTTTCTGACTCGACAATTATGATTCGCATTTTCTTTGGTGTTTATGTTTCCTTCACGCCGAGTTTAGACAAAATATAATTTTAAAGCAACTTGCAAACGAGTCGAGTTTTATGTAAAATTAATCTATTCCTGAAAAAATCAAGATGATAGTAAGTCTACAGTGTTTTTTTAAACTGTTAATCCGACATCTTTCTCTTTCCTTTAAAAGCTTAGATGCTGAAACTTGCAGACAAAATGCAATTCGTTATGCAAATAGAAGCCGTATTCCAATTAATTCTGTTTTTCGGGGATGAGTATCATAATATAACGGTTTGTATATATTATATGAGGAAAGGAGTTTTACCGAGGCCTTAGTCATAATTCTATTACTTATAGTGGAGCGGCTTAGTGAAAAATCGTGCAAATGGTGATACAAGCACCAAATTTGGTGAGAACCTTTGTTTAGTCGCACTATGAGAGAAAAAAACGTTGGACATCGTGAATTCATTTTTTTTTTTCAAGATGGCTGCCCTTCTTTTCAAAATGGCGTCTTTAAAAAGGCCAAAATTATTTAAAAATAAAAGAAAATCAGATACAGCCTCTAAACTTTATACATTGATTAGATTTATAATTGAAGTAATTTTATAAAACTATTTTTGACTGAAAAAATAAAAATTCCAAGATGGCTGCCAAAAATTTTCAATATGGCGGCCAATTAGCAGTGAAAAATTGAACAAAAATATATTTAAATTATCGTATATCATTATAAAAGTCCCAAATTTAGTACAGTTCTTTCTTCACACATTATATGAAAGACAAATTCATAGAATACCGAGAAAATATGCTGTTATGAAGGCGGTCGCTATGCTTTTCAAAATGGCGTCCAAACAAAAACATAAGAAAATAGGGAAAAATGACTGCGTAGCAGCTCATATTAAAAACTTAATCGATTCTGCTAAAATATAATGTAAGAATAGAGTAGCATGAATATTCAGAATATGACGGTGAAATATATAACATCCAGGCAGTATGACCATTCAAATCAGGTATACTTACCGTAAAAGACCGCGAAAGCAGTGGCTACAATGCTAAATAAAGCAATACATTTTCCTGACTATCTAAAGACAGAAGTTCGCCTTTAATAGTTCATTCTGTTTTCATCTTTAACAATAGTGTGATTTACTAGCACAACCAGGGCACAATGGTGTAAATTACTGCTGTGAAACTCAGCATGGGGTTCAGTGTCAGCTTTCACTTCAAATATACAGGATAGAAAGTCTCCCAAATACTCTTTAATAAGCCTCGTATTGTATCAAAGGTTCGCATCCGAATTGACGGTATGTGCCAGCGCGGGATAGCCGAGCCAAGGAGAAGGAGGCAAAGATTCTCCGGATGGTGTACAGATCGCACGGGAGTTAAATGGCACTGGATGAACGATCGGGCTAGATGTAGGAAAATTTTCCGAACCTAGTCGTATCCCATACAGTAATGTGCTTTGACGCTTTTTAAGTTTTCAGGCGGTAAAAGGATAGCCCCTCGGCTTGTTAACATATACATTTAGTGCTCTTGAACATTTACTGTAAGATGTCGAAAAAAATCGTTTATCGTCTATAGCATCTCCATCAAAAGTTCAAAATACTGACTGGTCCAAATGTTTTCTATGTCAATAGGTCAAGAAAGAGCCATTAAAAAGTCCACCAGTAAGTTACAAACTATCTCACGACGGATACAAAACTTTATCTGAAAACATCCCAAAGTTCAAGGATCTTAATCAACTTCCACTTTCAATAGATATCCGTAGGCTAGATGAGGGTGATGGCATTGAATCTACTCTAGTTAGACAGAATGCAAAAATATCACGAACAATGCAGATTACTCTTCAATAACACACAGTTAAATCGTGCTAGGAAACGACACATGTTGCTTATGTCAACAGCCAGGATAAACAAGGTGATAGTGAAACCGAATATTCCTTGACCTATGAAGAGTTCGCTGAATGGTGTTCTAATCGCGAATCAAAGATTCCGCAGTTTAGATTTTGGAAAACAATTTTAGATTTGGAGTTGGTTGTTTTTGCATTTATTCGTTCTTACAGAGAGTCTGATTTTGCCTTGTATAAAGCTTCCCTTTCAAAACTTATCCCATACGTCTTTGCACTAGACCATTTTAACTATGCCAGGTGGTTGCCTATACATCTGCGAGATATGCTCGCATTAGATACCTTGCTTCCTGAAATTGCTTTGCAATTTAACAATGGCAATTTTACTGTTCGAAAAACTGAAAAAACGTATTCCAATATTGCAATAGATCAGGCTCACGAGCAAAACAATGCTTTAGTTAAAGGAGATGGTGGTGCCATTGGATTAACAGAGGATCCAGCTGCTTTGAGGAGATGGATGATATCGGGTCCGGAAATCTGCAGAATTGTCGAAGAGTTTGAAAACGTTTTGGGGGAAAGTATACACAAAGCAGATGAAAGACACCACGAAGAAACATTATCGGTTCAAAAAGATTTTGTTGAAAAAATTAGCAAACTGCGGAATACTATGACCGATTTCTGTAATCCTTTTGAGGAAGACTCAAATGATCTGTATTGATTAGTCACAAAGGAAATTGCAGAAAAGCCTGTTGTTGATACTTTGTTACATCTCTATGAAACCGGTGAAGCACAGTATAACAAATTTATGGAAGAAATACAAAATAATCCAATGTCAACGTTTTACACACCTTTCAAAAAGAATAAATTGGCGCTGTTTAGTCACAAATTAAAATCTGAACCAAGTTCATCAAAAATTAAAATAGACAACTTGAAAAATGACTGTCAGCTATTTTCACGCCTGTTTATATCTTGCCAAAGCAGGCAGTGTGACCTTCGGGAATTTTTTGAACATGAAAACCAAAGCAGTCCTCCTTCACTCTCACAGAACTTATCAATTAGTTCAGGCACAAAGTCACAGCTTATGAAAGTCCTCGAGATAAAATGTGAACTGCATACCGAAGAACCAGAATCAACTACTGTTATCATCGATGGAGCCGCATTAATCAACTCAAAACCTCCGGGTGCTGCAAAAACTTTTGATGAGTATGCAACAGATGTTATCGTTCCTTACATTGAGTCTTTTTGCAAGTGGTTTTATGAAATACACATAGTCTTTGATGTTTATAGACATGATAGTCTAAAATCTGAAACTAGACGAAAGAGAGGGTTTGGGATCCGTAGAAAGGTTACGGGTTCATGCAGAACACCAAAGGAATGGCACAGCTTTCTTCGCGTCGATGAAAATAAGACAGAACTTTTCCATTTCCTTGCTTCATCTATTGTCGGTATATTAAACCATGAAAAAACTAAAGCATCAATATTTATAACAAGAGATAAAATGTTTTATGTAACAATCACAGTATTGATATTAATCAGTTACAACCATGTAATCATGAAGAGGCAGACACACGCATGTTTGTTCATGCAAAATATACTGGAATGCATGGATGCAAAAGTTTAACAGTTGTGAGTACTGACACCGACGTTGCTGTTCTAGCAATAGCATTCTACTCCGAGTTGAGAAGCTCTGGCTTGCCTTTGGCAAAGGTAAAGACTTACGCTGGCTTCCAGTGCATGAAATCAACCACAACCTAGGCCCGCGTGCTAGAGCCTTGCCATTTTTCCATGCAATTACGGGCTGTGATACAGTTTCTTCCTTTGTTTGAAAGGGTAAAAAATCAGCATGGCAAGCTTGGCAAGTGTTTGAAGAGGCCACGGAGGTTTTCGCACGCCTAAGTAGACCTGTAACAACCACTGACGACGCTGATATTGACACTATTGAATCGTTTGTAGTCATCATGTACGACCGTTCTAGTTCGTCACGAAAGGTTAATGAAACTCGCCTAGAAATGCTTGCTCGTAAACAGCGTCCTTACAATGCTATCCCGCCAACTCGTGGAGCGCTCACAGAACATGTCAAACAGGCAGCATTTCAAGGAGGTCACATATGGGGTCGGTCGATTCATCGTCATCAGGGACGTTCCATGTCCATCTGCCTGGGGATGGAAAAAGGAAAATGACAGCTGGATTCCCAAATGGTCATCCTTACCACCTATAGCAGCATGTTGTCAAGAGCTTTGGAAATGCGGGTGCAAGAAATCAAGTTGCACGGGCAATTGCAAATGCTACAAGTCTGGACTCTCTTGCACTGCCCTATGCAACTGCAATTGCTAGTCTAGATATACGGTCACACATACAATGTTCTTCATTTCTTCAGTAAACACCTTTTGGATAATTTGATTATGCCGCCATGATGTTATAATTGTTATTTTTCCTTTCGCTACAGTTTATCCCTTTTTAAAGGGGGGGGGGGGGGACATTTAAAAGGATGTGCAGCCATGTTGAAGTAATTATTTCCCATTTTCAAACATTTCTCTTTCAAGTTATGCTTCTGCAAAATGTTTTACTACATTAGGTGAATTTATATGGACTTTCCTCAATTTACATAATTTTTTCAATTTTTTTTCCATTAATTGGCCACCATTGTGGAAATTTCGGGCCGCCATCTTGAATTTTTCAATTTTCACACTGAGTATCATTCCATATAATTATATTAGTTTTCAAACAAGCAATTGTATCAAGTTTGAATGCCATATTTAATTATCTTTTATTTTTATACATTTTTCTCGTTTTTGATGGACGCCATTTTGAAAAGGAGGGTTGACATCTTGAAAAAAGATGAACTCTCGATGTCCAACGTTTTTTTCTTTTATAGTATGGCTAAACGAAGGTTCTCACCAAATTTGGTGCTTGTATCACCATTTGCACGATTGGGTCAATATTATGCGCTAAGCCGCTCCACTATTATATCGAGGCAGTCAATTCTGGGATGGTGGGGGAAATCGGAGTGCCCAAAGAAAACCTCCGAGATTCAGAAAACTTTTACACACCAGAATCTGCCAGAATGTAAATCAAACGTAGACGGCTAGAGGTACTGTGCCGGACTAACCACTTGACCATCCAGCAACTAACGTGGTTGAGAGGATTCATGTGGATTAATGACTCAAGTATTATGGGTTTGAGTTTTAAGCTGCATTAAGTTTTTCAATTTTCAGAATTTTTATTTTTTTATTTTCTAAAAATATATTTTTTTAAAAATAAATTTTCTCTAACCACGATCCGTGAGATTCATTTTTTAAAATTTCATTTCTTTTAGCTATAAATAAACGGAATCCTCTGACCGGTTGGTCAATGTTTAACGATGATTATTATGACTTGGAGCATGCGCACGGATGAACGGAAAAACCCATGAATCGAAGGTGAAACATGAAAGATTGCATTAATTGTCCGTCATTAATATCCAGATGTATTTGAAATTGTGTTATGTATCTCTTACTAAGTCACAAATGACAAATTCAGCGAAGTTCTGTGTTTAATTTATCGTATTTCACCGTTTTGAAAGTTGTGTTTAAATGACCCGGGTTTTAATGACGTAACCGTGTTCTAATATTAGATCCAGAATGCTGCATCTCGCGGGGTAATTACTGTAATTTCTGTATCTATTCGAGCTTTTATCGTTGAACCAAATGTAACATTGTTCATTAGGAACATCATTAATTAGATAAGCACCGTTTTAATTTTTTCTTTGGAAAACTTAATGCAGCTTTAAGCCGGTTTATCAAATACATTGTATTGGATTTACATTACTACAGTCCGCGCAGCTTCAAAATAAACAAGCATTTTGAGAGTATTGCAAAACAATACATAGTCCCCTATCGGTCGCCTATTTCACTAATCCCAAAGTTTTGGTAAAATGTACCTTATTATATGGTACAAAGATTTATAGTTATAAATTATACACTGTTGTTCAAGATGGCAGATGGAAACGAAACATAAACTTGATCTGTAACTCATCATGGTAGAGTCACATACAAAACATTAGTGTGTAGAAAAAAGGTGCGGAAAACTAAAATTTCTGTAAATTTTCAAAGATCAAAGGGCCATAACTCCGGTAAAAATTAGCAGATGGAAACGAAACATAAACTTAATCTGTAACTCATCATGGTAGACTCATATACCAAAAATCAATTCATTATCTAAAACCATTTAGAAAAAAAATGCAAAAAACCGAAATTTCAGTGAATTTTCAAAGATCAAAGGGCCATAACTCCGGTAAAAATTAGCAGATTGAAATGAAACGTAAACTTGATCTGTAACTCATCATGGTAGACTCATACACCTAAAAAAAGTTCATTATCTAAAACCATTAGAAAAAAGTGCGAAAAACTGAAATTTTAGTAAATTTTCAAAGTTCAAAGGGCCATAACCTATGTAAAAATTTGCGTACCAGAATGAAACGCTAACTTGATCTGCAACTCATCATGGTAGAGTCACATACAAAACATTAGTTCCATTTCTGCAAGCGCGTAGAAAAAAAGTGCGGAAAACTAAAATTTCAGTGAATTTTCAAAGATCAAAGGGCCATAACTCCGGTAAAAATTAGCAGATTAAAACGAAACGTTAACTTGATCTGTAACTCATCACGGTAGACTTATATACCAAAAATCAGTTCATTATCTAAAAGCGTGTAGAAAAAAAGTGCGGAAAACTAAAATTTCTGTGAATTTTCAAAGATCAAAGGGTCATAACTCTAGTAAAAATTAGCAGATTAAAACGAAACGTGATCTTGATCTGTAACTCATTATGGTAGACTTATATACCAAAAATCAGTTCATTATCTAAAAGCGTGTAGAAAAAAAGTGCGGAAAACTAAAATTTCAGTGAATTTTCAAAGATCAAAGGGTCATAACTCTGGTAAAAATTAGCAGATGGAAAGGAAACGTTAACTTGATCTGTAACTCATCATGGTAGACTCACTTAGCAAAAATCAGTTCATTATCTTAAAGCATTTAGAAAAAAAGTGTGGAAAACTAAGTTGTGACAGACGGACGGACGGACAGACGGACGGACGGGCGGACAGACGGACGGACAGAGTGCAAACCTATAGTCTCCTTCGGCTTTCGCCGGTAGGGGACTAATAAGTACCGTGAAGAATATTGGGATTTAACCTTAAGATGTACTTTTGACCAATCAAGGTGTGTGTGTGTGTGTGTGTGTGTGTGTGTGTGTGTGTGTGTGTGTGTGTGTGTGTGTGTGTGTGTTGGGGGTATTTTTATCGTTGATGTATCGTCTCTATAACAAATTATCGTTTTCATCGTTTTTACTGATCGATAATGTATCATCTTTATTAGTGATGAAAAAAATGAAATTCAAAACTTCTATCACCTAATTCATTCAACATTTTTAAATGGATATCATTTTGAAAACTAAATTGATAAGTTGTAACCCCAGTGATTTTTATAAAATATAATTTTTTAAAAGTAAGTATAGCAATAAACATTGAGTATATTTTATGAGTTTAAATTGAAGGTAATAAAATGAAATAAAAATTGTATTTAATTCTCTGAAATGTTATCAATGCAGGGATTTTTTGTGTCAATTACTAAAAACATTCTGTTGTTGCTTCTGGAACCATTTTATATGCATTAATTATTTCTAAGGCGTCACTTGTTTTCTTTGAAAAGGACATTAACTGTTATTATCAATTAAAAAGAACCTACAAACTGCACCGTGTCGAACTGATAAATACACCAAACATTAATTAACAACTTATGCAACACTAATTTTTAAAATAACTTCAAAACATTTCATAGTGACAAATTGTCGTAAGTTTGTTAAAAAAATAAAAAAAGATTGGGGAGGGGGGTGTTAATCTGTTCGTTTAATTACCACTCAAAATATTTGTTTCATATCGTGAATTGTATATATTTTAGTAATGTAGTGGCATAATACAAAAAAAAAAAAAAAAATAAAAAATAAAAAAAAAATAAAAAAAAAAAAAAAAAAATAAACATCTTATTTATGAGACCGCCTCGATGGCTCAGTTGTAAAGTATCCGCATCAAAAATGGAAGGTCGTTGATTCAAATCGAGGTCGGGTCACTCATAGGAATTCAAAATTTGAGATACTGCTATATTGTCGGGCGCTTGGTATTATTAGGGCAGAGTATCGAGTTGTTTACCCGGCGCCCGACAGGAAAGAGTGTTTGGAAGTGATATGGTTTTTTTTTTCTGTTGCATACTGATTAGGTAAGTTAACACCAAAGCGTGCAGACCACAATGCACATCGCACTTCACACGCATGTATACACGAAGTTTTCCTTCGATTAATCAATAGAGATTAATAAAATTTAATCTCGTCACGAAAAGCTGAAAAACTGCTGATACGACGTTAAAATATTAACCGAGCAAAGCGTCTGCTGTATTTAACCGAGCAAAGCTTCTGCTGTATTTATCCGAGCAAAGCGTCTGCTGTTTTTAACCGAGCAAAGCGTCTGCTGTATTTAACCGAGCAAAGCGTCTGTTGTATTTAACCGAGCAAAGCGTCTGCTGTTTTTAACCGAGCAAAACGTCTGCTGTATTTAACCGAGCAAAGCGTCTGCTGTTTTTAACCGAGCAAAACGTCTGCTGTATTTAACCGAGCAAAGCGCCTGCTGTATTTAACCGAGCAAAGCGTCTGCTGTATTTAACCGAGCAAAGCGTCTGCTGTTTTTATTTGAGCAAAGCTGTTTATTTCATCATCATATCTTTATTTCCTCCGTAAGGAGATTACAATAAATAGCACAAACCCAAAACTCAAACAAAACATAATTTTACACTTTTATAAATATGCACACATGAAGATAATGTATTACTGTATTACACGTGTTTTTGACAACACGCTTCCAGCTAAATTGCAAGTAGAGCAGAAATATTGATTGGCATTGGCAGCTATCTCCTAACAAGCTTTCTGAAATACCTACCATCCAACTAGACCATGCAATACGCGTATGTGAAATGTAAAGAAAACATGTCTGTAAACACGCTTTAAGTCCAACAGTAAGGAGAACAGACGATCAAGTGATTGGGACACTTTCCTTACCAACAACTTGTCTGTTTGTTTTACCGAAGTATGAGAGCTTTGCTATAACTGCTGTGCCCGAGCATGGGTCATATACACTGCTAATACGCATTTCATAAAGCAGAAACTATGTTGTCTGAACTGATTGGCTTAATGCAGTGGTTTTCCAAGCAGGATCTGTGTAATTTCACCATCATCATAAAATGTAAGCTCGACGCTAAGATTGATATGAAACAACGAAGATATCAAAGTCCAAAAACAAGTTAAAGTACAGTTCATGCAGATATTCAAGTAGAGTTTTCTCCGATAAAAGCTTACTCACTGATTAATAATATAATGTTTAGCAAGGGCGGATCCAGAATTTTATGAAAGAGGTTTTGAGAATTTTATCATGATATACTGCAACCATCAAAGGATTAAGCCAAAAGTGGCGCCCAAAAATCTTGAGGCCGCTAATGGCCATCAGCAATTCCAGGGCAGAGTTCTGTTGGGGTCTAGAGAAAACAACCCCCCCCCCCCCCCCCGGGCGAAAAATGATTTTTTAAAAATATTTCTGTGGACCTCATGATCACATTTTTCTCTCCTCTCTTGTTTTTTTTAATTGGGGGGGGGGGAGGGGGGAATTACCGCAACCCCCCTCCCTTCATCCGCGAATGTTTTGTACGTACGAGTTCGGAGTCAAACTATAGTAACTATGCTATAACAAGTCTACTTACTCTTTAATGAATGGAAACAATAACTTATATCAAAATAAAAATAAATATTATTTAACAATAAAAATTGAATTATTTTATAAAATGTAACAAAATATACATCATAATTTATAAATGAAATATATACATACAATTATACATATTAAATACATGCACAATGAATATAAATAACTTGTGTGTGAACTCACAATCGGTTAAACATCAAACTTATGATAATGCAACGTATGTTTGAACTAACAATCAATCCAACATCAAACTTTTGATATATGCAATTGTTTTTGTCAAATATGATGTCTTAGACATTTCACTTTCACTGTCATTTTTTGAATTTTTTGTATGATTAACTACCTTCCTTGGAATCTTCTTGTATGTAACTTCTGATGATAGCCAATCCATCACTTCAAATAATCCATCTCCGTTTTTGGCGGAAGTTGCGAAAACCTCACAGGAATGTGATTTTCGGAAACTGTCAATTCCAAGTAACCTAGCAACATCATCTTTCGGTAAAGCGTTTGGTAGATCCTGTTTATTTGCTACTATAGCAACAACACAATCTCGTAACTCATCTTCGTCAAGAGTCCGTTTCATTTCTTCTCTGAGATCTTCAAATCGTTCACGATCATTACTATCAACAACATAAATTAAAGCGTCTGTATTCATATAATAATGGCGCCATAATGGCCGAATTTTGTCTCTGCCACCTACATCCCAAGCCGTAAATTTAACGTTTTTGTATTCCAGAGTTTCGACATTGAATCCAATAGTTGGTATCGTTGTCACAACTTCACCTAGTTTAAGTCTGTATAATAGGGTTGTTTTACCAGCGGCATCTAATCCGTGTAACAGAATTCTCGTCTCCTTCTTACTGTAAAATAATTTCACTATTGACTGTCCCATTTTCGTTTGCGATGTGAATGTAAATACATGTGAAACCTTTTATTTATATATAAACTATGTAAACATTGAATACGTATTTCTTCGTGACGTGGAACCAGTGACGAAGTAAACAAAGGGGGAAAACTCGAATAGACCGCTTAACAAACCAGGGTGAACGGGATTACTTCTCTTTATTTGCAAAACAACACACCTCGTTTTTACTCATCGGCGTTATAGAATTTGATGCAACAATCAAGAGATAATGTTGTCTTCTTTTTCTTCATGATCAACCTCATTGTTTGTTTGTTTTTATAATGTATATCATCTTTTTAAAAATAGTTTTGTGTGTAGCGTCATTTTGCAACATAAATGACTCTCGGTAATACTCTCGGTCTGTCACTTCATACAGAATTGTATGGAACGCCATAGCTGTCAAGGTGTATATCATTCACATTAAGAAATTTACGTAACATTGAGTATAACACTACAATATATTTATATCTTTTGATTATTATAAACAGTGATTTATCATACAAAGTCCATAAATTGTACCATTACAAACTTGAAACAAATTCAATTTGAGTTTATACGTGCCACGGACAAAAAGATGTACGTGTATGTAACCTCTGGAATATTTCCTTTTTAATCTTTTTAGGGAAAGATAAAAGATAATTGTATCTTAAATAAACAAACATACAAACAAACAAACAAACAAACATGCCTCATCTTGTATCGATCAGCTTTCTTAAACACCAAAAGTTCTATTTACTCGCTCTAGATTTGATAATGATAACCACAAATCAACTAGTGATGATACCGTTAGTTTTTGTCAGCTAAATCTTTGCCAGAGATATGGTTAAAAAATCCTTGATTAATTCATATTGGGGAAAAACTTCCCCATGGTGTATCGAAACCAGAAAACTTCAGAAGTAATTACCTGCTATATAGCTATCAACTGACATTGCGACTTTACAAACAGCGTGGCATCTGCTTTAAAGAAAGTAAAACATCTAATAAATAAATAAATAAATAAATAAATAAATAAAATATGCATTGAAATATTATTATATGTGACCTTGATCAATAAATATAATAATACCCACAATATTCATATAAATATGCCTTATATAACAAAAGTTAAGAATTTTTCTCGATTATTTACCAGTTCAGTATTCTTATGTATTTATAACAGACTTGAAATTTGAGCGTATGACCTTGATCATATGATCTATAAATTAAAATGATTGTTATATAATTCCTACAATGTTCAAATATTCCTGCTTTTACCAAACGTCTATAGTTTACCAAATAATTCAACATTCAGCATCCATAAGCAAATGTGACCTTGAATTTTGAACACATGACTTTAGTATATAACAACAACAACAACAACAACAATAATAATAATAATAAAAAATAATAATAATTTTTTGTTAGAGTCTTATTATATATTTAACATAAATGTGTTTGTAAGGTAAGCTCGCCGTTTCCCGTTTATGGAGCTTAAAAGGGATGTGAATTATTAAACGGTTTTACTCAGGCATGATAATCATCAAGTATTATCACATTTAACCCAAAAGTTTGGAGAAGAAGGTTAACGAGAAAGATTATACTCGACTCTTTTGAGTCTTGGCTTAGCAGAGCTAAAATGGCCAGGAGTTTAGAACGGTGTAATGTGATCTTATAGAAAAAAGTCTCCATAGTAACCACAAACAGGGAGTTAAAGGACAACTAATAAAAGGAAAAAAAAAGTTAGTTAGAGTCAGGTAAACAAAAGTAAAAATCAGAAATTATATATAATTGAAACTAACTAGAAAAATAGAGAAAAAGAGCAAAACTTACAGTAGGTACAGAACATTATGTATTCTACCTTTATGTCAAATAGACCGCCTCGGTGGCTAAGTGGTAGGACCTCCACATCAAGTGCGAGAGATTGTGGGTTCGAACCCCGGTCGGGTCATACATAAAAATTTAAAATTTGACATAATGCTTCAAGATGATGCGCATGGTACCAGAAGGATAGACTGGTTCACTTAGTACCAGGATATTGAACTGGGGATTGGTAATGCTGATGAGACGCGTAGAAACATCACAACATCAACAATCTTTGTCAAAATGTTGGAGTTGAGTAGAGTTGAGTAATGGTAGAGTCGAGTAATGGTGTTTAACGTCCAAGTCAAGAATATTTCACTTATATCGAGACGTCGCCAGCTATAGGCGAAAGTGCAGAAATTTTGCCTGTGCGTTGCGCTGATGGCATTATACAGTACGGTTCTTTATCGTGTCACGCCGTGACACGGGACCTCATTAATTTTAAGTTCCCATCCGAAAGAACTGTGACTTTCATTTCGTAATACCGAGTGCTTGGCGAAAAAAAAAGTCACTACCCACTTTCAAGTCTTGGGTCAGACCCGACCGGGGTTCGAACCCACGACCTCCCACTCACTGAGCGAGCACTCTACCAACTGAGCTACCGCAGTGGTTAGTCAAATGTTGGAGTTACATCTATACATATAATTTTAAGTTTCATATGAATTCTATATGAAATCCAGTAATTTCTTACCAAATATCAAAGATGATAACCATATGACCATTTTGTTTTAAAAGAAACGTCTAATATAACATTAGGCTCACCTTTGTAAATCATTTCCACGTTATATTTCAAATGTCAACCAATTATATCAGTTTTACAATATATAAACACAAACACTATTTCACATTTCTCGTATGATTCAAGTTATCACATACAATATATACAGGGACAGCTCATCTTAATACGTGTGAAAGCTGTAATTCTACAGCACATAATTGACAAACAGGTGCTTTAATTTTATACAGGTATGACACAAAACAATGCACTTTCAGTCTAAACTTATTATTATCCATTATTTCATTTAAATTCAAGTTTGCAAATTTCATTATCAAAATGTTAGAGTTTTTGATAGACAACATATTTGTTGTGTTTGGCAATATAATTTTCCAACAAACAAGCGGTATCCCTGTGGTTACAAATTGTGCACCATTGCTTAGCATTTTGTTTCTTTATTTATATGAAGCAAAATTTATACAGAACTTTGTTAAATCTGGAGAGAAGACGGTCGCTAAATCATTCAACGCCACATACATATATATAGATGACGTTCTATCTCTTATTGTAATTCCAAATTTGGAGAATATGTGAATGTCATTTATTCTAGACATGCTCTGCCTCATATTTGGACTTATACCTCAGTAATGACACCCATGAAAGGCTTCATTTGAAGCTACATGTATGTGACAAATGTGATGACTTCAATTTTTCTATTGTCAACTTTCCGTTTGTATGCAGCAAAATTTCTGCTTCCCCTGTGTATGGAGTCTTTGTTTCAAAATTAATACGGTATTTTATAACATGCTCGCACTACGGGAACTTTCTTCAACGAAGTATGCTGCTTAGAAATAATTTTTTCTCCGGGATATTGTAAACCTAGGCTAATCAAGCCCCTTGAAAGCTCTTATCATAATATCATTGATTAGTATGAAGTCACTATATTCAAACTTATACTTGAAATGTTTGACTTCTCTTATAGTTCCATGCTGTTTTTATTTCCAAATTTGTTTTCGCACGTATTTTGTGTGCTAGCTAGAAAGAGAGGTGCTTACTCTTCCGGGGCAACCGACCTCTGTTCCCTGGTGGAAGTACACTTGTTTTATTGAATTAGTTAGTTTTTAAAGTTATAACTTTATTAATTTGTTTAAGGGATTGTGATTTGGACATGGACTGGTATGTTTGTGTCTGATTAACCTTTGCGATTGTGATTTGGCCATGAACTGGTATGTTTGTGTTTCGTTTACTTTTGGGATCGTGATTTGGCCATGGACTGGTATGTTTGTGTTTGATTTACTTTTGATTTACTTTTGGGATTTTGATTTGGCCATGAACTGGTATGTTTGTGTTTGATTTGTTTTTAGAATTGTGATTTCGACATGGACTGGTATGTTTGTCTTTGATTTGTTTTAGGGATTGTGATTTGGCCATGGATTGGTATGTTTGTGTTTGATTTATTTTTGGGATTATGATTTGGACATGGACTGGTACGTTTGTGTTTGGTTTTCATTTGGGATCGTGATTTGGCCATGGACTGGTATGTTTGTGTTTGGTTTACTTTTAGGATTATGATTTGGCCATGGACTGGTACGTTTGTGTTTGATTTGTTTTTGGGATTGTGATTTGGATATGGACTGGTATGTTTGTGTTTGGTTTACTTTTGGGATTATTATTTGGACATGAACTTGTTTGTATGTGTTTGGTTTACTTTTGCGATTGTGATTTGGCCATGGACTGGTATGTTTGTGTTTGGTTTACTTTTGGAATCGTGATTTGGACATAGACTGGTATGTTTGTGTTTGATTTGTTTTTGGGATTGTGATTTGGCCATGGACTGGTATGTTTGTGTTTGGTTTACTTTTGGGATCGTGATTTGGACATGGACTGGTACGTTTGTGTTTGATTTGTTTTTGGGATCGTGATTTGGACATGGACTGGCATGTTTGTGTTTGGTTTACTTTTAGGATCGTGATTTGGACATGGACTGGTATGTTTGTGTTTGATTTGTTTTTGGGATTGTGATTTGGACATGGACTGGTATGTTTGTGTTTGGTTTACTTTTAGGATTATGATTTGGACATGGACTGGTATGTTTGTGTTTGATTTGTTTTTGGGATTGTGATTTGGACATGGACTGGTATGTTTGTGTTTGGTTTACTTTCGGGATTATGATTTGGACATGGACTGGTATGTTTATGTTTGGTTTACTTTTGGGATTGTGATTTGGACATGGACTGGTATGTTTATGTTTGATTTGATTTTGGGATTATGATTTGGACATGGACTTGTTTGTTTATGTTTGGTTTACTTTTGGGATTGTGATTTGGACATGGACTGGTATGTTTGTGTTTGGTTTACTTTTAGGATTATGATTTGGACATGGACTGGTATGTTTATGTTTGATTTGATTTTGGGATTATGATTTGGACATGGACTTGTTTGTTTATGTTTGGTTTACTTTTGGGATTGTGATTTGGACATGGACTGGTATGTTTGTGTTTGATTTGTTTTAGGGATCATGATTTGGCCATGGACTGGTATGTTTGTGTTTGGTTTTCTTTCGGGATCGTGATTTGGACATGGACTGGTATGTTTGTGTTTGGTTTACTTTTGGGATTATGATTTGGACATGGACTTGTTTGTTTGTGTTTGGTTTACTTTTGGGATTGTGATTTGGACATGGACTTGTGTATTTGTGTTTGGTTTACTTTGAGGATCGTGATTTGGACATGGGCTGGTATGTTTGTGTTTGGTTTACTTTTGGGATTGTGATTTGGACATGGACTGGTATGTTTGTGTTTGATTTGTTTTTGGGATTTTGATTTGGACATGGACTGGTATCTTTGTGTTTGGTTTACTTTTGGGATTGCGATTTGGCCATGGACTGGTATGTTTGTGTTTGATTTGTTTTTGGGATTGTGATTTGGACATGGACTGGTATGTTTGTGTTTGATTTGTTTTTGGGATTGTGATTTGGACATGGACTGGTATGTTTGTGTTTGATTTGTTTTTGGGATTGTGATTTCGCCATGGACTGGTATGTTTGTGTTTGGTTTACTTTTAGGATTATGATTTGGACATGGACTGGTGTGTTTATGTTTGATTTACTTTTGGGATTGTCATTTGGACATGGACTTGTTTGTTTGTGTTTGGTTTGCTTTTGGGATTATGATTTGGACATGGACTGGTACGTTTGTGTTTGATTTACTTTTGGGATTATAATTTGGCCATGGACTGGTGTGTTTGTGTTTGATTTACTTTTGGGATTGTGATTTGGACATGGACTGGTATGTTTGTGTTTGGTTTGTTTTTGGGATTGTGATTTGGACATGGACTGGTATGTTTGTGTTTGATTTGTTTTTGGGATTGTGATTTGGCCATGGACTGGTATCTTTGTGTTTGATTTGTTTTAAGGATTGTGATTTGGCCATGGACTGGTATGTTTGTGTTTGATTTGTTTTTGGGATTGTGATTTGGACATGGACTGGTATGTTTGTGTTTGATTTGTTTTTGGGATTGTGATTTGGCCATGGACTGGTATGTTTGTGTTTGATTTGTTTTTGGGATTGTGATTTGGACATGGACTGGTATGTTTGTGTTTGATTTGTTTTTGGGATTGTGATTTGGCCATGGACTGGTATGTTTGTGTTTGATTTGTTTTTGGGATTGTGATTTGGCCATGGACTGGTATGTTTGTGTTTGATTTGTTTTTGGGATTCTGATTTCGACATGGACTGGTAAGTTTGTGTTTGGTTTACTTTTAGGATTATGATTTGGACATGGACTGGTACGTTTCTGTTTGATTTACTTTTGGGATTATGATTTGGCCATAGACTGGTGT
Source organism: Tegillarca granosa (assembly GCA_029721355.1). Classification (NCBI taxonomy): domain Eukaryota; kingdom Metazoa; phylum Mollusca; class Bivalvia; order Arcoida; family Arcidae; genus Tegillarca; species Tegillarca granosa. The sequence continues at coordinate 40,441,371 of CM056602.1, forward strand.
GTTTATGTTTGATTTACTTTTGGGATTGTGATTTGGACATGGACTTGTTTGTTTGTGTTTGGTTTACTTTTGGGATTGTGATTTGGACATGGACTGGTATGTTTGTGTTTGGTTTACTTTTAGGATTATGATTTGGACATGGACTGGTACGTTTCTGTTTGATTTACTTTTGGGATTGTGATTTGGACATGGACTGGTATGTTTGTGTTTGATTTCTTTTTGGGATTGTGATTTGGCCATGGACTGGTATGTTTGTGTTTGATTTACTTTTGGGATTATGATTTGGACATGGACTGGTGTTTTTGTGTTTGGTTTACTTTTGGGATCGTGATTTGGCCATGGACTGGTATGTTTGTGTTTGGTTTACTTTTAGGATTATGATTTCGACATGGACTGGTACCTTTGTGTTTGATTTTCTTTTGGGATTGTGATTTGGACATGGACTGGTATGTTTGTGTTTGATTTGTTTTTAAGATTGTGGTTTGCACATGGACTGGTATGTTTGTGTTTGGTTTACTTGTGGGATTATGATTTGGCCATGGACTGGCATGTTTGTGTTTGGTTTTCTTTCGGGATCGTGATTTGGACATGGACTGGTATGTTTTTGTTTGATTTTCTTTCGGGATCGTGATTTGGACATGGACTGGTATGTTTGTGTTTGATTTGTTTTTGGAATTGTGATTTGGACATGGACTGGTGTGTTTGTGTTTGGTTTACTTTTGGGATCGTGATTTGGACATAGACTGGTATGTTTGTGTTTGGTTTACTTTGGGATTGTGATTTGGACATGGACTCTTGTGTTTGTGTTTGGTTTACTTTTCGGATCGTCATTTGGACATGGATTGGTATGTTTGTGTTTGGTTTTCTTTTAGGATTGTGATTTGGACAAGGACTGGTATGTTTGTGTTTTTGGGATTGTGATTTGGACATGGACTGGTGTGTTTCTGTTTGATTTACTTTTGGGATTATGATTTGGCCATAGACTGGTGTGTTTATGTTTGATTTACTTTTGGGATTGTGATTTGGACATGGACTTGTTTGTTTGTGTTTGGTTTACTTTTGGGATTGTGATTTGGACATGGACTGGTACGTTTGTGTTTGATTTACTTTTGGGATTGTGATTTGGACATGGACTGGTATTTTTGTGTTTGGTTTACTTTTGGGATTATGATTTGGACATGGACTTGTTTGTTTGTGTTTAGTTTACTTTTGGGATTGTGATTTGGCCATTGACTGGTATGTTTGTGTTTGGTTTACTTTTGGGATTGTGATTTGGACATGGACTGGTATGTTTGTGTTTGATTTACTTTTGGGATTATGATTTGGACATGGACTGGTATGTTTGTGTTTGATTTACTTTTGGTATTATGATTTGGACATGGACTGTTATGTTTGTGTTTGATTTGTTTCATGGATCATGATTTAGCCATGGACTGGTATGTTTGTGTTTGGTTTTCTTTCGGGATTGTGATTTGGCTATGGACTGGTATGTTTGTGTTTGGTTTACCTTTGGGATCGTGATTTAGCCATGGATTGGTATGTTTGTGTTTGGTTTACTTTTGGGATTGATTTGGACATAGACTTGTTTGTTTGTGTTTGGTTTACTTTTGGGATTGTGATTTGGCCATGGACTGGTATGTTTGTGTTTGGTTTACTTTTAGGATTATGATTTGGACATGGACTGATACGTTTGTGTTTGATTTGTTTTTGGGATTGTGATTTGTACATGGACTGGTATGTTTGTGTTTGGTTTACTTCTGGGATTGTGATTTGGACATGGATTGGTATGTTTGTGTTTGGTTTACTTTTGGGATTATGATTTGGACATGGACTGGTATGTTTGTGTTTGATTTACTTTTGGGATTGTGATTTGGACATGGACTGGTACGTTTGTGCTTGATTTACTTTTCGGATTGTGATTTGGACATAGACTGGTATGTTTGTGTTTGATTTTGTTTTGGGATTGTGATTTGGACATGGACTGGTATGTTTGTGTTTGATTTTTTTTGTAATTGTGATTTGGACATGGACTGGTGTGTTTGTGTTTTTTTTACTTTAGGGATCGTGATTTGGACATGGACTGGTGTGTTTGTGTTTTGTTTACTTTTGGGATCGTGATTTGGAAATGGATTGGTATGTTTGTGTTTGGTTTACTTTTCGGATTGTGATTTGGACATGGACTGGTATGTTTGTGTTTGATTTGTTTTTGGGATTTTGATTTGGACATGGACTGGTATCTTTGTGTTTGGTTTACTTTTGGGATTGCGATTTGGCCATGGACTGGTATGTTTGTGTTTGATTTGTTTTTGGGATTGTGATTTGGACATGGACTGGTATGTTTGTGTTTGATTTGTTTTTGGGATTGTGATTTGGACATGGACTGGTATGTTTGTGTTTGATTTGTTTTTGGGATTGTGATTTGGCCATGGACTGGTATGTTTGTGTTTGGTTTACTTTTAGGATTATGATTTGGACATGGACTGGTGTGTTTATGTTTGATTTACTTTTGGGATTGTCATTTGGACATGGACTTGTTTGTTTGTGTTTGGTTTGCTTTTGGGATTATGATTTGGACATGGACTGGTATGTTTGTGTTTGATTTACTTTTGGGATTATAATTTGGCCATGGACTGGTGTGTTTGTGTTTGATTTACTTTTGGGATTGTGATTTGGACATGGACTGGTATGTTTGTGTTTGGTTTGTTTTTGGGATTGTGATTTGGACATGGACTGGTATGTTTGTGTTTGATTTGTTTTTGGGATTGTGATTTGGCCATGGACTGGTATGTTTGTGTTTGATTTGTTTTTGGGATTGTGATTTGGCCATGGACTGGTATGTTTGTGTTTGATTTGTTTTTGGGATTGTGATTTGGGCATGGACTGGTATGTTTGTGTTTGATTTGTTTTTGGGATTGTGATTTGGCCATGGACTGGTATGTTTGTGTTTGATTTGTTTTTGGGATTGTGATTTGGACATGGACTGGTATGTTTGTGTTTGATTTGTTTTTGGGATTGTGATTTGGCCATGGACTGGTATGTTTGTGTTTGATTTGTTTTTGGGATTGTGATTTGGCCATGGACTGGTATGTTTGTGTTTGATTTGTTTTTGGGATTCTGATTTCGACATGGACTGGTAAGTTTGTGTTTGGTTTACTTTTAGGATTATGATTTGGACATGGACTGGTACGTTTCTGTTTGATTTACTTTTGGGATTATGATTTGGCCATGGACTGGTGTGTTTATGTTTGATTTACTTTTGGGATTGTGATTTGGACATGGACTTGTTTGTTTGTGTTTGGTTTACTTTTGGGATTGTGATTTGGACATGGACTGGTATGTTTGTGTTTGGTTTACTTTTAGGATTATGATTTGGACATGGACTGGTACGTTTCTGTTTGATTTACTTTTGGGATTGTGATTTGGACATGGACTGGTATGTTTGTGTTTGATTTCTTTTTAGGATTGTGATTTGGCCATGGACTGGTATGTTTGTGTTTGATTTACTTTTGGGATTATGATTTGGACATGGACTGGTGTTTTTGTGTTTGGTTTACTTTTGGGATCGTGATTTGGCCATGAACTGGTATGTTTGTGTTTGGTTTACTTTTAGGATTATGATTTCGAGATGGACTGGTACCTTTGTGTTTGATTTTCTTTTGGGATTGTGATTTGGACATGGACTGGTATGTTTGTGTTTGATTTGTTTTTAAGATTGTGATTTGCACATGGACTGGTATGTTTGTGTTTGGTTTACTTGTGGGATTATGATTTGGCCATGGACTGGCATGTTTTTGTTTGGTTTTCTTTCGGGATCGTGATTTGGACATGGACTGGTATGTTTTTGTTTGATTTTCTTTCGGGATCGTGATTTGGACATGGACTGGTATGTTTGTGTTTGATTTGTTTTTGGAATTGTGATTTGGACATGGACTGGTGTGTTTGTGTTTGGTTTACTTTTGGGATCGTGATTTGGACATAGACTGGTATGTTTGTGTTTGGTTTACTTTGGGATTGTGATTTGGACATGGACTCTTGTGTTTGTGTTTGGTTTACTTTTCGGATCGTGATTTGGACATGGATTGGTATGTTTGTGTTTGGTTTTCTTTTAGGATTGTGATTTAGACAAGGACTGGTATGTTTGTGTTTTTGGGATTGTGATTTGGACATGGACTGGTGTGTTTGTGTTTTTTTTACTTTAGGGATCGTGATTTGGACATGGACTGGTGTGTTTGTGTTTGGTTTACTTTTGGGATCGTGATTTGGAAATGGATTGGTATGTTTGTGTTTGGTTAACTTTTGGGATTGTGATTTGGACATGGACTGGTACGTTTGTGTTTGATTTACTTTTGGGATTGTGATTTGGACATGGACTGGTATTTTTGTGTTTGGTTTACTTTTGGGATTATGATTTGGACATGGACTTGTTTGTTTGTGTTTAGTTTACTTTTGGGATTGTGATTTGGCCATGGACTGGTATGTTTGTGTTTGGTTTACTTTTGGGATTGTGATTTGGACATGGACTGGTATGTTTGTGTTTGATTTACTTTTGGGATTATGATTTGGACATGGACTGGTATGTTTGTGTTTGATTTACTTTTGGTATTATGATTTGGACATGGACTGTTATGTTTGTGTTTGATTTGTTTCATGGATCATGATTTAGCCATGGACTGGTATGTTTGTGTTTGGTTTTCTTTCGGGATTGTGATTTGGCTATGGACTGGTATGTTTGTGTTTGGTTTACCTTTGGGATCGTGATTTAGCCATGGATTGGTATGTTTGTGTTTGGTTTACTTTTGGGATTGATTTGGATATAGACTTGTTTGTTTGTGTTTGGTTTACTTTTGGGATTGTGATTTGGCCATGGACTGGTATGTTTGTGTTTGGTTTACTTTTAGGATTATGATTTGGACATGGACTGATACGTTTGTGTTTGATTTGTTTTTGGGATTGTGATTTGTACATGGACTGGTATGTTTGTGTTTGGTTTACTTCTGGGATTGTGATTTGGACATGGATTGGTATGTTTGTGTTTGGTTTACTTTTGGGATTATGATTTGGACATGGACTGGTATGTTTGTGTTTGATTTACTTTTGGGATTGTGATTTGGACATGGACTGGTACGTTTGTGCTTGATTTACTTTTCGGATTGTGATTTGGACATAGACTGGTATGTTTGTGTTTGATTTTGTTTTGGGATTGTGCTTTGGACATGGACTGGTATGTTTGTGTTTGATTTTTTTTGTAATTGTGATTTGGACATGGACTTATGTGTGTGTGTTTTTTTTACTTTAGGGATCGTGATTTGGACATGGACTGGTGTGTTTGTGTTTTGTTTACTTTTGGGATCGTGATTTGGAAATGGATTGGTATGTTTGTGTTTGGTTTACTTTTGGGATTGTGATTTGGACATGGACTGGTACGTTTGTGTTTGGTTTACTTTTGGGATTATGATTTGGACATGGATTTGTTTGTTTGTGTTAAGTTTACTTTTGGGATTGTGATTTGGCCATGGACTGGTATGTTTGTGTTTGGTTTACTTTTGGATTATGATTTGGACATGGACTGGTATGTTTGTGTTTGATTTACTTTTGGGATTATGATTTGGACATGGACTGGTATGTTTGTGTTTGATTTACTTTTGGTATTATGATTTGGACATGGACTGTTATGTTTGTGTTTGTTTTGTTTCATGGATCATGATTTAGCCATGGACTGGTATGTTTGTGTTTGGTTTTCTTTCGGGATTGTGATTTGGCCATGGACTGGTATGTTTGTGTTTGTTTTACCTTTGGGATCGTGATTTAGCCATGGACTGGTATGTTTGTGTTTGATTTACTTTTGGGATTGATTTGGACATAGACTTGTTTGTTTGTGTTTGGTTTACTTTTGGGATTGTGATTTGGCCATGGACTGGTATGTTTGTGTTTGGTTTACTTTTAGGATTATGATTTGGACATGGACTGATACGTTTGTGTTTGATTTGTTTTTGGGATTGTGATTTGTACATGGACTGGTATGTTTGTGTTTGGTTTACTTCTGGGATTGTGATTTGGACATGGACTGGTATGTTTGTGTTTGGTTTACTTTTTGGATTATGATTTGGACATGGACTGGTATGTTTGTGTTTGATTTACTTTTGGGATTGTGATTTGGACATGGACTGGTACGTTTGTGCTTGATTTACTTTTCGGATTGTGATTTGGACATAGACCGGTATGTTTGTGTTTGATTTTGTTTTGGGATTGTGATTTGGACATGGACTGGTATGTTTGTGTTTGGTTTACTTCTGGGATTGTGATTTGGACATGGACTGGTATGTTTGTGTTTGGTTTACTTTTGGGATTGTGATTTGGACATGGACTGGTATGTTTGTGTTTGGTTTACTTCTGGGATTGTGATTTGGACATGGACTGGTATGTTTGTGTTTGGTTTACTTTTCGGATTGTGATTTGGACATAGACTGGTATGTTTATGTTTGGTTTACTTCTGGGATTGTGATTTGGACATGGACTGGTATGTTTGTGTTTGGTTTACTTTTGGGATAATGATTTGGACATGGACTGGTATGTTTGTGTTTAGTTTACTTCTGGGATTGTGATTTGGACATGGACTGGTATGTTTGTGTTTGGTTTACTTTTGGGATTGTGATTTGGACATAGACTGGTATGTTTGTGTTTGATTTTGTTTTGGGATTGTGATTTGGACATGTACTGGTATGTTTGTGTTTAGTTTACTTTTGGGATCGTGATTTGGACATGGACTGGTACGTTTGTGTTTGATTTACTTTTCGGATCGTGATTTGGACATGGACTGGTATGTTTGTGTTTGATTTACTTTTCGGATCGTGATTTGTACATGGACCGGTATGTTTGTGTTTGTTTTGTTTTTGGGATTGTTATTTGGACATGGACTGATATATTTGTGTTTGATTTGTTTTTGGTATTGTGATTGGACATGGACAGGTATGTTTGTGTTTGATTTATTTTTGGTATCGTGATATGAATAGGACTGGTATGTTTGTGTTGATTTGCAAACTTTGCTACAACTAACCTATAACACGAATCAATGAAATTGAAACCGCTAAATAATTATGAAATCTTTTATTTAAAATTTGCTGTTTCTAATATTTTATTTTTGTGTTCTGTTCATAAAATCGTAAATTTTTAGACACAACGAAGTCCGATTTGAGATTTCTTTAATGACCTCTTGCTAGAAATTAAACGTTACAGTTTTTTAAAACAAGAGGCTCAAGATGGCCCTAATTTGCTCACCTGAGTTTAAATGTAACATTAACATTTTTTAACACGTAACATATTTTAAATGTACTTGATAATACCTGGTTAAGTCATAACATGTTGCCTCAATAGAAGTGGTTTTAGATAACATTATTTTTATTGTTTTGGTTTTTAGCTATATAGGTCACTGTGACCTACTTTTGGTAGCAAAAGCGACCAGAAACACAAATGAGAATGGCAATGGTCTAAAGTGCTATTGACTAATATGAATGAAATGTGACCAGTAGTGTCTGAGAAGAAGTCTTTTGATGGATGTATGGATGGATGGCAGAGTTCCTATCCATAACAAAAAAAATTCAAGGTTTTAGCTAAATCTACATATAAGTATCACATGTATTTCAAAAATAATAATTCGCTAAAAAGTAAAAATTCATAACATCTCTTCCATGCACCATTGTAAGTCATAAAATTCAGAAATTAAAAAAAGTGGCTTCACTGGGATTTGAACCCTCAACCCTTGGGTTGCTAGAATTCAAAAAGAAAAAGGTAGAAAAAAGCGACTTGTATTTTACAGAATTTCATGGAAATTGTTAAACATTTGTTTCTTCACATAAGAAAATGATGTTTGGAAAAAGAGTTTACCTTAATTTATTAATATTTCGATTTTGGTAAAAAGTACATTTGTATACTACTCGTAATCCTTCGATGTTTTCGTACCCTCTATGTTTTTGGACACCCAAATTTTTAAATTTTAATCATTTTTAAATTTCCTCTAAATTCGGACGGCAATTTTTTACCTCTAAATACGGACACGTTTTTGCTGAAATGCAGTTGCAGCATGTGATACAGAACGCTTGAAATAAAGATTTAATAAAATCAAGAAGAAACTTCGTTATTTTCAATTATTTAAACAATAAATTGTTGTTTTCACACATTTATTTCATTGTGTATTGGCGCCATTGCATCGTAACCTGAAACAGGTATGTGCAATTTTTTTTACGTTTTTAAGTAAACTCAATAAAATCATACCTTAAATAAGTGCTTTAATTTTCTATGAAAGTTGATTAAAATTAATGTTTACTGCCGAGAAAATCGTGTAAGACAGAATCTTGTCGGTACACTAGTTCAACATTCTGATGAAAACAGGAAGTGACGTTTTTCACTTAATCTCATTTAGTGTTTGTGATGGGAATTCCCGATATGACCAATGTGATTGTTCCAGCCGACAGACACGAAAAAAAAAAATGCCTTTCTAAGATGAGAATAACATTAAAATATGTTTGAAATATGATTTAAAATAATTTATTTTTTTAACCTTTTATTTGCGGGAATCGGGACTTGTTCCATCTTTGCATTGCCATTTCCTAAAATGTACACACATACATAGAGGCCTACGCGTGTTAAAATATTGAATGTTTGATTGAAACGAAATTCTCTGAACTTGATTCACAAATAATGTAACACACGAATAATAATAATAATTTGACTGCAGACAATTACAAATAGAAAGCGGCATGTTGGTGCACCTCAAACGTTGGGAGTTAATGAAAAAAGTCATATTGTTTACTTGTAAACAAATCGCGACCTCGATGTGTATTACTTACAGAATCATGATTATTGATCAACAAACACTTCAAAAAATAATAATTAATGAAATAAACAACACAAAAGGTGAAATCTATTTGCATTTTATTTAAAACTTTAATTCACCATTGATTTATGTGGGATATCACTGTTGATAATGTGTTAAAATGATGAGAGGTAACCGGGGGTATTTACAATGTACAATAAACACAAAAACACGTAACCTAATTTTTCACAAAATTGTTGGAATTCACAAACTTGGTTTATAAGATGCTTTAGATGCCAAATATCAAACCAGATTTTATCTCAGTGAAGTGGTTTTTGAGAATAATTTTTTTAGGTTTTCAACTATTCAGGTCAATGTAGCTATGGCAACCTAAAAAGTAAAAATTCAAAAATTTCTTCCATGCACCATTGTAAGTCATAAAAATTCAGGAAAAAAAAAAGTGGCTCCACTGGGATTTGAACCCTCAACCATTGGGTTGCAGTATCACATGTATTTCAAAAAAAAAAATTACACTAAATATTCATAAAATCTCTTCCATGCACCATTGTAAGTCAAAAATTCAAAAAATAAAAATAAAAAAATAAAAAAATTAAAAAAAAAAGTGGCTCCACTGGGATTTGAACTCTCGACCCTTGGGCTGAAAATGAAAAAGGCCGAAAAAAGTGGCTTGTATTTTACAGAATTTCATGAAAATTGTCAAACATATGTTTCTTCACATAAGAAAATGATGTTTGGGAAAAGAGTTCACCTAAATTCATTCATTATTGTAATTTTTGTAAAAAAGTACTATTTACAAAATACAAAAAATAAACGCAAAAACGCGTAACCTAATTTTTCGCAAAAATTATTGAAATTCACAAACTTTGTATATAAGATGCCGTAGATTCCAAATATCACATCAGATTTTATCTCAGTGAATTGGCTTTGGAGAAGATTTTTTAGGTTTTTAACTATGTAGGTCATTGTGACCCACATTTGGTAGCTATGGCAACCAAAAACACAAATCTGAAAGGCAATGTTGTATAGATGCTTTTGACCAAGTTTAAACAAAATGTGACCAGAGGTCTCTGAGAAGAAGTCGTTTGAAGCAATTGTTGACGGAGTGACGGACAGACGGACGACGGAGGGTCTGCATCCATTGATACCAATAGCTCACATGAGCACTTTGTGCTCAGGTGAGCTAAAAAATTAATTCAATTTTTTTAAAGATTTTATTTATCTTTTATTTTGCAAAATCGACGGTGACAGTGTTCGTATTACATAATCAACTATTAATACGACATTATATTTATTCATTTTAAATGTAAAGAATATTTATTTTGGTTTTTCATGTCTGTGAGAAGAGTTTTTAAAAAACGTTAAAAGAGGTTTTTTGAGACTTAGTAAACACTTTTCTTAAAAAAGACTTTTTAAATTATACAAAACGCTTTATTATAATTGGTGGCATGGAGACATGCAATTTAAACAAATTAAAAAAAACACACACACATATATCAATAGACACTCATTTACAATTCAAATAATCATTGAAAGCTTTAAAGGTACTTGTCAATAATACCATAGAAACAAAACAAACAGAACCTTGAATAAATAACAGCTGTAATATGTGCATGAAATATTATAGCTCTACTCAGTATTCAAACGGTTTTACATAATTATATCATGCAATAAATCACCAGGACAAGGATACTGCAATAAATTTTGTAATTAGTTGTCTGGACAAAATATTCTAGTATGCCAAACTACATGAACCAGGTGGAGCTCGATTTAATTGTTTTCTCTCTCTCTCTCTCTCCATCTCTCCGATTTTTTCTTGCGTTTTTCCTTGCGTTAGCTGCTGTAGGTGTTTCATTTTAGTTAAAATTCTCTGTCTTATATGACTGTCGACTGTCTGTTTTTAACATGCTGATGTCGTAAGCTACGTTTTTTCTTTTGTTGCAGGTTTGTGCAAGTGGATGCAAAACTTATCTCCAACATCCGGGTTTTTCATTTTCGAGTCTGTAATTGCCACACGATGTTTAAACAAACACTCATTCTAGTTTGAAGTTCTATTATAGGTTTTTGCTTTCGAATTAAATGCACATGTATAATAAAAGTATGTTGGTCTATAAACTGTTTATTATTTTTTAATCAATGATGAAAATTGCACAGTGTGCAGCGACAATTAAAACTCGCTGCTGTGTATAATTAAATGTTTATTCTGTGAGTAACAATACATGTTGTATTGTGCATTGTTTATTTTGTTAGCCTAGTTATTGACAATGAAATGCATTTACAACAATATTTTGGTAAATAAAAATTATAGTTTAAAACTACAAATAAAATCAATACTTTTTTGTTGCTCAGAATATACCACAGCATGGGAAATACAACTTAATGTACATAGAAAAATCGACGGTTAAAAAAGCTATAAATTATATTTTTAATATTTAAATAGAAATCCAAGTTTAAAATTCTGTACATTCAGTGATTTTCTCTTACTGAAGTCAAGTGTATATATTTATTATTTATGCACCGTGATGCATATTAAATAATCATCTACACTTTTCTTTAGATCAGATATAAAATACGTTACTTAGAATGCATACTTTAACTTTCAATATTAGTTTTTCTGAAAATCAAAACCCAGTTTTTTTAAAAATAATTTTATATAAAATTTACATTTCAAATTCTGACTAAAACCGTCATCATAATTAAAATACGAGCGAAATACGGATCATATATAATACCTATCGCGAGGTGTTTTGTAAAGCTGGTAGAAAGATCGCCAATAAAATAAAACAATATAATATTATTATTATTTGATATCATTCGTGACTACTTTAAGATATCAGTCATTTGACTTTTCTTAGTTTGAATTATTTATATTCTTTGGGTATTTTCAAACAGTTTCCTCTAAGCGTCATCGCTGATCATGAAACAAGAAACAGACATGACTAATGGTTTTTCAAGGTTTTACTTTCGTTTCCAAGATTATGGGGATTTTGTTCGTGTAAATGTAGTTTTTGACTCAAATGAGTGTAATGTGCTACTTTTGAATTATTTTACAAAAATTCAAATCATTTATAAGTAGCTAATATGCATGTAGTAACTAGTACAATGAATGATTTCCAAATCAGTATCTTATGCAGCTATGACCTTGACCTTTGAACCTATGACCTTGAAATGATCAATGATTATATATCAAAATGATCTCCATACCAATAACATCAATATTCTAATATACATGGTTATACAAAAAATTAATAGTTTTTAAGATAATTAACAATTTCAATCTTCCAATGTACCTTGACCTTGACCTTTGACCTTAAAGTAGTCATACCTATACCTACAATACTGTTATATATATATGCCTGCTTAAAATGTTCATAGTTTTCAAGTTAATTAACAATTCCAGTCTTCTGATGCAGCTATGACCTTGAACTATAAATCCAAGAGCTTGAATTATATAACGAAATGATTGTCATATCAATACCTACAATTTTCTTATATACATGCTTTTACAAAAAGTTAATAGTTAAGATAATTAACATTTTCAGTTTTTTTATGCAGCTATGACCTTGACCTTTGAACGTATGACCTTGAATCATGTATTAAAATGAATGTCATATCAATAATTTCAATATTCTAATATACATGTGTATGCAAAAAACTTAATAGTTTTCAAGATAATTAACAATGTCAATCTCTTATGCAGCTATGACCATGAGCTTTGGACGTATGACCTTGAATCATTAATCAAAATGATCGCCATATCAATATCTACAATCCTGATATACATGTGTATACAAAAAGTTTATCGTTTTCAAGATAATTAAAATTATCAGTCTTCTTTTGCAGTTGTGACCTTGACCTTTAAACTTATGAGCTTGAGCAATATATGAAAATGATCCTTGTATCAATACCAAAACTATTCTTATATACATTGCCTATACAAAAAGTTAATAGTTTTTAAAATATATAGACAAATCTTTAATTTTTGGCAATTTCCCCACGTTCCCAGTGCCTTGCAATGTCACCATTTTAAGCCCCGTGGCTACCATTTTCTCAGGCGAGCTAAAATATTAAAATAATTATAAAAATGATTAAAATCGAATTATGAAATATTTGAATACTCGCAAAACAATTTATGTAAATAAGAGGCCCGTTGGCCTTAACACTTACTAGAGGATATGTCCAAAATTGTTTTAAAAGTCCAATAGACAAAGTACAGAAACATTCCAGGTTTTTCTCAAGTTAAGAACTGCCACAAAACTTAATCATAAATATCAGACACATTTTATTTGTCATGTGCTACTTTTGAATTTTTATGAAATAATATTATTTCATAAAAATTTAAAAGTAGTACATGACACATATATAAATACTGAATATGCATGTAGTAACTGTAAAATTGTAGTTACAATGAATAATTTGCAAATCATTAACGATTTCGATATACTTTTGCAGCTATGTTTTTCACCATTGAACATATGACCTTGAACCATATATCATATCCAAATGTTAAAAGTTTTCAAGATATATTGACAAATACTAGTATATAATTTTTAGCATTTCCCCACTAAGTGCCTTGACATTTCAGCATTTTTAGCCCCACGGCTATATTTGTGCAAATCTTAAACTAGATTACCTAAAAATATTATGCATGAAACAATAAGGTATATCTTTTGTAAATTCAGATCACAGGCGCTTGTTTCGATATTTTTAAATAAAATAAAATCCTAATTTTTGACCTACCCTGGTTCGGTCGTTTTTTTTCTGTTTATTGATAGACAATAAATAATAAATGAAGATCTCTCAAACCTTCATTCATTCCTCTACAAAATGGTGCATATCGGAACTGCCGTCGTTGTCTCTAAACTATATAACTCTAGTAAAACGGAGACCGTCCCTGGTATCAATCGCCATTTCACACTTAGAATGGCAATCGTCATCCCGTGCTGAATCACGAAAAACGTTCTGATTGGTCAATCTGTTCTACCTTAAAACAAATCCCGGAATCTTTACTTTCACTTTTGAAATGTGGACCAATCAGAACATTAGGATAGCGAAAGTTGAACACCTTGTCTTATGTTAGGGTCAAGAGATTTTATTTTTTAAAAAATATCGAAACTAGCGCCTGTGATTCAGATCTTTAAATCTTTCTCTATTTCCCCCTTTAATGGGCCCAAAAGGAATATAACTCATTTATTTGTGCAAATCTGAAAGGCCTTTACTCAGGCATGATGGTTACCAAGTTTTGAACATCAAATTTGGCGCAGTGGTTTTGGAGTAGAAGATTAAAATGAAATAAGTTCACGCACGACGCACGGCACACGATGGGTGACGGACGGAGATGGAAAGCAATAGCTCATCTGAGCTTTAAGCTTATCCCACTCGGGAAACAAAAGTTTATTCTACTTGGGAAACAACTTCAGTAAAAAAAATTGTATCCTTCTAGGGAAACAACTTATGTTAAAAAAAGGGTTTGCTTGCTGAAACTCAGTGGATTTCTCTATAGTCTAGGTAACGATTGTCTAGATATAGGTGAAAAATATTGAATTGAGCGAAAACATCATGAATGTAACCTTCACTCCACAACTGAAATAAAATTATCATATAAAAGGAACTAATTATCATACATTGCACATGTGTTAATAAAATAAGAAAAAAATCTTTTTTTTTATTTGTTTATCATTAATAAAAGGATAAATCTGATTAAATAAAGATTTATGACATATCAAAAGTTTTCCTTTCATGTAAAATTAAGAGAAAATTTGACAAACAAGAAGCCAAGATCCAACGTAATCAAGAACAAAACAATGTATAATAATTATATTATATATTTAATTATAAACAGCCACATATAGACAATACGAAGAAATATGTTACATATTTGATCAACTAACAAATACTGGCTTTGAACTGGTATTGAAGTAAATAGCCAGTCATGTAGCTGTAAAGAACACTCATTAAAAACATCCTAAACAGCTATTCCCGCTTTATTTACAACCGGTGTTCATAAAGAACATTGGTGTCAAAATATTAAACAGCAATATAAATGTAATTAAAGAAGAAATTACGATCTCAATATAATTTGTATTTAAGTTTCTATTTCAACTGCACTAAGGCATACTTTCCATTTCGTAATGAACAATTTTGTAACATTACGTGTGAACGTATATTTTTTATGCAAACCCAATTTTTAACAAGTAATGCATTGTTTTATAAACAACAATGCTATAGTTTATGTTTTATCCAAATATTGTAAACTTAAGGGTGATTAAAGTCTCTCAAAAGTTTGATAAAATTCTCGTGTTTTATTATTTGATAACCAAACTGGGAATTTCGGTGAAACAAATCAACTTAATGTTAAATAAACCTACTGTTTCAGTAAAAGAAAGAAATCATTATATACAGTTTAAGTACATGTGGTTGTTTTTTTTTGCCGTAAAACAATATTTCACTGTTTAAACGAGCAGAAGTTTGCACGCAGTTTTATAAATAGGTTGTTTGAAACTGTTAGTCATACAACTTATGGCATCTGGTGCGGTCATAAAGGTTGTAAAGCGAGATGAAGACTTCAATATTACCCAGGGATGATATGTGTATTTTATTATACTGATTATTACCATCTCTAATGCAGTAAAAGTACAGTAAGGTTTCCTGAATTTATTTCTAAGCGTCTGACTGGCTGTCGTCCGTCAGTAAACACTCGTATTTAAAAAACGCTTGAAAATTTGCTATACACTGGCATCGATTATACAAGTGTTTTATTGATTCAAAACATGGTTAAGCTGCGCGTATGGCATTTTTGCGATGTCACCCTGTGACATAAGATTTTCTTCTTATCTATAGTGAAATCATAGTGTGACATTAATTTAACCCCAATTCTTATTTGAAAAATTCACAAAAGGCGAATTTATATTATAAATCGATAATTATGATCAAATTGGTTATTCCGTTATAACAAAACCATTAAACAAGTGAGTGATGTGATGTCGGCATGTAGATTATTTTTACGGTTTGCTTTTGTCTAAGTACGTGTAACTTTTTAAGAGTATGTCAACCTTGACTACCTTACTTGTAACAGTATGACTAAGAGTTTGACAACTTTATTTGTAAGAGTATGACTACCTTACTTGTAACAATACGACTACCTTACTTACTTGTAAGTGAATGACAACATTACTTGTAAGAGTATGACTGTAAGATTATGACTACCTTACTTGTAAGAGTACGACTCCCTTACTTGTAAGAGTATGACATAAGAGTAGACATTGACTATCTTACTTGTAAGAGAATGACTTTCTTGTAAGAGTGCAACTTCCTTACTTGTAAAATTATGACTACCTTACTTGTAGGAATATGACTATCTTATTTGTAAGAGTACGACTGCCTTACATGTAAGAGTACGACCACCTTACCAATAAAAATATTCTACTTACAGATAAACAGAATTATACCAATCGGAGGCCCACATAGATTTTCCAATGCTTTAAAGACCGCATACCAATTATACTTGCTTTAACTTTTCTCACGAAAAATGTAATACTTGATTCCATGATGAAACCTTTACTTACGTTGAATTTCACGGGGAAAACTACTGCTATTTTGATCTACCAAAGTTCTTATTTTAGAACACTGATCACGTGATTCTTTATAAAAAACGAGGCAACGTCAACAAACAAAGAAAAAAGAGCGTGTTTTCAAGAGCAATGCGGCCACTCTGTCGTGCGTATGCAAGCCAAACTGCTGTTTTATTTACAGACATTTTTCTACCTGAGCCAGGAAAATTCGAATCCTTAGAGTCGGTTTGTTCCAGTTGACCCTTTTTCTTGTCTTTGCAGATTCTGTTGTCTTACTCGCACGAACACGTTTTCTTTCTGCCAACGCCATTGTTAATATACATGCAGAACTTCCGCGTAGCTAAAAGTTGATAATTAACACTTTTCCGAGTTACCCCAAACTTTTAAGATTTTCATTTATTATATACTAATAAGATTGAACTTGAGAAAATGAAACATACAGTTCATAATAAAAAAAACCAGTTTATATTAATACAAATATTTAAGATTTTTTTTTTCAATATTTGATTATCTTGATACACCTTTAACAATTTAAGCTATTGAAGATTATAAATTGGACCAATGCACAGAAAGTGTACTTTTTAAGAATATTAAAAAGTTAAAAATATGTCGATAAAGTTCCTCTTACTTGGAAACCTAAACATTAAAATTGTTTATATGCTGTTTTCACGTGAACTAAGTAATCATGCTGCGATTACTCTTGCGTCTTCTAAGTAATACCAACTTCCTTATTTGAAGGGCACCTGTCATTTTATCATTTAAAACTAAAATCAATATTTTATTAAGATTTATTACTTTAAATTCAAAATTTGTTTTATTATTACTTCAGTGTCACAACATTTAAATCAAAGTACTGAAAGTACTGAAAGCAGACGACTCACTGATTGCAACATACCTCATTACTGATCATGACCAGTATTAGTAATGAATTATAAATCAAATTAATGAGAATCAAATAAAAAATATATATGACTGAATGTTTATATGATGTTTATTTATATATTCCACTGTAGAAAGAGATGTTTCCAAACATGATGCCATTATTGTCTCCACTATCATTGATGTAGTAAAGCTATTATATGTTTTTATACACAATATCCAATAGTGTAACAAAGGCATTGAAACATCGGCCAACATTAATTTTGATAGAAATTCAATGTACCATCAAAGTTAATTGATGTGGAAAGAAAACACATTTCATGAGTATATTTATTTTTTGTGATGGTAAAGTACAGAATTTATTTAACTCATGCCTCTCACCAAAGTTTATGGCAAATAAAAAATTAATGAACATGCTGAATAAATTCCATTTTAAATCATCATCAGTGCAAAATTAACCTAAGATATATACTTGTCAATGGATATTAGGTCCATAACAAACTTTTAATGCCATGATGTGTTCCATTTAAACAAGACATAAAGTTACTTGCACTTTATTATATCAGTTCTGAATTATTTTTTTTATTTTATTTTTTTTTCCAAATTTCTCTCAACAAAAAAATGTACAATATAAGTGCACAAAAATCTAGCATGCATAAGTATGTTTTAACAAGACACAGCATATACAATTTAAGTAACAGATGAAATCTGCTTTAGTAATGTTACTGCTTTGTGTGAAAGTTATGTAAATTTCCATGCAAATGGGTGATATATTTTCCCTTTAACTTGCATTTGAACATCCAATATGCAATGAAATAATATTGACTAAACGTTCAACACCATTCTACTACATTTCTGACACAGAATTTCAAAAGCTCTGCCATAGCTTATCCTAAGTTTCACATTGCAGTCAAACCCATTTTCACATTGCAGTCAAACCCATTTTATATTTGATATACTGGTAGTTTTTCATTATAAAACAGCATGAGGACTAACAACAATTTTACAAATTTCAAAAGTACTTTATACACATAATAGACATTATTATATCATGTTGTACCTCCAAAGTGGCAAATTATAAAATCAGTGGTCAATGTATGTTTTTTTGTTGTAGTAAGGCAATGTACATCCACATTTGTCATCTATACAAAATGGATACAAATATTAATGGGAGTTAAAGTATAGGGATCTGATGGGGTTTTTTTAATATCAGGATGAACGCAACATGTTTGTCAGTTTTCTACATTATAATCTTTATTGATCTTCATCTGGGATGAAGATTTATTAAAATTCTGTGTCTTGAATTCTGGTTAATTTGGGACAGGTTAGACTGTAGGCAAGTTTTGTTATAAAAATTACATGTATGACCAAATAATTATACATAGATTAAAACAAACTGAAATAGAAAATGGATATATTTCACCTGTTTATTTTAAAATCATCAGTTTTCATTTGGATACTAAAATATAGTAGCATATAAAATATACAATGCATTCATTAATAGTTTAAGTACCAATGATTGGAAAGTAACAAATTCAGTATATTCCATGCAGTCCAATTTATTCTTGACTCGTGACATATTTGGTAAATAAAAATCAAACAAGAAATAATATTGACTATTGACTCTAGTTACTTGATTTAATTTTAAAAATCTTGACTTCCATCTAATTATTCAATCCAAATAATCTTGACTTTAATCTGTTGATTCAGTTCAAATAACCTTGACTTCAATCACTTGATTCAGTTCAAATAATCGTGATTCAGTTCAAATAATCTTGACTTCAATCTCTTGATTCAGTTCAAATAATCGTGATTCAGTTCAAATAATCTTGACTTCAATCTCTTGATTCAGTTCAAATTACCTCGACTTTAATTTCTTGATTCAGTTTAAATACCATTGACTTCAATTTCTTGATTCAGTTCCAACATTTTTTTTAATAAATTCAAAATCATCCGACTTCAATAATACCGCAGTAAGTATACTGTATCCGCATATCATTCACAAAACATCAAAATATGCACAAAAACAGATTCACGATTTTATGAAATTACCAAGTGTTCTGTCACGAATAAAACAAATTAAATACCAATGGCGATGATATATCGTGAAAAATGTAGATCCATGTATATATCTCTCTCCGCGTGTCATCTTTAGGCTATACTTGCACAAAAAGGGAATATTCACGTTCTACCGTTAACATGAAGCAATGTCACGAGTGACACAAATTCGATCTACCTCTCTCCTTGTTTGTTTACATTAAGTATAGCTTACACTTACCAGGTTAAATAGCAATATATAATAATCTTAAAATATGTCGAGTTTTTCAAAGCAGGTCAAGCCAACGGGCCAATGAAAGAGCTCTATTCAATCAGGTGATCAAATTGACCAATCGTCGTTAAATCAGTGTAGCGTACCTTTCCACATTTATACATATATTACCGTACCCACGAAGAGAAACAGAACATATTTTTCTGTTATTGTTTGACACTAAAATGTTTTATTAGAAATATGATAAAAAAAATAAAAGATTTGTGTATAAAACATTTCTCGTCTGATTTAAGCTTAATCGAGTACACACGTACCAAAAGTTCGACAACACGTTCTGCAGACACAAGGTGAGAGAAAAATGTGAAAAGCCACGGTAGGTTGAAATTCCGACAATTTTATTCACGTTTCCAGTTGAGTTGTTAATTATTATACATTTAATTACTGTTCTCTTTATTATGTAATTTCTGTCAAAAATCTCGTAGATATATATTGGTGTTTGTGGAAACAGTGACAAAGAAATGCCTTATCAAACATTTGAATGTCCCGCTTAAACAGTCGCATCTGGCAGATAGAGGGCTCAATTCAACACTTCCGTCAACTGTCTTGATCGCAATAAAGCTGATGCTGTTAGCGTCTGCTTTAAACATAAACTATTTATAAAAGTTTGCATATAAATAATGTTTTAAGAAGATAAAACTTTCTCTAATCTTTGCGTTTAGAGTAATCTACAAGTAGTATATAGGGATGGATATATCTCCACTCAAATGATGCCCGATGCGCCATCATTTGATTGGAGATATTCATCCCTATATACTACTTCTATATCCATCCATCAAGATTTGGGGAAAAAAATAGCCAGTATAGCAACAGATGAACATAGCCGTCACTTGCGGACAACAGAAACATCTGTTAAACGCATGACGTGTTGCGTTGCATGTTGTAGCTTTCACAACTGCTTTTGTTTGTTCAGAGGTAAGACAAGTGCAGTGTATGAATCGACATGAAATTATGTGACCGCCCTTAATGTGTATCTTAACTGTAACCAACAAAATAACAGAGCCAACAATACGGAAAATATGGCAATCTTTTTAATAATATTTAATACAAAAATGTCCTGTTTTGTACGACAAACTAAAAAAATATCCAAAAAAAAAAGTTTTTTCGTATTGTTTTATTTCTCCTTTATGATGATGGAAATTAATGAAAAAAATTCCAAATTTTGATCATATAAGTACAAAAGTATTGCCAAGATTAAATCCGTGTTTGGTAATATGATTGTGATCTGTTTTCAGATTGTTAAAGCTGCATTAAGTTTTCAAAAAAAAAAAAAAAAAAAAAAAAAAATTATAAAACGGTGCTAATCTAATTAATGATGTTCCTAATGAACAATGCTACATTTAGTTCAATGATAAAAGCTCGAATAAATAAAGAAATAACAGTAATTTCCCAGCGGGATGTAGCATGTGGGATCTAATATTAGAATATGGTTACGTCATAAAAACCCGTGCCATTTAAATACAACTTTAAAAACGGTGATACGTTGAATTTGTCATTTGTGACTTAGTAAGGGATACATAACACCATTTCAAATAAATCTGGATATTAATAACGGACAATTAATGCAATTTGTCAGGTTTCACCTTCGATTCTAGGGTTTTCCGTACATCCGTGCGCGTGCTCAAAGCTAATAATAACCATCGTTAAACATTGGCCAACCGGTTAGAGGATTACATTTATTTACAGCTCAAAGAAATGAAACTTTAGAAAATGAATCTCACGGGTCGTGGTTTGAGGATATCTATAAAAAAAAAAACAGAATATTGAAAAACTTAGTGCAGCTTTAAGTTAAGTTGGTTGTAATGCTGTTTTATCGTCGATTTAGCGAGTCAGCAATTAAAGAAATTCGCGATGGATTGCAGCAGAAGATTTATTCTCTACCTATTGGTAAATCTAGTTTTAAAAAAATACTGATTATTAATGAGTGTTTACGGGATTTAGAACAGTTCAGTTATAAGTAAAGACCATCTGGTAATAATAACGAGTTCCTAATAGTGAAAAAAAAAATGCGACTATTTGTACTATTAATACAACCACGCCACGTGTCGTTTACCCCAGTGTCTACCATAAAATATGCTTCTTCCTTTTTCGTTTCTTTTTCATGCCTCGTTTGACTGTTTCTGTCATTAACTAGTATTGTGTTGTATTGTTGGTTGTTAATATTGAGTTAATGGAATAATTTTAGTACCCATAAAATGTGCTATTTGCAATAAAAAATGAAGAACACGAATTTTTTTATTTAAAAAATACACTAACTTTATTTACACAATGCGTGATGACAAAAAAATGTTTACATGTGTCATATACCACTTTTTGAATTTCATCATAAAACTGGTATATGACAATTTGTATGATTAAATTCAAAAAGTGGTATATGACACATGCTTTTGAAAAACACACAAAAGATGGTGGTTAATAGTTTTGGATTATTTAGCAGGTTAAGTCTGAAAGGCATTGTTTCACATTAAAGCAGGCTTCTCCAAATGATAGATGATCATTGAAATATTTACGTAAAACGTCTATGACATGCAATACATTATGATTATATTAAAATCATGGAATGATCAATACACACTTAGCAGTGCAACTGAAAGACAACATTTAGTGAAAACTATAATGTGCTAATGTATTCACAAAAAAGCAGAAACTATGGCAGTAATCTATAGAATTGTTCTGACCCAGTCGATCGTTATTGCAGGATTAAATATAGATTTTAATTTCTTTTTAATTTTGCTTAGATTTGCCATATGGTCTTAAAAGAAAATAAAAAGTAAATTTTGATGTTATTTTAAAACTCTAAATCATATGTAACCCAAAATAGTTGCTGTGAGGAGATTTTGTTGTTTTCTCTGGATGTGTGACCTTGACCTGTACCTTGTCGTTTTCTGCTAAATAAAACACAGCCCCGATATAACTTGTACTATTACTAGTTTGAGATTGAAGTTGGCATTTAGACTGTGAACTTTCCAGGAGCTTCTCGGTATATTCGCCGTTCCCGTTTGGTTTGATTTTAAATATGAAGTGGCAAAGACTTGTGTAGGGTTTATCGGTTATGTTGGACTCTTTAAATGTGACCTGGCTATAGATATAGTAGTATCCTTTCTGTACTATAGCAAATCGACCATTTTTATAAGTGACGTTAACGACAAATGAATGCTTATTCGCTGCATCCCAGTGAACAATATGGGTATTGGAATTATCTACAAATAAAAAAATAAACTTTTAAAGCGTACCGAATAATGTAATTAAACATAATAAGAGGGGAAAAGTTACTAGATTAAAAAAAGTTCACTGCCATTACAGAATTAAAATTTAAATTGTGTTAAACTTTGTTTAAACTGTACAAGTTTTTGCATGATGAACTGACTAAATATACTTATGAAAATGTCTAAAGTAGTTTTGTCATTGTGTACACTTTGTTTTACTTTGTTTGATTTACGTCTTATCCAATTCAGAAAAATGAAATGTTATATGTATAAGTATTTTGTAATAAGTCCTTTCAGTATTTTGTCGGTACATGTTTACGATTTAGGTAAATTTACACTTCTTTACTTGTTCATGTGATAATTTCATAGTGAAAATTTTCCTTTTATAATCTTTATTAAAACAGTTTGCATTTCCGGAAGTCATTTGAGAGAGTAATTCTAGTCGTACATGTAAATGAAACGTCGCATACCACAAAGTCAAGGTTCCAAGCGAAGTAGATGTGCTTACGATGAGGCCAAAGATTACACTATATTCATTAAAACAAAACATTCGTTTTTCAAGGCTTTTAACCCCAGTGTCCTCAACTTTTAAAATTAATTTTAGTGATATTGTTTAATTTGCATGGAGATGATCTAATATACAAGTATCAGCCAATAAAATCGATATTTTTGGAAATTTAGGTTTCAGTTTAATTAAGGCATTAGTGTCAATTTTCATGTTAATTTTTTTCCTATATAGATCGTTAATTTTATTTTTTTTACTTGCAGGTTAAATTCCATCTCATTCATTTCTTTTTGTTTACTTGTAGGTTAAATTTCAATTCAAAAGTTTTATTTTATTCATTTGCAAGTTAAATTTCAAAAGTTGTCAGTTTTTGCTTAAAATCATATTTCAAAAAAGTCTGTATAATTCTGGTTTTAAAACACTGAACTAAAACGTGTTAAATCTATTGATTATAAGTGCTAAATCCGCGATGTCCAGATGAGTAACTGGTAGAGCTATTATCAGGGCGACACGGATACAATTTCCGGTCTCATGTGTGAAACAATATGGTTGACAATTTTACTTGGATTTGTGGTTTTCCCACCGATTAACTACGCTCCAATCTATACCAAATAGGAAACTTATGTAAGTTGTATAACTTATCTCTCGTTAAATGTTTTATTACAGATATTATCCTTGTTTTTGAAATATCTCGTAAAAGTTCAGCTAGTTTTCTTATTATATTACATTCAAGTCTTAAAATTTTCTATTAGTGCCATAGTAATTGCGTGTACATAGTAGTCACTAAGGCTGGTCAAGCGACTGACCACTTTAGAGCTTTGACTATACTTTCTATTTGCAGGGGTCGAGTGTTCGATAACGACAACCCTTGCTGCTGGTTTTCTGATAGAATGTTTGTATCCATCATTTACTTACTGCACGTGTTACATTATTACTTACCATTTGCGGGGGTCGAGTGTTCGATACTGACAACCCTTGCTGCTGGTTTTTTGGTAGAATCTTTGTGTCAATCATTTACTTACTGCACGTGTAACATTATAACTTACCGTTTGCGGGGGTCGAGTGTTCGATACTGACAACCCTTGCTGCTGGTTTTCTGATAGAATCTTTGTATCCGTCACAGTAACTGTAGAATGGTTCTGTAAATTATAAATACATTGTTACGTAACATAATGAAGTTTCTATGGAAATTAAGATAATCTATGATAACCCATCAAAATGAATATTTATTTATTGCATGCATATAAATTTATTAAATTACGTAGTAGGCCTGACCCTTTTACAATTAGTATTATTATTATGTCCGTGTATCAGCAAACATCGTCATACTCAGGACAGATTTTTTATGGGAATATCTTATCTCAATCTTACAAAATTATTTGTATCATCACAATGCCATCAAAATACATGTATAATGGTCACAATCTTTGTCCTTGGAATGCTTTACCAACACATTACTTCTATAATTAACCTAGAGGCAAACAGAACTAATCTTGCATTATATTTTATTTTTAAAAGATATGAAATAAAAATGTTATTTTGAATCCCAAAGTTGTTAACAAAGATCATTTGAATGAGTCTTCGTATCAACTTATCAAAAACATTATATTTTTTTCTCATTTAACCAGCCAGAATGATAACAAAAAGATTTAGATTGGATAAACCACACTGATTAAGAATTGCTTAAAACCTAACAATCCATAAGAATACAATACATTATATATATATATATATATTCTCTTTATTCATATGTCTTTATAATATACATTTTCAAAAAACATTTTAAACAAATAAATAAATTTTAATTTTTAATTTTTAATATATATATATATATATATATATATATATATATATATATATATATTAAAAATTAAAAATTAAAATTTATTTATTTTATATATTTATTCTATATATATCTATATATATATATATATATATATATATATATATATATATAGTAAATAGGTAAATATTTTATTATAATGTCACAATCTATACAATGCAATAAAATAAACATGATATACATAAAACTATTTATAGAATCCAGCCATATCTGACTTATGGGACACTTTTAAAACCTTAAATACATTGACTAAAATGACTGTAAATCTTATATTTTCCATTAAAAATAAAAAACTCATCACTGCTATTTAAAAAAATTAAAACCCGGATAAGAAAAACATTAATCCTAAGAGATTAATAAAGTAGTAAAAAACGAAATAGTTAATAAATGCGTCACATATCAAAATTCCATATTATTTAATAATATTTAGATATATATAATTTATCATTCACTAAAAAACCTTGGTATTAATTGTTTTGCACCTTAACAATGTGTGTAACATGCATTTAATTTTATCAAAACCCGGTCCATGCCTGACTTGTGTCACATTAAATGCTACTTTGTATACAATCCCGTTACCATATGAACCAGTCTGCTATGTATACAATCCCGTTACCATGTTGACCAGCATGCTATGTATATTATCCCGTTACCATGTTAACCAGCTCGCATTGTATACAATCCCGTTACCATGTTAACCAGCTTGCATTGTATACAATCCCGTTACCATGTTAACCAGCCTGCATTGTATACAATTCCGTTACCATGTTGACCAGCCTGCTATGTATATTATCCCGTTACCATGTTAACCAGCTCGCATTGTATACAATCCCGTTACCATGTTAACCAGCTTGCATTGTATACAATCCCGTTACCATGTGAACCAGTCTGCTATGTATACAATTCCGTAACCATGTTGACCAGCCTGCATTGTATAAAATCCCGTTAACATGTTGACCAGCCTGCTTTGTATATTATCCCGTTACCATGTTAACCAGCTCGCATTGTATACAATCCCGTTACCATGTTAACCAGCTTGCATTGTATACAATCCCGTTAGCATGTTAACCAGCCTGCATTGTATACAATCCCGTTACCATGTTAACCAGCCTGCATTGTATACAATCCCGTTACCATGTTAACCAGCTTGCATTGTGTACAATCCCGTTACAATATTAACCAGCCTGCATTGTATACAATCCCGTTACCATATTAACCAGCCTGCATTGTATACAATCCCGTTACCAAGTTAACCAGCCTGCTAGCATACAATCCCGTTACCATGTTAACCAGCTCGCATTGTATACAATCCCGTTACCATGTTAACCAGCCTGCACTGTATACAATCCCGTTACCATGATAACCAGTCTGCATTGTATACAATCCCGTTACCATTTTGCAAAGTTTGTAAAAAATTCTCTGTTCATTCTTGGACTTAACATAATAATATTTAACTGCTGAAGTTCTAGCACGGAGTTTCTGCATATAATGTACATAAGTAAATTTTGCAAAATAAAATCAGAAAACAATCAAATTTTATTTTGTTGGGTGACATTTTGACTTTCTTTATTTTATTCCTTTATTTGTTTATTAATTATTCGTGTATTCCATAAAACAATTAATAAACAAGCTTCAGCATCTTACTAATGGATCAGGTAAAATTCCCTCATTGATATAAACAACTCGTAAATACATTTCAGATTTTGAAATAGTTTAAAAATTTAACATCTATAAATGTGTTTTAAATGTGTTATAAGGCATTGTCACTGATTTATATTTTTACATACCATTAGCTCTTTCAATTCTGTACTTTCTTTCAACATACTACAATTTAAAAAAATTACAATAAATTAATAAAAACATTAATAAATAATATAAAAGAGAGCACTGGAGGTTTCACTATTGAAAATATGACACATCGTTGAATACAACTAGTCGGTATTGTATATCAATATTTTTGTCATGTTAAAACTACAATCGTCTGGGCGTATCTATGGTTACCAACAAACAGCTGCAAGAGTACATGTTTGTTGATGTCCTGATCATAATTGAATTGAATCAGATTAATGCTGTTATACATAATAGTCAAGATTTTTTCACTTTTATCGAAAAGGTCAGTCAAAAGGATGGTGGAGGACACCTGAGTGGCTGGAGAACACCACTGACCTTCCACAGGTGATCTGACAAACTTTCTCTCATTAGGATCTGTCCTAGGCGGATTCGATCCTAGGAGATTATGAGCGGTACGAGCCGCAAGCAAATGTTTCAGACAACTCGGCCAGCGATGCTTCCTTTTGATTTTAGGGAGAACATCTATAACAACATTCTATATAAACAGGATATTTGTATCTGTCTGTGGTTTGTGGTGGTATGGTAGCAGTGTTGTAGGGAACAAATTGCTCCTTCAGAGCTGATAAAAAGTGCCGACTTCATCTTGTCTTATTATCCCAGTTGACTTTTATGTTATTACTAGTCCGAGAGATCTGACGTCGATTTTAAAATTAAAATCGACTTTACAAAAGTCGAAAAGTAAAATAAAATCGACGTCAGATCTCTCGGAAAACCTTAACAGACTTTTTATATGGGAGCCAACCCAATATCAATATCAGCGAGT
Organism: Tegillarca granosa; assembly: GCA_029721355.1. Classification (NCBI taxonomy): domain Eukaryota; kingdom Metazoa; phylum Mollusca; class Bivalvia; order Arcoida; family Arcidae; genus Tegillarca; species Tegillarca granosa. The sequence goes on from CM056602.1 coordinate 40,469,142, forward strand.
TGGCCGTATACTTTTTTATTGACATAATGCGCAGGATTTTATAAAATACTATGTCTGAAATCATCAGTAATTTAAATACCATTATCAAATACTGCCATAACTAACATAATGGTCATCGAGTCGTTCTTGAGAGCGGGAAGTCGTGGATTCAAACCTCGGTCTGGGATAACATCAGACCTTAAAATTTAAGATAAGTTTTCCTCGCCTGGTGTTCGTCATTAAGAGGATTAACAGGGTGTCGATGGTCACTCAGTGCCTTTATAACGGACTGAAGGACTAGTAAGCTTGTCTGCGGTATACTGACTTAGTGAGCTAGCACCTTACCAACAGTCGTCCTGTGTGTTCGCTAGTACTCTGTAGATCATAATCAATCTTGCACATCTCAAACAGACTCGAGCTTTCTTTTAATTGTTCCACAGAGATAAATTAACTTACTCTCATCGCCAACAGCTGAAATATTGCTGATGCAACGTTAAACAACACAACGACAACAACAGCAATTGGTATCTTTCATTAAATAATATATTGTCGGTCAGTGTTTTATCTTAAGCTTGCTATGCCAAATCAAAACTACAATTTAAAATGTACCGCGTCTCGAGAGCGGGAAATATGGTTTTCTCGTCTGGCGCCCGCAATTAACAGCTGGATAGTATCGACTTGCTACCAAGGTGCAAGTATAACAGACTTGGTGAGTGGTGTGCTTGTATGTGACACAGCGACTCGGTGAGCTAGCACCTTACGAAAAGTCGCCCAGAGTAGGGGTTTGTACACGACAAATCAATTTAAAAATCATAAAGTATACATGTATGGCTGTTAAAGCAGCGTGAGGTAATCAAAAATACTAACTAATCTAAGTTTAACATGTAGTTTTTGATAAATTAGAAGATAATGAATGATTTCTTTGTCCGAAATATTCTGTCAAGCTAATATAAAAAAATTCAAATGTATGCTATCAAGATATATATATATATATGCTGATACAAAACATTCATGACAAGTTCCAGAGTTTTAGTTCTGCTAGATTATTTTATAATTTTTTTTAAAGCTCTGAATGAATTATTCAAAAATTTATAATAATACTTAATTTAGATAATAAATAAATAAATAAATAAATAAATAAATAATTTTTTACATTAACCTATGCAGGAAAAATTGTCGTTTTAACCAATTTAACAAATAATAATAAGATATTAACAAAATCTGTAATTAATGGCAACTAACGGCGTTTTGGAACGACAACATCGTTAGTAAGAAATAGTCGTTTGGAGCAATATTTCAAGTTTTGGCAGACTATCTAGATGACAACATTCAAATTTGCCCTAGATAAATTTAAAATTATCAGACGATTACATAAGAATCGTACTTAAATGAAGCTAGAAAACCGTTATTAAAGGGACTGTATTTTAACGATGTACTAGATAATGCTCCTTATTACACAGAGATGATTACCTGTGATTTGTTCTACTCTTTCTACAAAATCCGTTATTTATTTATTTATTTATTTATTAAATTTTTTAAAATATAATTGAGTCAAATACGTACCAAGTTAACCAGAGTATCTAAGTGTTTCTTCGTCTCCGTGCATAAGACAATCTTTTCCATTTCCTGTTTTGTTTTCGAAATGTTTGAAGTTTTCTTCATCGTCGTCTTTGTGAAGGGAGATTTCCTCCCTTGGTAGACAGAACTCGGGATGCCTGTGGAATCAATGGTTGATCTCCTCTGTCTCTAACCCATACACAAACAACGGTCAATGTTATCACTAACAACAAAACGTCCAAAATGATAAATATGATAGCCAAACTCCGCCATTTTTGTTCCTCTGTAAGTTTTGCCCGTTTGCTTGTCTGTCTGAAAAACTTTATTTTACCATTTTGTGATACATCCTCCTTTACAAATTTCTCTGATTCTGTGTTATCTGACGCTGAGCCCTTCTCTTGATCATCTAACATTTCCATCTTCTTCGTTTAATTTTGTCGATCTGAGTTTAAAAGTAGGTCATGTTGTATTTACGAGAAATTGATCTATTTTTAGATACACGTATTTACCAGGTTATAATGGCGAATCAAACAAACGGGAAAAAAAATCAAAATTCTGCTTGCCATTTGACAATGGTAATGATAAAACACACGAACAGTCATTTACATAAAGAATTTCAGGTAACAAGTGGACTGTGGCAATAGTTTTTTTTTCTCATTTAACCTCATAAAATGAAATTAGTTAATTTTGAAAATCCCCGTACCACATCATTATGGTCATTTTCTGTAAATTTCTTAGTCATAAAAGTTTTCAATTTTTATAAAATCCAAATACATGTATATACAAAAAAAGACACAGTTAAATATTAATGAATAAAGAATTTGTAACCATGCCAATTTTGGCTGTATTTCAATAATTTTAATTTTTATCATATTTTTATCAAGTTTCTGACTTTTATTAATTGTCTTATATATTATTATAATATTCCTTACTGTTTACCTAATTTTATTTGATTTTTCTCTATTGTCATATTCTAAATTTTTGAATTTTCTGAATGAAATATTCAAAAATTCATATTATAAATTTTTGAATATTTCCTTCAGAAAATTCAAAAATTTATAAAATGACACTATTCTTAAAAGTAATAGAATTTCTTAGGCAAAAGAGACAGAAAATTTCTGAAGTGTGTGTGTGGTGTGTGTGTGTGTGTGTGTGTGTGTGTTGTGTGTGTGTGTGTGTGTGTGTGTGTGGTGTGTGTGTGTGTGTTGTGTGTGTGTGTGTGTGTGTGTGTGTGTGTGTGTGTGGTGTGTGTGTGTGTGTGTGTGTGTTGTGTGTGTGTGTGTGTGTGATAATTTACACTGAATAAATATGAGAAAATTGTTAGGTAACTTCGGATAATCTGTTACATGAAAACTTACTAATTGATAAAAACTTGTTTAAAATTTATAAAATGACTACTCAGTTATAAGCTAAAAATAAAATCAATTAGAATTTAACTGATTTGAAAAACAAGAATGACAAAATTATTAACAATGTTTTTATTTCATTTAAATGGTTAAATCATATTTTATGAATAAAATATAAATTACAAAAAATATCATGAAAAAGTGTATCTTTACATAGATAGAGAATGCAAATGTGAAGCCATTGAACATATGTAACGAGTTTTATCGACAAATTTAATATAATGAAATCGAGCGCACGATTTTGAAAATCAAGCGCACAAATTTGAAATCGGCGCACGACTTGTGGAAATCGAGTGGACGACTTATAGCAGTATAAAAGGAAGCACATATACATAAGATGAATTATAAAGTAATGGGTGCTTCATGTGATCATCTGATTTTTTAATTATTTTCAAATTGGTTTATAATACAAATATAAACCAATATATTATATTATATTGGTTTATAAAAACCGTGCGCTCGATTTCAAAGTCGTGCGCTCGATTTCATTATATTTATTTGTCTGTGATATTAACGGGGCTCCGTATTAATGAGATGTGTCTTTAATTGATTCTTTTAAAATATTCCCTGAAACTGCCAGAAAAAAGAACTTAATTTGGTCGGTAGTAATATCCTTGATAGATGCACGTTAAAAGTTGTCTCCGGCATGGCCATCAAAGATTGTCATTGTTAATTAAAAAGGAAAAACAATAACAGACAAACATTTAAATAGACCGATGTTGTTCATATTTGAAAAATAGAATGCTGATTATAAATTTACGTGACCAAGAAATGACCACTTCTATATAAATGAGAGAATTTTGACCGAGGCTTAAAACACCATTACTGAGCTCAATTCTTTAGAACAACTAGCTAAAATTGAATGGTTTTGATTGTTATTATCCATGAATGAACACAAAGATATGTGAATGTGTGAATTAAAATTTACTTGACAACGGCCAATGTTTTTTTTATACGATCATTTTCTTTTATTTTGAAAATGGAAAAGGCATAAAAACAGTAAAAATGTCCAAGAAACCTATAACTTTAATTAGATAAAAATTCAGGAAACATGTTGGTAATTGTCCTTTGACAAAAAATCGAAAAAATCCAAAGTCAATACATGAAAAGAATCAAGGTAATAATAATTAGAAACACCCGATGGTTTCAGAATATTGAAATTTATACGTTTACGTTACATATTTGACAGAAAAGTCTGTGACGATTTAAAGCCTTATTAGTAAGGTACTGCATATGAAAAACAACCTAACTATCCTACAATGCCCAAGACAAACAACTGCAAAGTTACACGTCTTTCTTTTTAAGGCAAAATAAAAAGATCTTGTTAAAGCTGCATTAAGTTTTCCTGCGGTGCTGATCTAATTAACGATGTTCCTAATGAACAATTTTACATTTGGTTCAACGATTAAAGCTCGAATAGATATAGAAATAACAATAATTTCACAGCAAGATGTAGCCTGTGGGATCTAATTGTAGAACATGGTTACGTCATAAAAAACCAGGTCATTTAAACACAACTTACAAAACGGTGAAATACGATAAATTAAACGAAGAATTTCATTAAATTCGTCATTTGTGACTTTGTTAGGGAAAGGTAACATCATCGCGAATACGTTTGGATATTAATGAAGGACAATTAATACATTGTGTTAGGTTTCACCTTCCGTGCATCCATGCGCGTGCTCCAAGCAAATAATTATCATAGTTAAACATTGACCAACCCGTTAGAGGATTCCGTTTATTGACAGCTAAAAGGAATGAAAATTTTAGAAAATGACTCTTACGGATTGTGATCAAAAGTTATCTGTTTTTTTAAAAATATATATTGACAAATTAATGCAGCTTCAAAGCAGAGGTATACAATTGCTGACTGTATTAAAACACTTGTATGAGACATGGCAGAAGATGGAACCAATGTTCTGCGATTCTAAAGTCTATCGTAAAAAAATATTTACAGGGACAACAACAACACTGCGCATGCGCATTTGTGTTTTTCAAAAATGAAAATTATTGCATAGATTAAGTGCATTTTGTTGGACTAACTTCTTAAATATTTTTTGACATATCATTTGCCTATCATTACTGAAACTCATTCGTATGATATCCTATTTTTTCCGCCGGGGATTTACCTAATTATATAATACAGTAATTAAAACACATATTACGAAAATTCCTTAAACAAATAATAATCTGAAATAAGGATATACGAGCCTTCTTTTTATTGGAATGAGGTAATCAAAAGTCATGAAATGTTTAGTATAATGTGTCCTTAATAAAAGGTTAATGGAGGATACTTGATGTTTTGGAGGACAAGTGAAGGAGACAGTCATCATTTACTTTAAATAAATTTAATTTTTAATGCAAACACTTTTTACAATATACATGTGTATATTAATGAAAGACAAATATTTTGCGACAACTTAAAAAAGTTAATAAATTTTGTGATTTTTTTATGACAATAACCTTTAAAAGTGCTGTAATAAGATAGCAATTTTCAATTTAAAAGTTATACAAATTTCAAAAAGTTTTATTTATTAACAAAATTAAAGGATGCAAAGTCATTTTGTACAAAGACTTTTTAAATTTTATTGTTTTATTTAATTTTTGATTTAATACTCGGTAAAAATTTTCTGTTGAAAATCTATTAAATTTTCAAAGCACATAAATTTTCATTTTGATATTGGCCTTGCTGCTATTGTCAAACATTCTCCCGACGGCACTGATATTGGTATACAAGTTTCCAGCAGGTTTCATGGCACCATTTAAACTGTCAAAGATTTATGTACCCTGAGCCATACAGTGCACTCAAATCTAAAAAAAAGTGTTACATGTATAGGTACTTACTCGCAAGGTTAACGGATAACATTCGTGCTGTAATTGTATTTGGTCTTATATTAGTCTTTTGTTTAATAAATGACTTTAAGAATGTCCTTTTAAAATAAAATAGGACAAAAATGTTATCCAAAAAATGAATGGTGAAAAAGTCGATATGATAATAAAAGACATCCATTTGCTGATTGAAGTGAATGTTGCAATAGTACCCAAACTACATATACCATCTATGCATTATAAGTACCTGTCTTAAGAAAGATATTGTGCTTATTTATTTTATCATGTTTTCTGTTTTTGTTTCTATTATTTCGTGTGTCATTTGCATTGTCTGTTAGCAAATCTTTTAATTTAAAATTCCCACTCCTTCAAGCTTGAAAGCTTTGGCATTCATATAGACCATAACTCACGAAAACCACGTGACTCCGTGTATGAATACATATAAAATCCAATACACAGTCCGGAACTACAATATTATAGGTAAACAATCACGGGTGACACGACCAAAAAGCGCGTTTACAAGAGTGTACAAAAACGATTCCTAAGCAAAATGTATAATAATAATAATAATTTGAATATCAATAAAAATGTGCTGTTATTAGTGAACTATATTTCGGTCGAAAATGCGCGTACAGAGGCTTGACTCCTCCTGATGTGCATGTTTTATAGAAGGTAGTTTTTTTAGTCTTGAAATCAATAATTTTTATTTATTATGGTTATTTAAATTTACTTTTTTTGTAATATTTAATGAAAATATAACAATTAGACTGTTTTAAAAGCTTTGAAAGGCAAACAAATCATAACGCGCAAAAGCGCGTTATTTAGTTTGCTAGCAAAGGTTTTGCATTAATTTTTACAATAAACATAATCTTAAAACAGTTAAATAATAAATTTATTTTATGAACGTGTCACATGCCACAAAACATACATAACAACATATACAATACAAAAAATAAAATATCATGACATCCAGCCTAAAAGACTTATGAGACACGGTCATCTATAAAATTTAGCGAAAATATATACATGTACATTCAATATACAGCAGAAGTGTGTGTGTGTGTGTGTGTGTGTGTGTGTGTGTGTGTGTGTGTGTGTGGTGCAGTTGTATCGATATGTTTGTTAAAGAGTATGTTAAATATTGTATGCAATAATATATATATTATATTAAAATGTGTGTGTGCGTGTGTGTGTGTGTGTGTGTGTGTTAAAATGTAAGCAATGTGTGTGTGTGTGTGTGTGTGTGTGTGTGTGTGTGTGTGTGTTAAAAATAAATGTAATAAATTAGAAATTAAAAAAGACAAAAAAAAAAAAATAATAATAATAATAAATTAATAAATAAATAGTTATGATAAAAAATATTTCCTTCTTTTAAACATATTAAAAATTGTCTTGGCCACTAGTGGTTGTAAAACAGTTTCTTGCATTAAAAATTTCATTTTATCTGTCTCGCATAAAACATTAAAACCTGTAAAATATTCTCAGCAAAATAAAATAAATCAAAACGAAGATCAGAGTAAAAATCACAATATAATAAAAAATGTTTCTCGTCCTCAATATCACAGTTTTTACAAAGCTGACATAAACGATCATTCAAAGGAATTTTCGGTTTGCTATATCGTCCCGTTTCCACTCTAAGGGGCAAACTGCCGAATATACCCGTCGATGGTGCCTTGGTATTAATTGCGTTAGGTATTGTTCACAGCCGATTTCAGATTTAAATGTTCGATATGTTCTAAGTTTATTTCCGTTGTTTCCATTTCCTTTGTCATTCCAAAGTTCATGATTCCATTTATCAAAGTCTTGCTTCAAAATTACTGTTTTCGCGGTATCTAAAAATTTATTGATTTGGCTTTTGTCTGTGCATTGTAAAAATAAATCATATAAGTTAAAATCACATAACAACTGTTTGACTTTAGTATCCCAAGAATGTGAAAATTTGTTACTCCAATATCTAACCGCACACACTAATCGATCATTTGGCAAAGTATTTAGCTTCAACCAATAACGTAGCACTTCTATCTGCAGTCGGGATTTGCATGTTGACCACCCAAGTTCACCTCCTGAAGCTAAGTTGGATGTGTTGCCACATACCTCTAGGAAAAAAGCGGGCTGCTCTGTTTTGCACAGTTTCGATTCTTTTACAGTCTTTAAGACCCCACACCTGACTACCATAAAATAAAACTGGTTCTACAAGCGACGAATAAAGTTTTGAAAATACTTTGACAGACATATCACCAACAGAATAGAATTTAGAGTACAATGCACCTAGTGCCCTATTCGCGACCTTACTAAGTTCACAAATGGCCTTTTTCATCTCTAGATGTTCGTCGAACCAAATCCCTAAATATTTGTAAGAAACGTCATGATCCAAAACAGTGTCACCACATGTAAACCGTTTATCTGATCTATTACTTCTTTTGTTGCGAAAATGAACAATTTTTGTCTTTTCGGGATTTAATAGCAGTCTCCACTTTTTACACCAAGAGTCGATAATGTCCAGCATGTGCTGTAAACACTCCTCTGTCGGCGCGAGAAGGACGACATCATCTGCATAAAGCAATATACCTAAAACGTAATCTTCAATATCTATACCTAAACCAGAACGTTTTATGTCTTCAGCCAAATCATTTATATATATAGAAAACAGAGTTGGGGATAAATTACAACCCTGTTTTACCCCTAAATTTACATCAAAACCAGTCGTAAACATATTATTTAACCTTAAAACATATTGAACATCATTATATAAAGATTTAATGGCATTAAACCTTTTACCATTAATACCTAATCTTAATAACTTAAACCACAATAAATCCCTATTAACTGTGTCAAATGCCTTTTTTGTATCCATAAAACATGCAAAGGTAGACAAGCCAGCAGCTTTCCTATTATTTATGATATTTTACAACGTGTATATATGATCGGTACAACTTCGATTTTTTCTGAAACCAATTTGTTCGTCAACTAAAATATTATTTCGCTCCAACCATTTATTCAGACGATCGTTTAACACACGAGTATATATTTTACACGGGATAGACAACACAGTTATACCTCTGTAATATAATGGATCTCGTTTGTCTCCACTATCTGACTTTGGAATAGGATTAATAATACGCTTTGACCATTCACTTGGTATACAACCATTTTCAAAACAATAAGCAATTGACTTATATAACAAATTTACACATATATCATTTTTCAAAACTTCAGCTGGGATATTATCTAAACCGACAGCCTTTCGCAACTTAATTTTCTGAATAGCGTCGCGCACTTCACTAAAAGATATTGGCTCGTTTAAAATTGCATCACTATAAGACCCTAAAATATCACTGAAATTTTCACCTTTTAACTTTTTTTAACCTTTTCTAAATGCTCATTATCAAAACGCGCACTATCATTTTCAGAGAATAACTTTTCATACTCACTTTTCCAACGGAATAGAACTTTATCTTTATCGGTGATTACATTTCCTAGATCGTCCAACACTTCCATCGGTATATTCTTTTTCCTATCCTTTGCTATGCCCATCCGTCCAATTGCTCGCCAGAAATCCGATTTATCCTGGTTATCACATAAATCCGTTAATTCCTGTTGTATATCTGACTGGTGTTTCCGCTTGAATTTTCTGTTTAATCGATCGAATATTTTTCTTTCCCGACAAAACTGTTCTTTTAGCTTCCTTTTATGGTTTGTAGATGATTTACATTGTATCCATTCCTTTTCATGGTCCCCGACTTTATTCCATTGCTTATCCAATTCTGCATTCCAATAAGGTTTATAAAATGATTTTTTCGATCTGTTACATGTACCGCTGTGTTTAGTCTCCAGATGCATATCCATTTCACGGAAGAGAAATTCACTAAAGTATTCATACGCTGCATTTATGTCGTTTCGTTCTTCGAATATACTTTCTATTCGTTTAAATGTATATTGAATCTGGTTGAATATTTCCTCGTTGTTCATGAACGTTTCGGGGATGTTTTTAATGTTGTAACGCTTTGTTTCAGTCTTTGGCTCCAAGTTTGCATCATATTCGTTAACTGACAACCAAACAGGTTCTAATTATCCATTCCAGAATAGAATGATCCGGTACCGACGTTCCCACCGCTGCTAGGTTGTATTTTGTCATAAATGATATCATTCTATGAATGTTAAAGTCAGAATATAGCTTAAGTTGTTCGTGTGGAACACAAACGTAATCCACTACCGCTTTTCCTCGGTGCGAAACACTGGTAAAACGTTATTTCCAATTCGTCCGTTTAACATACACATAATTGTGTCCAGCAAATACTCCAACAGTAAATCACCATATCTATTACTAGTTTCATCAATTATGTTTCGCGGAATAACATCGTCGACTCCCTCGATATAATCCTGCGAGAGACCACAACGACCATTGAAATCACCGCACACACACATAACCCCTTCATTTTGATAGAGATAAGTTTGTTCTAACAGCTTTGTATAGTATTCTTCTTGGTTACTAATTCGTGTTGAGCCATTTGGGGGCAAATAACAGATACACAAGCAAAAGCTATTTTTATTTAATTTCGAAGATAATTTCAACCACAATATACCTTCATACGATTTGTCAAGTTCAATTACGTCATATTCTTTTAAAAGATCGTGACTAATCAAGCAACCTACACCACCGGAACCCCTACGAGCGTTGGGGTGCAAATTATGTCTATTGTTGCCGAACCATCTATAGCCAGGGTAAACAATTTCCTCGGATTCTTTACGGAATGTTTCGGTCAAACAGATTATATCACAATCAATACAATTCAATAAAGCAGTCTGAAAATTAACACTTTCATTGTCTTTTGTTGCCCAACCTTCACAATTCTAATACGCAAACCTTATATCCCTCTAATGATATTTATTATTTCGGTCACGATTTCTGTTTGGACTATAACGATCGGCACGGTTCCGTTTACTAGACAGTCCGCTTGTGTCGGAGTTCTGAACTCTTTCTTTTCCGGATGCTTGTCGTTTATAATTACCTGGAGGAGTTTGATCTCGTCTATCAGATGGTTTAGTATATACTTTATTTCCTTTCATATAAACATTGTCTTGTCCAATAATTTTAATAATTTTTCTGAAATTAGCCGAGTTTAGCCTTTCTTCTCGGGACTGATCGTATGAAATAAACACGTCTTTGTAATTTCGAGAGTCTTTCAGTTTATTCTTTGATAACATAATTTCACGTTTGTCATCGTGCGACTTACATTTTGCTACGACCAATCCTGTTTCAGACGAGCTTTTCGTCTTTTTCCGTTCAGCCGATTCGCGAAGGCGTAATCCGTCACGCACTAATCCGTTAACTTTATTTACAATGTTTTCATTATTACTTTCTGGTAGATTACGAATCACTACATTAAGAGATATATCTTTTCCGGCATTCGATTTAACAGCATTTGCGTAGTCACTTTGTAGAACACTTATATTCGTTTTAATGTCACTAATTTCATGACCAATATCGACCCTTACTTTCTTTACTTCATCACTCACTAGCTCTTTGACGCTACTAATTACATTTTTTGTAATTTTGGTTTCGAGCTAGGATTCAAGACAATCCATTCTCTCCGAGAGTTTAACAAACATATTCTCAACTGTCGACGAGAGCGAAGCTATAGCCTGTAAAACGCATTTGTTTACATCTGTTCTGTCCGAGTGAACATCAGGCATGCCAACCACCGGGCTATTTGTACTTCGTGAATCACAAAGACTAACAATGTCACTATCGTTTCTGAGTTTTTTATTTTTTATATTAACATCAGGGGATAATGGTAGAGATCTTTTCCTCTTATTTTCATCATAGTCACTGGGTGTGCCACAATCTACACTTTCTATACCAACCGCCATTACAGTGTTAACGTACTCCGTGGCATTTTCGATATTGAGAGGGTAAAAATCACTTATCTTTCCATCCATCATAAGGGTTTTGTTGATAATATGTAATCGATGGAGCTCAATACAACTTTCAAACCTTTTTGTGCAAATTCTGACCCTCAAAAGACACTTTAAACGTTATTTTTCACCAAAAATTTCTTTACCTGTGATCATTTACGTCTTCACACCTTGACGCATGCGCAGTTAAATTGTAAAATACATGCGCTTATGCTTCAGCTGAATATTGCTACTTCAAAATTCACTTCAGTTTATCGAATAAGGCAAGAGTACGATCATTCTTTCAAATGATCTATTTTTGTATTTTGGTAAGAATTATAAAAATGTTAAGTACAAAAAGGTAATCAGTTCAAACATTCTACTTAGTTTATTACCTGTGATTTTTTGTCCAGGTGTGTTACGACAGTACAAAAGGTACATAATAACAAAATAATTAGTGTGACAAACCGTTTAGAATGTACAACCACAAGAAGAATGATATTTATGGTAAAAGAAAAGCGTTCAATAATAGGTCGAACCTAGCACCAATAAAAAACTTGAAAACTGATAGTAGACCTCATGATAACTTTTATTTATTTATTTATTTATTTATTTATTTATTTATTTATTTATTTATTTATTAGGTCCTTAGATTCAACTGAATCTGTGACCACAAAACAATTATATACACATACAAACATAGAACAGTATTGTTATAAACTTCATAACTGTGATATTTTTAAAATAAAATACAGGTCAAAACTAAGAGTCCTCTGTCCTCAGTTCTTATGACTGTTTTAAAAAGGAACCTACAATTTTAACTTGGTTGGGTGTTGATGGGTTTAGTAGAGTAATGATTTTGTTTATATCAGAGTTATGTATAAATTCAGCATTTTCTATAATAAAAGATTAAATTACTTTGTTTCTTGGTATAATATTAAGTTTACAATGAAGAAAAAATGAATCTCATCATCAAGAATATTACAATATTTACAAGGTCTTTCTTCTCTGGGAGTTTTCTTGTATCGTCCAAATTCAATTTCCAGGGTGTGATCACTAATTTAAAATTTTGTTGAAAGTCTACGAAATTCAAAATTTAGAAAAGATAAATAAAATTCTTTATTTAAATGTTTCTTTAAGTTTTGATATAATTGTAATTTGTTATTATGGTTTAAGTTTTCAATTTTATTCTTGAGTAATTTTTCATATTTATTTTTGAATTCGTTTTTAAATATAGATTTCAATGAAATTAGATCTTTTTTTGTTTTACATGTATACACATTATTTATATCCAGATCCGACATTATGTCCTTTGTATAAGTGTGCCAAGAGTATATACCTTTTGCATCTAAATCTTGACTTAATAAAAATGATTCTTTTAACAGAGGATTGATATCATTCATGCTCAGTCTTGCTAAGTATAAAACTGTTTGTTGTTTAATAAAATTTTCAATGGGCAACCTACCTAATATAACAAAACACAAACGTCTTCGTTAACCATCTGTTCTCGTTTATAACAGAATTCTTGAGTAAATTGATTGGTGGTGGAATGTGATAATTTTTGGTGTTCGTTACGAGTGGGATAATGAAGAAGAAGAAGAAGAAGAAGAAAAAAATGAAATAAATAAATAGATAAATAAATAATAATAATAATTAACCGTGTGTTTTTATCTTTCCGTCGGTAAGATGGGTACGGTATTAGTTTGTGTTAATCGCCTATTGACGAAACAAATATTTAGATTTTATACATAGATTATAATGAATTTTTTTTTAATGACGTAATGATTTTGACCCTTATTTACACTTTTACGGGTGAAATTTTAGCGCATACGGGATTTTCGGTTGACAAGCAGCGTCTTTAAAGCAGTAACAATTGTATGAGACTTAATGTTTTAGACTTCGTTGTGGGTTTTTATTTTTATTTTTTTTTAACTTTATTATTAATTTTAATTTCTTTTTCACTGTTATTATATATTAATTTATTTATTATTCATTTTTCGTTTTAAAATGCATAAGAATTGAGATTAGCATTATTTAAAAAGCACCATTTGAACATAATATTTAAAACAATGCCATTTTTTAAATGCAAAAAGAAACAGTGAGGAATTAACACTAACTAAAGAATCAAAATTCGTACGCATTCTTGAACCAGACATAAAACGCCACTACCCCACTTCACGTCTGGAGTCTTACCAAACTATACTTTGACAACGGTTTTTTTTGTTTTTTTTTTCGTGAATTGAGGTTGATACAAAATCATATCCATCCGATATTCACGGGGAACTACGGTCATCGGTAAGTACAGTCATTTAACTCTATTAATATAATATCATTTAAGTTTTCAAATTTCCACTGGTTTTGTTTTCAGTGTTCAACAAATGAGAATTTTTTTCAAAGAGTCGGGTATTCTAAAATACCTTTTAAATTTTCTTCTTGAACTTATGATTGTTACATTATTAGCTATTTTCAGGTAATTATGGTAACAACAGGTACTTTTTAGTGATCGTATCATCCAAAAGTTCTTACGTCAGTAGTATTGTCATAATGCAATTTTTGAATGTATTTCACGATAAGATTTTAAAAAATGCAATATGACAGTATCATTAGAAATCCCAGTAATCTTTTGTTTGTTTGTTTGTTCCTTGTTTTTATACTTTGTCTGTTTATTGTGCCGTATTTTTGTAAACTTTTAGATATTGCCAAGTTTATATACACGTGATTCGTTAATTTATATTTTATTTCAATAGAATCATAAAAAAGAAAAAAAAGCATTTAAATAACATGGAAAACCTAGATAAAACGAAACCCTCACAAGGCCCCCAGAAAACTACTCGGAACTTAGTCATTACCACAATAATAAATGTAGATTTAGGAATTACGCAATATGACAATGATTGAGGTAATTAATAAATTAGCAAATTAAAAACAAATATACCCATTAATCATTAGTTACGGTTCGATATGTTGCTATAATTATGTTATTATTGTAAAAACGTTTTTAAGAAATCCACTATTTCTGTGAAACCCTGATAAGTGTGTGACATAGAAAACATGTTTCCGGAAAACTAGAGAATTCTGACTAATCTGGTTTTCTCTTTTCATTTTATGTATTTATGTTTAAAATGTAATAAGATTAGATTTATTTATCACAAATTCAATATATTTAATTTAACTGATCAAAGTATACTTTAAACACGTGTGTGTGTGTGTGTGTGTGTGTGTGTGTGTGTGTGTGTGTTTATTGATGTCATTACTATTTACTCTATAACATTTTTTTTTAACTTTTAACAACAAAAATAAGACGAATTTTTTGTTGGGCCTGGCATTGCCATAAGGCGAAACTTAGGTGGTACCTATCGTCGTAGGTGGCGGTGGCGGTGGCGTGTCAAAATGTGAAAGTTTATGTTAAAGTGAATGTATTGTCCACTCCATCAAAAACTAACCAGAGGCATTTAATTTCGTGGAATTCTTGTAATTTAAATTTAAGACCTTCAAATATGGATGTAATATTTAGTTTTCGTTCAAACAACTTTTTATTGAAAGAATCCACGTACACAAAGGCACGAAATAAATACTATCTGAATAACTTTATTATAATTTTATTTAAAAATCATTTCAAGGTTAACAATTATCAGCTGAAGAATTGCTTCACCTATATATTTTCATTTGCCATGTGAAATTGAACCCCCCCCCCCCCCCCCCGGTGTGCATGTGTAATAGATGGGAATTTTTCACAATTTATCACTGAATAACGCTATCGCGCGTTATGTAGTTTGCTTGCAACGTTTTTTCATTCATATTGACGACGAACATCACTTTAAAACAGTGCAATTGTTTAATTTGTTGTTAGGAACGGTAAAAATGACAGCAATGAATTAAATAATCTCAATTTTGTTTATAGATAGAGCTCATTTTATACAAGTTCCAGATGTGATTGCTGCCGAAAAGGTTAATGTTTTCCAAAGATGTTCTTATTATTTCACGATGAGCGACTAGATGTACATCTCCAATTAGACATATTTCTTATACTGGATGTAGCTAGTTTTATCCACAGTCTATATAAGTGACACTTTGATGACCTTGTAAACTCTAGCAAATGAACTTTAAAAATAAACTCGAGATCAATCAATTTATAATTACTGCCAAATTGTTTGAAAAGTCTTTTTTCAGATGATTTCCTTCTGTTAGACTTCACATCAACGTGTTTAAAGTCTAAAGTAATGTTTTAAAAATAATCAACTTTAATTTTGACGTATAGAGAATTCAAAACAAAAATTACATCAAACTAGTTGCAGAATGCACGATCTTTTTTTTTTTTTTTTTTTTAAAGGGAGTATTAAATTAGATCCGTTTATACAAAATAAAGCCTCCTGCCGATTAAATATTTTTAAAACGTATGAATATTACATAATTTTGTTAAAAATGAACACATGTTTAGAATTTTGAATTATAAAAAAAAAATAAAGTTACGGTTCACGTTTTCCATCATACCAACAACGAACAGTGGATGTTTTTTACTAGCTAGGCGATGAAATCATCCAACATGAAATGCTTGGAGCAATAACACATAGTGAAGTTGTTTTATAGAGCTGTCCTAAAAACAACGAAACGTTAATCGAACATTATTCTCTAACTTCATTTCGACAAGCAATAGTAGTCTTGAGGAAGTATAAGAAGAAGGCACATAATAATTATTGTTTTATTGAACGTATTTTGATATCTATAAATGCTATAAACTATTCTTTAAAAGCTTACAATTTTCACAAAAGTCAACAATGTAAAAACAGATTTCAAAAATCAAAATTCGAACCTAAATACGGCATGACTAGCTGTTACCAGGTTCCTTATGAACACACAAAAAAAAAAAATTAAAAAATTCTGAAGTGTTATAAATAAAGAGAATAAAGATACATATGTAAACTTAAATTAAATCAACAAAAACACTTCATGTTATGGGTAACATTTGTAGTTGAATAACGAAAACACGAAAAATTAATCAAGACTTAATAAGGTAATAATTTCATCACGGTCCCTATATTACTCCTATATATAACAAGTTTAGACTGTTTTTAACAAAGAAAAACAGCATAAGGAAATAGCAGTCATAATATGTTATAAAAACGACGTCTTTTTCATACACGAAATTTCTAAAAAAAAAAAAGAATCTGTTAAATCAATCAATTAAAGTTCTGCTTGTTGTTCTAGAAGCACAGGTTCTGTAACTAGTTTTCTTAAACGTTAAGCGTGCTTTAGTGTGTCAACAAGCTGAATTTTTTAACCATTTCGTTCTAGAGATGTTTATGAATACTTTACAATACAAAAATAATAATATCAAAATTATTTATCTTAAAAATATTTTTTTACTTAAGCGTGATTTATGGTTAATAGTATACACGTTGGAGAATAGATTCACTGCATTCCAGCTGGTTGTAACATCCGGTGTACACTAATGTATAGGCCGCCCTTGATATTGAACCACGTTATCACACGAAGCACACGTGAACTTGTTATCTTAACTTTAACATTTGCTGATGTTAGAAATATCAGGTTTAATTATTAATTAAAATAAGCACCAAAAATAAATTATGTAATGGTAACTGACTGGGTATTCATTTATTTGAATGGTTTGCGTGTTGGGATCATTTACTGCACGTGCCAAGGGTTTTAGATTAATAATTTATAGAATTTATTATTAAACTTAATTAATTGTATTTAATGGTATAAGGCCACAGTCGTTCGGTAAAAATAATCCTCAAATCAATGAAGCTTTTTGAGATTAACCAATTCAAGAAAAAAATATGATATATGGCTAGTACTTAAGGTTACTTCAATGTATAATGCGTATTTTTTGGCAAAGTTATTCAATTTTATACTTAGAAATCACTGAAAAAGCTTTCTTATAACTGAGTCATTAGGCATCCAAAATTGGCAAAGGGACAAAAACATATTTATAGAAGAGATGAAAATACACTTAAAATAATTTCCAATAAAATAATATATCTTAAACAGCGAATCTTGAATATAAGAATTCGTTTATTTTTGTAATTGTATGATTAATCGTATTGTACATAGTTAACATGGTCGAAAAATAAACGGGTTTGCTTCCTTAGTTCTGAGAAGTCGATAGCCAGAATCCAACAGCATTCTTTTGTTTTTAGAAATGTATTATTTCGATGCGCAATGTTTCAAGTGCCATGTGCAACTTGAAAATTCTATAAAAGTCCAAAAGTAACACATGACACAAGTACCTAAATTTCTGCAGGAGCATTTGGACTAATATGTCTGATTGTTATTCGCCCGACATTTTGAGCAAATCTCTTAATTTTGCCAGAGGAAAATAGGGCAATCGAGATTTAACTTGCTCAAAACACTTGTCTAGATTAGAATCCCACTCAATGCATCATCATCATCACCACTACCACCACCACCACAACCACCACCACCACCACCATCATCATCAGCAGCAGCAGCAGCAACAGCAACAACAACAACACCAACAATAATAATAACAACAATAACAGCAGCAACAGCACCATTAACAACATCATCATCATCATCATCAGCAGCAGCAGCAGCAGTAACAATAACAGCAACAACAACATTATCATCATCGTTTAATCATTATAACTACAAATTCATATTTGATATTTTTTTTATCTGCATGTGCCCAACCTACGGTTGAAGTTAAACGACCAGAAATAAGTCGTTTAAAGATTGATTATTTTAATTAATGATTAACACTTAATCAGAACATCAATAAATCAACATCTTCATTATCAAATATATAATGTAAAATCTTAGTGCTTTTGTTTGATGTATTTTTATTCACTTTTCAAATTTTTTAACATTTCTCTCAAAACATATTTGAAATTATGCAAAAATTAAAAACTGACCAATCAATTGATCAACTCAAACTCCGCATAACTGACCGCTTTTGTTTGAACTTGAAACACCTTGGTACGTGTTGATGATTGTAAGTTATAAGTTTTTTGTTACCAACCAATAGGAAAAAAATAATCATCGTGTAAAGTACCTGGTTGTTTATTCCGAAATGTTGTTCCTAGAATTCCGAGTTAGTATTTACCTTAAAAAACTACATTGTATGAATATTGGTCATAGCTTTTTTAATGTGCATTATATTCTGCTTCATATTTGGACTTCTACCTTAATTATGACACCTACAAAAGGTTACATCTAAAGCTATACGACAAACGTGATGACTTTAATTTTTCTATTGTCAACTTTCCCTTTCTTTGCAGTAATATTCCTGCTTCTCCTGTGTATGGTGTATATGTTTCAAAGTTAATACGTTATGGTAGAGCTTGTTCCCACTATAGGGACTTTCTACAACGACGCAGACTGCTTACAATTAAATTGTTGACGCAAGAATATCGCAAGCCTAGGCTAATCAAGGCCCTTAAAAAGTTTTATGGCCGTCATCACAATATTGTTGATAAGTATGCAGTCACTGTATCCAAACTTTTACTGGATATATTTGACTTACCATAGTTCCCTGTTTTTTTTCATTCTGAATGTTGACGTGGCGGGTGTAGCTAGCTGGACAGGAGGCGCTTACCCTTCCGGAGCACCCGGTCTCACTTCCTTGATGGAAGTTCACGTGTATTACTAAATTTGCCAGCTTTTAAAGATTTTACTTTGATTTTAAGATTGTGATTTGGACAAGCAATGGTATGTTTGTGTTTTATTATTGGCAACAGCCAGCTGAGCATATGCCATGGCGAAGCGTGCGTGCGTGCGTGCGTGCGTCCGTGCGTAAACTTTAATCTTCTCCTCTGAAACTACTGGACCTATTCGAACCTTATTTGGTGTGAAAGGTCCCTAGGTGATGCAAATTAAAGTTTGCATAAATCAACTTTCTGTATTATCCAAGATGGCCGCCGTAACTATACAGAGTAAAAAGTGATAAATGGCTGATACACGTTTATTTATCAATCGATTTAGTTCAAATTTGGTACATAGAAAGTAGATGCATAGCCATTTTACATATGTAACAGGTTTTTCAAAATCAATTTTTAATTGGGTCGCTATTAGCGGAATATTCAAATAAGGTGCTATATTTCGCCAATTCTTTGAAAGTCTTTTCCTTACAAACTACTGGAACTATTTGAACCAGATTTGGTGTGCAAGGTCCCTAGGTGATGCAGATTAAACTTTGGCATCCAAAAATGGCCGCCGTTATTATAAAAAGCAAAAAGTAATGAATGGCCGATACACATTTATATATCATACGGTTTGGTTCAAATTTGGTATATAGACAGTAGATGTATAACCATTTCACATACATATCATTTTTTTCTGAAACATTTTAGCTCAACTGGCAATAGCTAGCGGCATGGCTGTCTGAAATTCACATACAAATAAAGTGCCAGTTGAGCGATACAGGCCCTTTTGGGCCTCTTGTTTTATTTCAACTTTTTTTTTTGCCAAATTCTGCACTTTAAAACATGTTTCAGAATATAGTTTTAAAAAACATTTTCTACGACTGAACTTTACCGAGAGAAATGTTCTCCGATATTTTTGTCTGTTTATAAGCAAACACTTGATAGACTTAATGTAATAATTTGTTATTATTTATTGTTATAAGTTCTCAAACACACCCTATCGGGGCAAACTAATAGATTTAAATAACAGGAACATAAACACATTTTGGCATAGTCCCGTGGGAAAAGTTAACATATAGACAAAAATAGGATTTACAATTAAATCACCCAATGGTTTTTTCCAAAATTACATTTACTACTTGCATTATTCTTTAGAAATCAGAAAATTAGTATATTTCAGAAAATATATTCTTTACATTTTTTCAAATATAATATATTTATATATTGACATTTGCTTTTTGACGTAGTTTTTCATTTTATTGTTGTCACATTAATGTGATAACATATACAAATTGATTGTTTCCTTGCCAAAAAATCAGATAACCAAATTATCATTCATTTAGATTAAAAACCTGATCACAGTGCAACTTACAATATCAATATTTCCTTTCATCTCTGGTTTAACAAATCTGTGCCTGCAATCATTCATCTAAAAAAATCCAACATTTGTTTTATTTTCTAAATTAGAATATGATGGTCTATTGAGAAATTTAATTAAATACTGTTGCAATTTGAAAGTTTTTTCAGTACAAATTTTCATGGATAGTGGTGGTATTGCTGTCAAGAAGTCTGACAATCTTAATTAATTTGTTAAATAATTGATTATTGTATTAAATACGTTGAAAGTCACAAGAAGCAAAAACAAAAGTTATAAAACGTTAATAATTCATGGGAGATTTATCCGTCAATGACTTTTATTGAAAATGAAAACTCAATACAAATTATATATTTTTCGTTAAACGACTTTAATGGACCAAAGGAAAATCCATATCGATTAATCAATTCTCATACTTGCAGACTCTGGCTTTTACTCTGGCTTTCCATTTGACCAAACATTTACAAATTAGAAAACTTTCAACCTTCGTGAAAAATATTTCAGTACACAACTCGTCTCCTAAGACAAAAAATATAATTAATTTATGGAGTGTTATTTTAACAAAATTCCAAACAATGAATAATATAACATAAAATTCAAATATTTAGAATTCTACGCCAGACAGCAGTAAAAAAACAAATATATTTACATTGTAGATTTGTCTTTAATTCATTTACTTTTCAGTGGTAACACATGGGTGGGAACAGTCTGGTCAGGCACCGTTACACCAACACCAAGAAGTGATTCCTTTTGATGAACCTTAAATAAAACGATAGACTTGAAACAGCGAGAGCATATAGGTTGGACCTTTAAACCTTATAAAATCAGACCAGTTGTTGTTGAGAAGAGGTCCGGCAAAATGCCAAAAGATTAGGGGAAAATATGTACGTATATATATTGGTTATCAGTTTATCAAAGAAATAAAAGAAAGGATAAAAGCATTGTTTCCTGTAATTAAGAGAGCATAGACAAACAACAAAAAGCATTTAATGGTTAGGGAACAATGATATATAGATGAAGTGTTATACAAAGGAGAAAGTCCTACAACAAACATACACGAGGCATGTAAAATTAAACAAGGTGGATTATCCTGAGGTCAAGGTAATGAGTGCATTGAGAAAGCTAACAACAGATAGGAAAACGAGAAGGATACGAATATTCTGCCTCCTAAATTAATGTACGACAACATTATATAAATCATGCTGTAGGTCAAACTAAGCACTTTATCAATGCTTTCTCTCTTCGTTTGGTCCAAGACTCATAAATATTCTTACTCAGGATACTTTAAAATTACCTTATGACATCTAGGGGGAGTTTGTCAATTATCATGCCTGGAAAATTTATTTTCCAGCACTAGAGACCAGTTTATCATATCTTTGCACCATGTTAAATATTCACCATTCTCATGCTCGCCATAACTTCATGGTAGAAAAAAAAAATCATTTTATACTTTTACAATCTCCCAAATTTCGAGCTTTTTTTGTGAGGATGTCATTTACATAGCTTACATATCTAATGCTGAGTCATTCGGAAGCTAGAGAAGCAAGATGATTGACATTGTTGCGGAGTTTGGTTTGTGAAGTCAAACTCTGGCACGTCGCATAAGCATCTTCATATGTTGTGGGGGTTGTTTATGTTAGGTGTTTCATATAAAAGGGGATAATATAATAGTAAATATAGACTTAATGAATATACTTAAAGTGTCATTGTTGTTTGGAATTAGTAATTTATGAAGTTTAAGTGATATTGTATAAAAACTCTGGTCTGAGGAAATATTAACCGTAATAAATTCTAAAATGGATAGTCATATTTCTGCATATTGGTATTTGTTCTCATATCGTCATAGCTCATGATCCGTAATTTAATCATAGTTCCTGTACATGATTTGAGTGACTGGTACCGCAAAAATGTCATTAGTACTTTTATAGAACCGTACCTCCGGTAACGTGATAATCTCAACTTAAAACAATTACCTTTAAACTTGTCGTTATCTTTTATCAGCCAGTAGGGGATATATGACTTTTTGCGTGGACCCTTGAGGGTCCACGCAGTAGAATATTGGTGACAAGCTCTGAAGTAGAAAAAAGCTCATGGGCAATATGGAACGATTTTTACAAGAAGCAATTTACATTGGTATTAAGGAAAAATACCTGTAACTTCAGAAAGACATGGAAGGTACTTGATGGGGATGCTTGTATATAATTCTAAACCAATTGACAGATAAAACATATTTACCCTAAAATATGTACTTTAAAATATTTCACTCTATAATATGAACAACATGACTATAATGCAAATAATTATAATATTTTTGTCAGCATGTTATTTACATGTTATGTGTTTTCCTCACCGTTCAAAAAATACCTTACTAAATGAACTGTTTTAAATTCTACTAATTAGTGTTGTACATAGACGTGTTAAAATAGGTGTGGTGTATGTTTGTTGAACTTATCACTTTCCAAAGTTTCATATTACCCTACAGTGATTCAAGTATATCTAAAGGTTCTTTACGGGTTTAATATGTGTTATACTGTTTAATGTGTAACAATATCCATGCAATAAGTGTAATTATTTTAAATAAATTCCTATCAGTACCTCCTATTGTTTAAGTTTCATTTAATAGTTTGAAGATCCAAGTTAAAGAAGCACACAGGTTTTGGTAAGTATTGATTTAATTTCAATAATTGTATTATGTTTATAATGACATTTTGTGGCAAACTGGTAAATGTATAGTACATTAAATGAGGAAATTTCCAACATATACAAAATAGCACTAGATGTGTGTAAGCTCACCTCAGCCAAATACATTGTGTCATTGCAGAAGGTGCATATATCTTAATTACAAAACTGCAAGAAGGCTATGTGTAGTTAAGGAAAACGGGGGAAAAGCCCCATGAAAATAAGTTATCAAAACTGGTAAGAGCTAGACCTTAGATATTGTGCATGCAGATACATTAAAATGTGTAGTTTTTAAATTTGCACTAGCAACGGTGTAGGGCCTCAGTTGGGGAAATTGTAAAAGACCCCTGAAAATAAGTTAAAAATTATCTCCCTCAAAACAGTAAGGGCTAGACCTTATATTAGATATTGTACATATAGATGCCTTAGAATGTGTAATTTTTTAATTTGTACAAACGGTTGGTTGGGGCCTCAAACAGGGAAAATGAAATGGGCCCCCTGAAAATAAGTTAAAAATAATCTCCCTTAAAACAGTAAGGACTAGACCTTAGATATTTTACATGTAGATACCTTAGAATGTGTACTTTTTTAATTTGCAGAAACAGTTGGTGTGGGGCCTCAAACAGGGAAACTGGAAGGGGCCCCTGAAAATAAGTTAAAAAAAATATTCCTCAAAATAGTAAGGGTTAGACCTTAGATATTGTACATGTAGATACCTTAGGATGTGTAATTTTTTAATTTGCACAAACAGTTGGTGTGGGGCCTCAAACAGGGAAATTGGAAGGGGCCCCTGAAAATAAGTTAAAAAAAATATCCCTCAAAATAGTGAGGGTTAGACCTTAGATATTGTACATGTAGATACCTTAGGATGTGTAATTTTTTAATTTGCACAAACAGTTGGTGTGGGGCCTCAAACAGGGAAATTGGAAGGGGCCCCTGAAAATAAGTTAAAAATTATCTCCCTCAAAACAGTAAGGGCTAGACCTTATATTAGATATTGTACATATAGATGCCTTAGAATGTGTAATTTTTTAATTTGTACAAACGGTTGGTTGGGGCCTCAAACAGGGAAAATGAAATGGGCCCCCTGAAAATAAGTTAAAAATAATCTCCCTTAAAACAGTAAGGACTAGACCTTAGATATTTTACATGTAGATACCTTAGAATGTGTACTTTTTTAATTTGCAGAAACAGTTGGTGTGGGGCCTCAAACAGGGAAACTGGAAGGGGCCCCTGAAAATAAGTTAAAAAAAATATTCCTCAAAATAGTAAGGGTTAGACCTTAGATATTGTACATGTAGATACCTTAGGATGTGTAATTTTTTAATTTGCACAAACAGTTGGTGTGGGGCCTTAAACAGGGAAATTGGAAGGGGCCCCTGAAAATAAGTTAAAAAAAATATCCCTCAAAATAGTGAGGGTTAGACCTTAGATATTGTACATGTAGATACCTTAGGATGTGTAATTTTTTAATTTGCACAAACAGTTGGTGTGGGGCCTCAAACAGGGAAATTGGAAGGGCTCCTGAAAATAATTTAAAAAAATATCCTTCAAAACAATAACGGCTAGATCTTAGATATTCAAGATGTAGATACCTTGGGAAGTGTAGTCTATAAATTTGCACAAACGATTGGTGTGGGGCCTCAAACAGGGAAATTGGAAGAGGCCCCTGAAAATAAATTAAAAATAACCTCCCTCAAGAGAGTAAGGGCTAGACTTTAGATATTGTACCATGTAAATACCTTAGCACGTGTAGTTTGTTTTTATTTTGACTTTTTTCCAATTTATTTAGCTATCACCTGCTACAACAAAAACAGTCAATGATAAAGATGTGCCCTTTCAAGAGCTTGTGCTAAAAGACAAGAGTACTAAACTGACCTTAGCTGTTTGGGAAGAAATGGTAGACAGTTTTGAAGTGGGACAGAAAGCCAAATTCACCAAATGCCGGGTCAGACTGTTCAATGAAGAAAAGAAGCTAAGTACAACAACCTCTTCAGCCAGTGAAGTAAGTATACTTTGTGATTCAGATAGTTTCATTTGTAGTTCTTTTCAGCGGTACAATTTTACAAATACATTGTTGTTAACCATTGTCTGAATGTAAAAACCGTACTTTTCCATCTTTGATCTGCAGCATTATCAATGTGGAATGAAAAGCTCCAAAAATTGACAGTTGTATTAACCATTAGTAGCACCTGCCTTAAATTCTTTTTTACGATATACATGTATATCCTTCAGCTATGCAATTGACTTTAATAGTCTATTAGTGCAAATTCATGCTCTACAAAAGTGTGTGTTTCACTTGAATTTACTCCTTTTCTTGGTAATCATTACTTAAAACTTTATTTCCATCATTTTCATGATGACCTTTTACTATTCAATTTCTAGGTATACACAGAAGAAGATGATCTTGACGAGGTCAGCTCTGAAGATGAAACAATGAGCGATTCCCCCGGTTCTACACAGTTGCCTACAGGCACATTGATTGCCGTGTTTGAGGTAGACCCCTACCTTGCCTGCCCAAAAGTATCCTGCAACAACACCAAGCTTGAAACTTTAAAAGAACCAGATATAGAACTGTATTTCATGTTTTGCAAGCGTTGCAACATTAGATACAAAACCAATGCAGCGAACATATACATGAGAGCCACAATGTTGCTGAAAACAACTAATGAAGAAAAAAAAAATAACGGTATTTTCACCACAAATAAAAAAATTGCTGGAAAGCCGTGGTTTGGATTCAGCTATCCATTTTGATAGAAAGGAAATGCTAACAAAACTGTTACAAATTATTCCAATAGATATCCACTATACCCTTGTGAACAACACAGTTAGAAATCTAACATGTAAAAGAATTCAAGATGTCTAATAAATCTTTATAAGGCATTTCTTTATAAAGTATTGCAATTTTCTTCTGATAGCCAAAGATACCGGACATAGTGCTATATGTCATACAAATATGTAACATTTATATATAGTTCAATACATTTAGTGCTATTATGTTACAATCACAATCTATACAAATTCAATGAATTATTTTAGTGTCGTTAGTGATAGTTTCTATTATTGCTTAAATATTATGTATTATTCAATTATTCAAATGCTTTTTTTGATGAGTGTGTGTGTGTGAAATGATTATTGCATGTACTTTAACCGATAGTTTTAAGGTTTCATACCTATCTAGTCCAATACAAATGACTGCTAAAGATGTCATATATATAAAATACATTTAAATATAGATAAGTAGAAAATGTTTTTATCGTATAAGTTAAGAAATTTTGAAAAAACAGATTTGTAACAAATTATAACCAAATAAATAAAATTGTAATACATGCATATTCCATAATTAATTCATGATGTTTCAATATTGCAACATAGATGGCCATTTCAGAATACAATTACTCATACCTCGGATTGTAAAGTGATCGCTCTGCAAGTAAGAGGCTATAGATTTGTTTACGACCGAGTTTCATACAGTAATTCAAAACAGATATTGACTGTTGTTTTGCCAAGCACTGGGCATTAAGAAATTAAAGTTACAGGTCTTCCAGACAAGTAGTGCTCTGGTTGAAAAAGTGGAAAGCCAAATGTTATTTTTAAAAAAATGCAAAGACTAAAATATAGTCCAGAAAATACATCAATACAAAGAATTGCATCATGAGTTAACAATTTCTCCAAGGATGTTATATACATAATAGTATAGCTCATTAAAACAATCTTGCATATTTCATTCAAGCAAATGTGTTTCAAACAAATAATAATGCTGTATTGCATTAAAAATAGTCTGACAAAAGTTGTTTTCAATATACAGATATTAGATTGATGTACTAGACTATCATACTTCTTAGGTCCACGTATTGCTTTTTTTTTTAAAACAAGCAACTTGTTTTCGAATTCCCCGAAAATTTAAATTTATAGTAAATTATAAGTGTAAAAAATTAACTTATAGGTGTTTTTCTGAAAAACCTTTAAAAGGATATGATATTAAGAAGTGGCATTTATTACTGTATTTTACTTTCATTTTACATCCTTCACTGTAAATTAAAATGATCTCATACAATCCCAACTTTGCCATTTAAGGACATAACAACGTAAAAGCGAAAGTAGAAAAACGCCTACGGAATGAAATTCCTATCTGAAATTTTTCGGAAATAAATCAGGACCCTATACCTCGAACATATGAGTCCATTTTGAATGATAAATAGTTTTGTTATGTTTAAAATGTAATTAATAGTATCTATTATTATAAATAATTATTGATAAAAGTTTTAAATATGCTAATATTACTTATTATGTAATCCAAACATTAAATATCGATGCTTTGATGCTCTGTGACCCGATAGACTTTATAGAACAAAAACGTTTTTATGACATAATTACTAAAGAAGAAGCATTATATATTCATTTATTTTTAGAGAGCTAATTAAAAAATAAATTTTAGTAAAAAACTGGATACTCCTGTGTTAGTATTGTTATGCGCTACTTTTGAAATAATGCAATATAAAGCAACATATGACAATAGATCATATTCTTACACAACCTTATCACATCTTATCACAATCTTATCATAATCTTACACAATCTTATCATAATCTTTTCATAATCTTATCACAGTATTATCATAATCTTATCACAATCTTATCATAATCTTTTCATAATCTTATCACAAACTTATTAAGTCTTATCACAATCTTATCATAATCTTATCACAATCTTATCACAGTATTATCATAATCTTATCACAATCTTATCATAATCTTATCAAAATCTTATCACAAACTTGTCATAATCTTATCACAAACTTATCATAATCTTATCCTTATCACAAACTGATCACAATCTTATCACAATCTTACAATTCAAGATCAATATGCATTAAAAGGACAACATTCAACATTTTACCGCACAAGAAGATAAGGACAGTACTGTTACGCGTATAAAATGATTAAATGCTAATAAAGCACACTTAGGCAGGTTTTTGTCGAGCCTGGTATTGCCATGGGGAGACTAAGGTGTTACTTTTCCGGTGTTGTCGTCGGCGTCGGCGGCGTGTTAAAATGTGAAAGTTTATGTTAAAGTCCATAACCCTTAAACTAATACTGTTATTTGAATAAAATTCGCAACACAATTTAATAATGCAGTTTAATTATGATTACATATAAGCTGATGTTTCAACTATTTTGGGGGTAAAAACTTGCATTTTTTCAGAAAAAAAGGAATTTTGATTAAAAAAATAAACGTTTATGTTAAAGTCCATATTTCTCAAGCTATTACTGTTATTTCAACGAAATTTGCTACACAGTTTAATCGCGCAGTTTAATTACGATTACATATTTATGTATGCTGATGTTTTAATTCTGTTGGGGTTAAAAACTTGCATTTTTCAGAAAAAAAAAGAATTTTGAGAAAATGCTCCTACAGACCCATTTTTCAATTTTTTTTAAAATTTAGATATAAGCATGTACCAAGATACATTATTGGTATTTGAAGAAAAAGATTTTTCTAGATTATATTGACCATTTGCCTGTTGACCATTAATTTCAATTTTGGGATAAATCTGAGATTTTCGGTGAAAAAAAAACAAATTTTGAGAAAATGTATTTTGTTCTAAACCAATATTCTTTTGGACTTTAAATGAAGCAAAATTAGTCTGTCTCTGTGTTGTTTACCTTGTATTAAAGTTTTTTTTTCAGCTTTAGGGCAGATCCAAAGTTTTGGATAAAAAAAATTGAGAAATCTTTTTTTACTCGAAGAAACATGAATATTTTCTTCAATAAAATGTGATTTAAGTTTGTTTCCTGTTATGTACAAAAAAATTATATTTCGGCTATCCAGTATAATGTGAAAAGAAAGATATTTGTTTGAAAATACAATTTTATTTATAAAATGCATTTTGTACTAAAATACATTATTTTTAACACCAAATGTGTTATGATAAATCTCAATATTATGTACAGTAAAGATCAGTTTTTAATATGAGACTGTGTCTGTAATGAAATAAAGATCTATAATCCAGCTGATTGATGTCTCTGAAAAAAGTAAGCCGTGTATGTCTATGTGCATGTTGGTGTGTACATGTGTAGGTGAGTGCATACATACATATGTAACCAATATTACTGTATTAATGTATTTGTTTCCACTGTTAAATTTGCGTGCCGGCCATGATTTGCATAGAACATTGGAAACCTTTGGAAGAGATAAAATATTATAAAACATAATGTATGTCTCACAGTCAACATATTGTTTTATCATATACTAAGTATACCTCACAAAATTTAACATAATATTACGGTAAGACTGAATCTTAAGGCGAGACCTTTAAATCCGTGAAATTCTTGGTTTTGTACTTAAGTAAACTTCTTTATGATTTTTAAAGTTTTTCACTATTTCCCCCCTTATGGGGCCCCAAGGGGACATAACTCCTTCATTTTTGCAAATCTGAAAGGGCTTCACCCAGGCATGATAATTACCAAGTTTCATTAAATTTGGCCTAGTGGTTTTGAAGGAGAAGATTAAAATGTAAAAAGTTTACGCACGACGGACGACGCACGACGGACGAAGATGGAAAGCAATAGCTCATCTGAGCTTTCAGCTCAGGTGAGCTAATAATATATAAATAATATTATCATTATAATTAGATTAAATGTATATACAATACATGTACAGTCAAGCTTATTAAGAATGTGGTTTTGATGTTATATTATATAGGAAGAGTTTAGTCATACCTGACTATATGTTTAAAATAGTTTATGAGTAATTATTTGGTTCATAAATTTTGATAAAACTTCCTGCAACAAAAATTTTCTATATTCCCCTAGTAAAATTTAAATCCGTGCACGTTACCATATTAATTGTTCTTATTATCTCAAATATGTTACTTTTATCTGCTATTAATAATTTTAACAGCTTTTCATACATAATAACCAGCAATACTTTAGTTTAAACAATATTTTATTAATTTGTAAATTACAAACAAAAGAACACAACAATCTGTAATCTAGATTCAGGAACTTACAATACTTTATAACAGCGTTTTTTGAAAACCAGACTACTAGTATTCAACGACTACCGAGAAAAACTAAAATAGCATCCAATCTTTTTAACTTTTTAAATAGTGCTACGTAATATGATATCAAACACTAACTACATAATGAAGGCATTGCAAAAATCGTCAAAACTTTAGTCCCAATATCATATCGATCCATGTCTTCTTATTTAGTCAAGATATAGCAATATAAGGCAAAATAATTAGAAATGAAAGTATGGCCTTGACCTTTCAGCTAAGGTGAAAAAGTATTTCAAAAACTTAAATGTTCATTGAAATATGTAAAAAAAAAATAGCTAAATAGAAAAAAGGCACATAGTAATTACAAACTGCGCCATGACCTTGAACCTTGACCATAGCACATCTTTGAAGTTTATTTTAAGAAACGTTTCAACTGAAGCTGTCTTCCGGTTTCATTTCTAGGTTACACTGACCTGGTTTTTATACCCATTACAACGTGCGAAACAATATGTGTAAACTGAACCGGTTGATGTATCCTGTAGTTTCTAATGAAAATTGAAAACGTGTGTTGATATGTCCATGTAAGTTAAAAACTTCGTTGAGATCAAGTTCACGAAATCGTTCTCAAACATGTTTATTTTATAATTCATAACACGCCTCCGGAAAGTGATTCAACTTAAAACACCTGAGATAACAATCTCGGTTTGTACTAAATTTGGATCAGTTGTCTTGTTTTTCTTTGTCTATTTTTTTTTTTTTTTTTTTTTTTTGTACATAAAAGAATGTGGTTATCAAAGTTAATCAAAGTTGAACAAAGAAATTTGCCTACTAACTGGTCCTTAAGAAGAAATAAATAGTAGATAATACCAAGAAAAGTATCTTATCTGTGAAACAAGTAGTTAGAAGTTTATCTTTACACTTTATTTTGGTTTATAAATGTGTTTAACTGTGTCCTGTACTCATAACCTATTTAAAATGATAACTTAATAACCTATTTGTTTATAAATTTACATAAATTTGCATATGACGTCAACAATGTCTTACATTATATGTTTAAGCATATGTTTTTTAGTTATTCTTAATTTATTTTATTATTAATAAAATTAATTTCAATGTTTTTTTTTTTTTTTTTTTTTTTTTTTTTTTGTCTTTTTTAAAAAAAATATTAAATGTGTATAGGATGTCTTAATTAAATTATAAGGAATAACACGCGCATTATCCAGTGGGCAAATCGTTTTTTTCTTTTATACACCAATAAAAAAAATTATCACAGTTATTCCTTAAATAAACAATGACGTCGGCAGAAAAAAACGTTTCCGTGTGAGGACAACAACACCGGATTCTGTAACGAAACGAATAAGGGCCAACTGGGACAAACTGACTTCAAAAATTCGAATTGGCCAGGATCAGATGAAACAATGGCTAAAAAGAATAAACATCGAGAAAGTGGCCGCATAGCTCTTAAACACGTTCTTCTTTTCTGTGTTTGTTGACGTTGCCTCGTTTTCAATAAAGAATCACGTGATCAAAGTTTTAAGATAAGATATTTTGTAGATCAAATAAGCTTTAGGTTTCCCCGAGAATTTCAATGAGAGGCAAAGATAATGAAAATGCGCCGTTTTAATATTATGCATTGAAAAACTCAACTTGATAAAAAAAATCCAGAAAAAATATAACCTAAAAATTTGACGATGTTGAAGTACAGATAGCGAGTGTTTCGCACATTAACAACGGTAACCGAAAGAAAATAATGCGACGTCACCCCTTTGCCATTGTACTGTATATACTAAAACGTAATACTTCTGTACAGTATCAACTTAAACGCAATATTTTTGCATTGTAATATAAATGTTAAACCTATATTATAAATTTAAATCCAAGATTTTCCGAAAATAAGCCTTTGTTGCTATGCGCGGTGTCACATGATATATTCTACTCCAATATGCAGTTAAGAATTTAAATACAAGTACAAATTGGAAAATGTAAATACATGTGTAACTTAATATATGGAGTATTAAAGTGAGCTTAAAATAAAGTTTACCTACGCGTAGACAATATATTGATATTTTGTCATGCATAAGGCATAAACATAGCTTAAACAAATTTATTATTACCTGTGTAAATTATAATTTTAAAATTTTAAATATTACTGAGAATTTAATTTAAAACCCCCTAAACAAAACAGTTCACTTCCTTTTTAATGCATTTAAACTCAATAAATTTTATAAATTTTCAATAATATTTACAAGGCTTATAGGGTAAAACTTAAGCAGCATCTTTATAGTAAAGAAAAGACAAAAAATGACCCAATAAAAAGTCGCTTACAAGAACGTATAAGATTACTACACTGACAAAATACTTTTTAACTCTTTTTCTGTTACTTAGAAACAGTTAAAAAATCAAAACCAAAAAATTGCTTTAAGTTTCTGGCGAATTTTCAGTAACGGTTTTCTTTAAAAAAAACGATTAAGGAGTTTATCACCCGTGTTTATTAAAATCAGGAGTCTTTATCAGCGGGTTCAGTAAGTTTGTCTGATTATCTGACCTTTATTTGACAAGTCTCTACCCAATTTTCAGTTAATTCTTTTTCTTCTTACTGTGTGTGTGTGTGTGTGTGTGTGTGTGTGTGTGTGTGTGCTAGAGAACCAAGGAAAAGAAAGCATTTCTTGAAGCTGAGCTGACACCTCACTTCTAAAACTCATACAAAACTCAATCATATAGGATGCAGCGGTTGTTCAACGAGAACTTAACGGAACAACGATGACATCATGTGAATAATATTACAATTATAAATTAACTGTACTGTTCTCCTTATTAAACACTATATCATGTTTGTCCTTGTTTTGCTGTCTGGGAGATAACCCCTTAATCGTTCAGATAAAATATTTACAAATGAGAGAGAGAGAGAGAGAGAGAGAGAGAGAGAGAGAGAGAGAGAGAGAGAGCAGGAAATATTTTGTTAATTACCAGGGAACATGCTGAATTACATGTTGAGAGTTTTTGTGATATATACAAATTAATTAATTTGTAAAATTGTTGTATAAATTGTTCCTTTTAGAAATTCAATGCCCTCCTACAAAACCCCATTTATGGTGTCATTCAACTAGTATAGAATAGCACTACACAATATCGTCAGGAAATAAATCATTAGAAACAAACTTAAAGATAAAAGCCGAATAAAAGCATTGGAAAAACCAATGACCAGGCAATGAACTTCTTTAAACAGTTATACAAACACTACTATAAAGCTATCTTAATGAACGTGAAAGGCAATATTGAACTTATTCAAATATTTAATGAAATGTTAACAAAAGGGAAGATTGAAGGACAATTAAGAATGACAAGGAATATATTTCATTATTCAAAATTTAAGTTTAAACATAAAACTCAATTGTGAAAATAAATTCTAAAGTTTATATAATAATTGGTTCTATGGTACAGGTAAAAGATTCTTTGAAAATACATGCAGTTCAATGACAGACTATAAATTGCTAATGAGAGTTACTTTTGGGTTTAAGATTATTCTAATTTTGCATGAAGGAAGAGATCTTATTTCTTTTCATGCATTGACTTCCATGTCATTTATTCAAAGAAATATATATATCTTGAAATCTTGAAATCAGAATATTCTACTCTTTTTATCAAATGAACAATTACACAATAAACACATATGTAACTTTACTGGGTACGAGTTTATATAATAGAGATTTCTAATTACTTTTCACTGATTCTGGACTACTTTACTCGTGTTTTGAAATATTAATTACCATAATTACCGTCCCACTTATATCCATAAGTCATCTTATTACTGAAGAAAATTCTATTTAACAACTTGAAAGATATACCTAGCTATTTCAGTGTTTTAAAGGTCATGATCACCATTACAATGGTTAGAGCAAATGGTTAAAAAGACGTTTTTTTTGGTTATTGGCTGCTTTTGAAGAGAGGTAAAAAAAAAGGTATATCGTTTTCTCAAATTTGAGGTACCGACATGTTTACTTCCGGTTTATTCGTCAAGCTCAGTGATGGGAAAACTTTGGTTTTTAGATTATTTGAATAGTTATTTTTCTTATTTGTTGAGTGAAAACTTGTTTCTATAACATTTTCCAATTTTAAAACAAAAATATGTTACGGATTTTACCTGTATATTACACAAATAAAATTAATTTGAACTGGGGTTTAATTTATAAAGATAGTTACTTTTTGTTTTGAAAAGAAACTTTCGGAACTTCAACACAGTAGTCAGCACAAAGCAGTTCATGGATGTTAAAAAAAACTTTGGTTCATGTCATTACCAGCCATAATCAACGGTGCAGACTTGTTGGTATTATGAGCAGAATGGTGTAGAAGTCAATATTTGTTTACTTCAGGGTTCTCGGATAGTTGGAGGCAACCAATTTTTTTCAATTTAGGGCCTTCCAAAAAGGGAATTCAAGCCTGGGCAATGCCAATTAGTAAACAATAAGTAAGAAAGCTCGGTCACTGAAACCTCCTCCACCTGAATAGCAATAAAAACAAGTCCGAAATAAGTTATGATAGCTTATATAAAGTGCTGCAATGTAGGAAACAAATTGCGTAACAAAATCGTGTATCATGTGGGCTGGATGAATTGTAACAGATAAGTTTGACATTGTCACTTATCGAGAAGAAGCATTTTATAGGACATTGATAAATTAGACTAAACGTCACACAAGTACTATGATAAAGTTTACAAATATCATGTTTAAATAAGTCAGTCAATATGTACATGCACATATCATGTTCAAAATATGCGCATTTGTAATATATTAACGGTACACCACAATATGTAAACAAGCTATTACGTCATATAATCAACATACATGTATTGTGGTTAATGACGAATTTTTTTTCTGTTAAGTAAAACTTGAATTAAAATATATATGCAGAAAAGGGGAAAATTAAAGAAAAAATTTGAAATTTGAACATAAATTCAATGTATGCACAACATATTTTTTGATGGTACGTGTTGTGTCGATTTCTTAAACCGCTTAAGAAAACAGACTGATTGTCATGCTTAGTTTTATTTAAGTTGTTTATCTAAATAGTTGTATATAGTTGAAAGCAGCTTTCTCTCCCAAACAGAAACTGCTACTTATTACACAGTGTTTGTCAAAAATGTGGAAAATGTCTTCCGGAAGTCAGCATGTTGTATTAAAGTAACTTTCTCCTTTGCATCAAGACTGGGACGTATTACCCCATTAAAACATTCGATCAATCTTTGAATCAATTTCATATGCTTATTTTATTTATCCTAGTCAGTTAATTTAATCAAATATAAACTTCACTAGCTCTATATAAGCCGTAGAAATATTTGTAAAATATAATTGATGTCAGTGTTTAGGTTCCGTTCAACTAACCCGTATGTAAAGTACTACTAAATACTGTGTAAATGGTGACAGAGGAAGTCAGCTTTGGTTTACTACAAATCAGGGGTATTTCACGTATATTAGGACGTCACTATTTGAATAAAAATGAAAATGCGTTTCCAAAATTTCAAAAAAAAAAAAAAAAAAAAAAAAAAAAAAAAATCATTAAAACAAACAACAAACAATATTCATATCAAATATGTTTTTTATTTATTTTCTTCTGTTATTTTTTATTTTTTTCTTTTAAATTTTAATTAATTAATCTATTTATTTTCTTTTTTTTAAATCTTTTTTCCTTATTTTTTTCCTATTAATTTATCTGTTATTTTTAGAAGAACTTACGACACATGAAGTAGGCAGAGATATACTAACAAAACGTTAATAAAAAAATGAGCATGTTTTTTCTTTTATTACAACTTTTCCTCCATTCGTTCCTAGTATTTGTTTAGTCAAACTTTCGCACTTTTTCTGTGTTTACATCGAGAGCAGCTTATAAAAACTTATAAAGGAAACAGAATTGTTTGGACTTCTAACTATTTTCAAAACAAACACATTGGCCGCTACTTCAAATTTTTACTGTATATAAACTTTATTTATTTATTTATTTATTTATTTTATTTTATTTATTTATTTATCTATCTTTTTTTAATTTTATAAACATACTCTACTCGTTTTTTTTCAAAGAATGTTTGTGCTTTTTGTCAAGTTTGAGCAAAAGAAAATTAAAGAGTTTAAATAATTTAAACAAAACGGCAAACCGAATTTGAAAAGGGAAAAATGGAAAACTGGACCGGGGATCGAACCCGGGACCACTCGCAAATCACGCGAGCGCTCTTCGAACTGAGCTATCCAGATAGTAACATTTATTCCCTTCTCATTTTCTGATTCGCTCGCTTATAATCTTAACAAAGTTGTCTTCAGGTCTGACAGATAAATAAAAAATGGAAAACCTTGAACCGACGTTGAGTGTTTTGAACTACAAAAAATATTTATTTATTTATTTATTTTTATTTACTATTATTTAAAAAAATATTTATTTTATTTATTTTTTATTCAGAGGAATAAATATGAGATGAAGAAAGCAGAATAATAATAAATATATAAAAACACTTCAGAAAATAGGAAAACAACTTTATAAAACTCAGTGACATCGCCACTCAAACCGTAAACCAGATACTTAAACATATTATATTTGTTCAGCAGGTGACAGGAACGCGGCTCAAGGCACGTTTTGTTTGAGATCAGTGACCTACATTAACTAAACAGAATTAAATTTAAGTACGTTTTTCTGAAAATGCATTTAAACATTGATTTTCTAAAAATAAGATCAAGATTGCGCCGTTTAATTGTCTCTATACAGCAGTGCCGAGGGAAGTTTTAAACAAAGAAATATAGAACATGAATATAGGATACGACTGATAATAATAATAAAAATAATAATAATAATAATAATAATAATGGTTTAACCCACCCCTATATACATGCGCGCTTGCGACACATACATATTACACTTTCCCATGTACAGTTCTTTGGCACATCTAAGTCTTGTACATCTGCAGTGTATAAACGTTAAGTCTTAAAGCATATGGATGCCAAAAAAGTTCTTGGAGGGGCTCTGCAAATATGACGCATTTGAAACTTTTATGTAAACCTCGTCCCCAGGATCTA
Organism: Tegillarca granosa; assembly: GCA_029721355.1. Taxonomy (NCBI): domain Eukaryota; kingdom Metazoa; phylum Mollusca; class Bivalvia; order Arcoida; family Arcidae; genus Tegillarca; species Tegillarca granosa. The sequence goes on from CM056602.1 coordinate 40,506,542, forward strand.
AAAACACATCAGCACTAATGTAAGTTTCATAGAAATTAAATCGTTTATTTTCTGTGTAATGATATGGTTTATATGATGATATCACCTCTTCTTCCTGTCCGCCTTTTATATTGTATCTAAATATTGCATGACGTATTGAAGACTTGATTGTTTTTTGTTTACCATTCCTGTGATCGTCACAATATTCCGTCAACAAATCCAGAAAACTGTAAACGTGATAATATCCGGTGACTGGAACCACTAAACGTCCATTCCGGTAATCGATTCCGTTGTTTATGTAACAATGTCTTCTCCGTGACTCCCATTTACGTAAAGGTGTCATTTCCTTTGTCATGTCGCCTAAAATATGATTAAAAATATTTATTAAAACACAACAAACATTTTGCCGATTGATCTGAAACGTTATACTTGATAAAAAGTAGCAAAACTAACAAACAGAGAGAGACACACAACTTTGTATGTAGAGGCCACGGTGTGCTAAATCACCATTAAAATACAGCCTCCAAATTTCCACTAAACAAGTTTTGGGAATGTATCGCTTCTCTCACGTTCAACCGAATGTGAGTTTTGTGCTTTTGTTGTTCAAAACATATTACGATAGCTATGTTAGACTTATTACAACCCTTTCCGAAATAACATAATATCGGTAAATTCTGTAATCTCACTGACTTGAAGTTTATTTATCTCTAAATCAGTATCTAAAGAAACAGTGTCATTTATTTTTTTTAAATCAGATATTGTGCCATTACTTTAACAATACACATACCTTTACGTAAAGCTTGTTTCGATCCACTGAGACGTGCTATTGGCCTAATACTCCAAACAAACCCCTTTCTCTTTAATATTTCATATTTTTCTCGGTTTTCTTTAAAATAAAATAAAATATACTTATAGAAACATAATGTACCTGGGAAAGACTGAATCACTAAGAACCGCGACACACACACACACACACACACACACACACACACAAATATAACACAAGGCACGGTGTGAAAAACTTTTTCAATATTGATACTGGATTTAAATTATATATATATATATATTAATGTGGTATAATTGAAATTCTCCTTTGTTTATTATAGGAATAAAATAAATTTTTCTCTTTGTTATGGAAAAATGAAAGAATTGGTCATTTTGCACACTGCATAATTCATTTCTTATAATTCAATTCATAGAATAGTAAAAAAAAAAAAAAAAAAAAGTAATTAAAACTTTTACAACTTAGATAAATAATAGAGAAATTTACATCACCAATGCGCAAGAAAAATTACAGAAAAGTAGTTCCTGTAACAGAGCCAATTCTTTCATGCAAAAATAACAGAAAAGATCTGACCAATCCAAATGCTTGAAACAAAATAGAATTGAATTATTTCTAGAAACTCAAAGTAATTTGATCACATCACTAAGCCGTGGCAATACTATCAGTGTCCGTCCAAAGTTGAAAAATTTGTGTAACTTGTAGAATCTTTTCTGCAAACACTAGTTTGATGATTTTATTTTAGTTTTGAATATTCATCTTATTTTTATTTAAATATTTCTCTTTTATATTTATTATTATTATTATTAATATTATTATTATTATTATTAAAATTAAACCAGACATTTGTAATCAGGGTATGTGTTTGTTAATTCTTGTTGTTTTATTTTATTTCATTCCTTTGTTATTTGTGTTTTTATTGCATTCAATTTTTATCATGCATACATGGCTATATATGCTACAGATTTTTTTAATTTATCCGTTTCAACTTGCATCGTAATAAACACACACACACACACACACACACACACACACACACACGTGTATATATATATATATATATATATATATATATATATATATATATATATATATATATATATATATATATTATCATTATTATTATTATTGCTGTTGTTGTTGTTGTTGATGATGAGGGAGGGGGATGTGTTTTAAAATTAAGAGGTTACCTGTTAAATATCTCTGCTGTCGTTCTTTTCTTTTTGATTCTTCTAATTTAAACGTTTCCTCGAATGTCTAAAAATAAACCCATGCATATAAATATAAAATTCCTAATAAGGAAGTCTTCCTGTCGATAACATCATTCTACTTCGTTTTTCCATATGAGGTGCACCAAGGGGTCCAAATCAATAAACTTGAGTTAATTTGTGACCAAGTGGAGTTAATTTGTGACCCCGGTTAGCGAACTAAAATTCTTTCTCACGTTTGGATCTGCCCGAGTGGGATTCGAAGTTCGAAGTCGCGTTGTGATCCGTAAGGAGAGAGAGAGAGAGAGAGAGAGAGAGAGAGAGAGAGAGAGAGAGAGAGAGCACTCACTCTGCCATCAGTCGTTTTTACAGAGAGAGAGAGAGAGAGAGAGAGAGAGAGAGAGAGAGAGAGAGAGAGCACTCGGCTAGAGAGGGAGTATTACTTACCTGTTGAAGATAAATATTGAGTGTTTCGGTTCTGTAGCCGCATTTTGAGCCTAAACATAACATCGGGGGACCGTTATCGTCTTTTACTTCTTTCTTTTCTTCTATCCATAAGATTAGGATAACAACGGCGAGAATGATTATATTGAATGAAAACCCAACAATGAACGTCAACCTGGCTTTGTCTTTAATAAACATTTTTGAGTCGGAAAAAGTAAACTCTTATGCATTAAATTCTACTTTAAATAAAAGGGTAAAGAATGATTTGGAATTTAATTTCTTAAGGTTTTGAGGGGTTTATTTCAAAATTCAAAATTATGGGAAAATTTTGAATTTTGAAACTCCCAGCGGATCGAAACAAGCCTAACGTAAAGACGACCAACCAGGTAAATGTTGTATTTAAAGTGGGTTAGATACATGGTATGTTTATAGTTATTTATACACAAGTTCATGCGTTTGATTGGTTGATATGAGTGACTCATGTTTAAACTGATTACATACAGTTTTCTGAAAACCCAGCGGTAATACCGGAACATGACACAGTAGAGTTTAACCTAATTACAGACAATAAGTTTTCTGTAAATCATGCTGTATATATATATATATATATATATATATATATATATATATATATATATATATACATGTATATGATAAAGTGCTTTCGTTATCATTAATCCGCTATTTCTTTTCGAAAATTGATAATGTCATTCATCGAAAACCACTAAATTCTTAACTATAGAACTTTTTATAAAATGTAATTTATACATAAAATAATACGTATTAAAATATTGATAGTGGAGAATTATACTAATACTAATAACTTTATTGGAATACCGTATATACCTGTAATAATACCATTAACTATGTAAACAGTGTTTTCCAGAATATTTACAAATATAAATGCACACACATACCCACTCAACAATATAAAACTGTTTCACAGGTTCAATATAAAAATAATATTATTGTTTTATGTTCTCTAGTCTGACTTCCCTGTGAGACATGGAGGCTGATAAAAATAAACTAATATCATACAATTCATGATATGATTTTGGATCTAGTAGGTTTGCCACTAGTTTGCAATTGTTGTCTACTGACAAAGTACATGTATTTTTGTCTCAAATCTTGGTAGGGTGGACATTTAAAAATAAAATGAAATTCATTTTCAACCTTGTCTTTACAAAAATTGCAAAATCTATTATTTTTTTCGATCTTTTTGTATCTACCAATTTCTATCATTAATGAATGACAACTGAGTCTAAATTTTGTTATTACTGATCTTTGTATTTTTGGGATAGATTTTGAAAGGTAATATGCTAAGCCATATGGATTAGGATTGTTTTCATAGATATAACTATATAATTTCCCATCTCCAGTTTCTTTAATATGTTTAAAAGTTACATCAATTTTCTCTATATAATGCTCCTTTAATTTGTTTCTAAACGAATGCTTGTCAATATGATTAAAATCATTAATCTTAAAAGTTTTACAAATCTCCATCATAAAACCATACGAAGACTTGTGACCTGACTGATATAATTCCTTATCGTCATTATTATTATAATTATTATCATTATCAATTACTTTTAATGTAAAATAACATATGAGCCTGTTTTATAATAATAATAATAATAATAATAATAATAATAATAATATTATTATTATTATTATTATTATTATTATTATTATTATATTACTTTTAATGAAAAATATAAAAAATGAGCCAGTTTTATATTAAAAATGATAATGTCGAACTTTGAAAAACTGTTACATCTTACCTTAAAAATTCTTGACTTCTATCAGAAAAAAAGAGTTAATCACATTGTGAAGCTAAATTAGACGCAGTTTTCACGTACTTTTTGGGAGAAGAACCTCCTCAGTTGTGTGATTCTATATTGAATGTTATTGTTGATTCGTATATACCTAATGTCCAAATTGACGATTTGGATAAAGAAATATCCACGGATGAAATCCTGAGAGCTATCGGCACGCTTAAGCCTGGTAAAAGTGCCGGAGTCGATTCAGTAACCTCCTAAATGATTATATCTTGCAAAGATTTACTGCTTCTAAGTTTGAAGGATTTTTCCACTATAAATTTGAAAACATGATTTTTCCCTATTCTTGAGCGGAAGGTAAAATTTTCCCACTCCTAAGACTGGTTAATCTGCAATTTTACCGCTGTGACATTTTTCTGTTCCACCCTAGGGATGAGACAGCTTTATAATCGTAGTACGTGAAGTTGACAGTTCAACCAGTTGAACTATTTTCAAGGGAAGTAACTCGTACTTCTAAAAATGTCAAATCGATCTAGAGATTATTAGCTTAGTCAATTCGTAGAAGTTTCCGTGGGTTCGATTTTCAATGATGCATGAAAACAAGGACCAAAACGCTGTAAAAAGAAAATCAAAAATAATAATTTAATTCATAATTTTTATTATTTCATAAAAAACAACAATATTATTTATGTATCTAATAAAAACATTTTTTAAAAGATTCCATTTCAATTTATATTATTTTCAAAATTATTTTTTAATTAAATGCTGAATTAAAATCGTCTGCTACTTGAATTGGACTTGACGGCCAACTGGAATACCCTGAATTATTTTTTTTCTGGAAACTGTTGTAGAACTCAAGAATTTTACATTGACAATATTGTTTCTTTGAGATCTAGAGGCATAAAAGGAAAAATAACCAATATTTACGCTCCAGTGGGAACTAACAAATGTACACTGTGCACTGTTACGATGGTTGTTTTGTAAATACAGCGAAACATCAACTCATTAAGGGCTTGGATGATTGTGAATTTTAAGATGATTTGTTTGAAACTGACGAGGATCTGGCAACTATGTTGCAAAATCATTTTCGGAACCAAAATCCCACAAGTTCCAGTACAGTACAATCTTCAAACATTGTCAATCGGTACCCTCCTCCACCTGTAGTTGACGTTTTGTCCAAATAGATGACGACGATGTTTGTGAAATGAAGGAAAGAAATCAGAATACAGAAAGAAAAACACTTGCACATATAAATTTATTTAAACTTTTTTTGACCTCGCAAAACATAAATGACACATGGAAAATGCATGAGTTGAGTTGAGTTGAGTGATGGTGTTTAACGTCCCAGTCAGAATATTTCAATTATTTCGAGACGTCGCCAGCTATAGGCGAACGTGCAGAATTTTTGCCTGTGCGTTGAGCTGAAGGCATTATACAGCAGGGTTCTTTATCGTGCCACAGTCTACCGTGACACGGGACCTCGTTTATTTTAAGAACCGTAACTTTCATTTCGTAATGCCGAGTGCTTGGCGAAAAAACAATCACTATCCACTTTCAAGTCTTGGGTCAGACCCGGTCGGGGTTCGAACCCACGACCTCCCACTTACGGAACGAGCACTCTACCAACTGAACTTCCGCATTGGTAAGAAATAAATGAAATCCCTCATGAAAAATTATATCTAACATATATCATTTTTTAAATGAATCATAAAATACATTCAAAAATGGTATATGACAGATATACTCCTTTCAAAACTTTTCTAAGTGTCCGCCAGAAAGATGGCATAAAATATAAATCAGCTTATTTGAGAAACATGCTTGAAAGTCATCAGAGAAATCTAAAGGGACACCGATATGGATATAATATCATTAATGACGATGAATTTAACAGATTAACAGAACTCGCGAGGCATTAAAAAGTAAACAAAAAGAAATAAAGAAACGAGGAAGGGGAAATAGAATTAAGTTGTTGATTGCATTTCTGACACTGATATTGAAAAGCTATATGAATCAAAACAGTTAGGAATGAATGCACACAGCCAATAATGTATTAAATACCCTATGGATGAATAACACTCTATATTTTAGCATGCGGGGAGGGCTTCAGAGCGTAGGTAATTAAACTGGGGCGACATAATATAAGAATTTGACAAAGAAGTAAATTCTGAATATCTTGAGTTCAATAAACGCCATACAAAACTCAGAACTGGTGAAGATCCCAGAAATTCGAGGAACATAAAACCCAGAATTATGTATACAACTCCGTCCATCCTTGAAAGGTGTCCTATAAACTTGTACAAATTTTACAGCGACATGTGTAAGCCAACAGAACCATTTTATATAGCGGCCACCACACGGGCTTTACCATCCGGTATGTGGTTTATCTGTGGACCTGTCGGAAAAAATAAACTTTATTCCATCATGAAAACAATGGCATCAGTTGCTCTTCCGGAAGAATCTAAAACTAAAAAAAAAAAATTCAACACAACTGTTTGCAAACATCTCTGCCAAATACTCCTTAAAAATAATATCCAAGATACAAAAGCGTGTCAAATTACTGGTCACAAAAATCCACCTTCATGGAAAAATTATCGTACTTTAAGTAACAAGCAGAAATTTCAAATATCCCGTCTTCAACTCACGACAACAGTGTGGTGTCTAGCAGTCAACTTTCAAATGTTTCCGCCGATCAAACACGTAATGACCCAGATTTTTCCCGGTGTATTTTTCCTGGCGCAAATATCAGCGGAGGTGTTTTTAATGTCAACATCAATTATTATGTTAGAGATAAACCCACAAAGCACAGGAGGATAATTACAGATGGTGACTCAGAATAGTTTTGTCAATTTTTGCTGAAAATAAAGTTTTGTTCGTGTTATATTTTTCTGCCTATTTATATTTGTATCAATGCGCCACCAATTTGTAGGCCATTACGTCCCTAGTATATCACTACGCCATTCATGAAATTAATATATTTTGAAAACACGCTTTTGAGTGAAAACGGGCATATCAGGGGCGAGAAAAAGAATCAATCATATGTTAACCTCGGCTGAGATTAAACTTAAAAATCTTAGCACGAGAATGGAATTTGTCCATCTCATCCCACAACATATGATAGATGATTATGTAAATCCCAGTCCCTAAATCGGGGAATCTTACTGATCTAAATAACTATCGACCTGTTGTCTTAGTGAGTGTTATCAAAATTATAAACTGCCATACTAACATAAAGAATGGTCAAAATGACCGAGGACTAGGACAAACTTATAAAAATCAGTTTGGATTCAGGTTTGGTTGTTCGACAATATATAACGAATTCCAGATGTGCACATTTCGGAAATTCATTCCCCATCAGTGACACTGAGACCGAAAAGTTTGATAGATAAAAAAAAAATAAGCCAAACAGTTGAAAATAATGAATGTAAAGTTCCAAAATTATATAAATCCAAATCCAGCTAAGGAATGCTGATACAGTTTTTATTCTTCAAGGTCTTATAACGCATACATTGCAATACAAGTCGAAACTGTACTGTGCATTCGTGGTCTCCAGGAAAGTGTTCAATCGGATTTTCTGGTTTAAAATACTAAGTTCAGGTGCAAACAGTAAATTTGTTGGCGTTTTTAAATCAGTTTACTCATCTGTGTGCTTACGAATTATAATCAATACTGAATTCGTAACGACATTTGACAATTATCTTGGAGTCAAGCAAGGTAAACCGTTAACACCCCTTCTTTTTTATTTTTCATTAACGACATTTTTTTGTGATATTTCATCCCACGATTTGACTCAAGATAAAGATGTTTATATAATTAGTGACTATTTTCTCTATTTTATTCTGCTTGTAGATGATACAGTGTAATTTGGTAAGTCTCCTGAAACATTTCAGTTACTATTGGACAAGCTCTTCAGTTCCTGCCAACCTTGGAATATTGTAGTCGATACTGATGAGACGAAAATTGTTGTGTTTCGAAATGGTTGGCAAACAGTGAATGACACGTTTTTATTTCGGATATAGAGAGATCAAAAGGTGAATTCATATGTGTATTTAGTTGTTCTTTTATCATACAAACGCTGAATCCAACAAAGCACCAAAAAGGATTTCCCAACATGGTTCAAAAGCGCTATCGTGATTGTTGAATATATTTAAAGGCGCATATATTAATATACAACAACAATGTTTTTGTCCAACAGTATGGTTGCCTCAATTTTCAATTACGGTGTCAAAATTTGGGGCTTTCACCGAGCAAAAGATTTTGCAATAATACATAATAGGTTTTTGTAGATACATTTTAAACTTGGTAAGATGTACCGGTATGTTTCTTATATGGTGAATTAGGGCATCTTTCAATTTATATTTTGCGTAAACACGGAATAATTAAGTATTGGTCAAAGATGTCAAATGTAAGCGATCTTCTTTTTAGCTTGATTTGAATAATATTTGGTCTGAACAAGAAACCTTAGATAGTTGTTATATATATTATTATGTTTTCTTATTAATGACAAGTATTTTCAGAATTGGCAATGGACTGGATTTGATTGGATTCTTGGATTGGATTGGACTCTTGGACTGGATTGGACTCTTGGACTGGACTCATGGAATGGACTCTTGGACTGGATTGGACTGTTGGATTGGACTCATAGATTGGACTCATGGATTGGACTCATGGATTGGGCTCATGGATTGGACTCATGGACTAGACTTAAAATGGACTTATGAATTTTTTCATAATTTTAAAATGAACACTGATAATATCAAACACTACAAATCTTTTACATATATCTGAACTGATGATTACCCTATACAAACAGAAAAAAATACATGTATGGTAATTCTCTCTTGCTTGTTTTATCTGGAAAATATAAAACGTTGTTAAAGGTCACATATTCTTCTCCAGAAAGCTGTAGTATTTGTTTTACAAGCTCTTTAATGCTTCAAATGAAATGATGACAGATTGTTGGTCTCATCTGAACAAACTTTAGAACTGCAATGGAAAGAAAAAGTGAAGAATTGAAACACAATTAATGACAGAAAAAATATATTATTTTTCGCCAGTATTTCTTTTAGATTTAATTCTTATCACCTAGACTTGAAAAGATCTGAAAAAACTTACAAAAACTTTTTTAAAATAGATTTTCCCCTCAAGATGAAAATTGGTAGAGTCCAGTCCAATCCAAGGGGCCAATTCAGTCCACATTTTACACTTTGCCATTATATTAATTAAAAAGCATGTAGCTGATTTTTCAGTTTTTCAGTTTTGTCGATCAACAAACACAGCAAGCAAAACGGACAATTTACACTGAATGTGGCATGCATACGTTTCTGAGACATGTTTTGGATGGGCGCCAAAACCTCTGCTGCGTTTCGTAAATCTAATTTGAATTGAAATTTACATCCCTTGAGACACAAAATTAATTGCAAATTGTACTACTACACATTGTCTCAAAATAATAAAGGATGTAGCAGCCTTGCCAAGGTAGGAAGAAACTTTTATGGGATCTGATTGTTCAAGAACTTAATTGTGGTTTGTTGGTTTGGACAGAACAGTATTTGTCCGTTCTTTCAACATGCCATCAAAACATCCTTGAATTTTTTAATCTTTGTCTCTCACAATGACAATTTAACTGTGAATACCATCCAGGTGTCTATTAATGAAATTAAGACTTCATTTGAATAATTTCTTTGATTTTATTTTGTGTATTGTAAAGATTGGACCGTAAATACGTTATCCAAGCTTGATTCCATTATAAACAAAAGTGACATGGCAGCGCCTGTTTGTTTACCTATGGTAATGTAGTTCCGGATTGTGCATTGCATTTTATATGTATTCATTCACGGAGTGACAAGATTTTTGTCATTCATGCTCAATTATGAACACAACGGCTCTCAAGCTTGCAGCAATGGGGATATCACAAGGCAAATGAAAGTATTGTGTCTTAAGGTTTGAAGCCGATAGTGGTAACAATTATAATGGTTTAAATTAGGCATCTCAGGTTAAACCCCTACGGTAGCTCAGTTGGTAGAGTGCTCGCTCCGTCAGTGGAATGTCGTGGGTTCGAACCTCGACCGGGTCTGACCCAAGACTTGAAAGTGGGTAGTGACTGTTCTTTCGCCAAGCACTCGGCATTACGAAATGAAAGTCACGGTTCTTTCGGATGGGAACTTAAACTAAACGAGGACCCGTGTCATGGCAGGCATGGCACGATAAAGAACCCTGCTATAATGCCATCAGCGCAACGCACAGGCAAAATTTCTGCACTTTCGCCTATAGCTGACGACGTCTCGATATAAGTGAAATATTCTTGACTGGGACGTTAACACCATTGCTCAACTTTACTCATCTCAGGTTAAACAATTGTAAGACACTGCAGTACGTCATATGTTTGGCTGCGACATTTTTTTATTCCAAATTTTAATGTTTTGAAAACCTATTTTCAGATTTTAGAATGTATAGATAACTCTAATCTTAGATGTCTTCTTACTAGTTTTAGAATTTCATCACACAATTTAGCTATCGAGACCGGTCCTTATGAAAATATTGACAGAAATCTACGATTAAGTAAATGTTGTTCCACGAATGTTGTTGAAACAGAATATAACTTTTTATTAATATGTCCCATGTATATCAATATAAGAAGGAAATATTTATCTAAATGGTACTAGCATTGACCAAATATAAACAAGTTTAATTATCTCCTATCATCTTCATCTCCAACTGTTTTAAACAAATTATCTTTATATCTATTCCACGCATTTAAACTTCGTGAAAACGTTTTGAATACTCTGCAACATATTATAATGCTTATATATGTATACATGTACTATAGATTCAATATACATTACTTGTATGTTTAATTAAGGCTCTATATTTGCCACCTTTGATGTATATGTGGCTACAGACTGTATAGGATAAATATTATTGGATTGAATTGAACAATTTTATAACATCAGACAGCATTTACAATCCATTATATAATGGTATTCATCCCCAATATACGTATTACACAAATTACAAATTCTGTTGTCTTTCTGGATATCATGCCATCGGTCTGTTTCTAAATGCCTCACAATGGAGTGAAAGTAAAAGATATATTGTTATCAGCATTATTATAGGCCGATGACATTGCTTTGATTGTGCCAGTGTAACGAAGAATATTGAGCCAAGTGGAAATTTGACCCGGGATTCGTATATGGAAACCATAGGTGTTAAAAATAAATCTTAATTCGTTGAAAAATTAGTCGCGTCAAGAAATTTTGTTAAGAGAATCGGTTCTAATTTCAAAGACATAAAAACTCACATTGAAGAATTGATATAAGCAACTATGATTATTCAATTAAAACTTAAAACAATTAATTAGTATTTGTCCATTAACAAATTATATAAATAACATGTTTCTTCAATAACAAATGAAATAGACAGTCTGAACAAAACATTAAACATTCAAGATGAAGGTCTCGAACTATCCAAAGAACCCTTAAACTAATTTATTTACATTAAACACATATTATATGATTGCATGACAGCCAGCTGACAAAATTAATGTCACCTTCAAAAGAAGCTATTCATGTGCTCCAGTGTAACATAAGCAGCTAACATTTTAGTGTCACATGCGCAGACGGAACAAAAATTTGACAGGCGCAGCGCATATCAATCTGCAGCAATCAAACGTTTTAAACGTCATAGAGTTTATACATCAAATGTCGTTACTACGAAGAAAAGTTTACATCGACAACTAATATGTCGGCCAATGGCACAACAAAAATTTATTTGAAGAAATTTACGTTGGTGATGAACGATTGACACCTGCGGAAAACAGTGATATGTTAAAATTGCAAAACAACCCCCCCCCTCCCCCCTTTTCTCCAAGTAATGTTTTGAACGTGGCTTTTAAATAATGTTCTTAATCCAAATGTGATGAAAAAAATCCAATGGATTTCGTATCAAGAGGTGGATTTCAGTTTGTCTTGTACTGAATAACTGTGTAGTAAACTTCAATTTTAGACAAATAAACGAATCATAATTTAAAACTATAGGTTGTAAAGAGTATTTAACATTTTACCTACAGTAATTCAAAATTTATTGTCTTATTATCGAATAAACTATTGCAAAGATGACTTTTTTGTGTTATGATTATGTTTGATGAGTAACTTCAGTGCAGAGATAACATTTAGAAAAGACATTCGTTTAACATTAGACTTGAAAAGATTATCATTTTCTATATTACCCTCTCAGTCATGTCATATTTATATAATACAAAACGGTCGACGCATGATGTATGAAGACGGATAGAAATGGTTCATCTGAGCTTTTAACTCGGTGAGCTAAAATGACAAAGTTCCACATGCAATAATTTTCAATTATATTTACAATAGCTTCATACGGCTATGAAAACGTATGTTTGACCTTTTTGAACTGGTCCAACAGTACCGCGTAATCACCAATACGTCACATACCCTTACACGGCAAGTAAGTTGCCACACTTCTGGTGTATTTTCTCATTTAACGCATTAGTTTTTTTATCAATGGAGGTAGGCGGGTCACCTGTCATCCAACTTATCCATGACGTCATCCCAATTATCAATGACGTCAACCTTTGTTGAGATGCGATAGACGGGTTCCGGGATGCTCTAAAACAAACGGAGGTAGTACATTAGCAAAAATGAAATGTAGTAATAGTTTTAAAGCCACATAGCAAATTAGATGTAAGAAATAAATTGTAAATATAAGAAATGACATTGTTTTGGGGGCACTTCGTGCTAGTATGAAACCGGGTGTTCCGGGTACAAATTTAACACCCGGTTTCATACTAGCATGAAGTGCCCCCAAAACAATGTCATTTCTTAAATATATATATATATATATATATATATATATATATATATATATATATATATATATATATATATATATATATATATATATATATATATGAATAAATAATTAAAAATTAAAAAAAATAAATAAATTATATATATTTAAGAATTGAACTGTTTAAAAATGATTTTCATTGTCAGTATGAAGGCAAAACTTTTGCAATGAAACGGAATAACGCGCGTTATGATAAGCCTTCATACTGACAATGAAGATCATTTTTAAACAGTTCAATTGATATATTTTCGTGGAATATTTTTAACAAAAATTATTCATTGATTTTAAATTCCCATCTATTACACATGCACATCGGGGGAGTCCAGTAGACGCAACAGCTGAATTTTAGACAGAGGATGACTCATTATTAATCCGCACTATTTTTGCTGTCAACAACGGAGGTTTTTGGTTTGAAAAATAGAGGTATCAGGTATTTTGATGGTACTTTCTCGATTTTTCGTAAACATAATGTATTTTAATATTGGATATAAAATCTTATTTTTGTTTTCATAGCGATTCTCTATATATATTCATTTACAGAGTCATTGTTGTTCGTTTATTTATATAAGAGGTACGAATGTTGGCCGCTGTTCGGAGCTTGACAGTTGATATGCAAATTTCCAACCCGGATGAAAGCGAATTCCTCCGCAACTCTGTGTATGCAGGGGAAGCGGTTTTATTTATTATTTATTTTTTTTTGTTCGTGTAACGTTCTTTTCTTCTCTAAAATGTTTGATTCGAAATTGAATTAAATAAAACCAGAAATGCATTTGCAACACCCAGATTGTGCTGTACAGGTTTATTTCTTTATGACGCAAGTATACAGTAGTGCTAAAAAAACTGACATTTGTTTACATAGATACGGTACGTTAGTTACCAAACAACGACATAACGACGTAAAAAATTGAATATCAACAGTAAATGAGTTGTTATTTGTGAGCTATATTTCGGTCAAAAATCAGGTGCAACGTGTGGCGCCATTTCAATTATGGACGTATTTGCAAAGACGTTTGGAGAAAAGTGTTATTTGTAATGAAATATTTCTGGCTATATGTCAGATGTTAAATTTGTGAATCTGAAACGAAGGAAACTGTAGAAGAGGGACGGTTATCAATGGCCGAGCATGTGGGTTTCTAATCTGCCAGGGATATGTAAGCCTCAGTGTTAGCTTGAGATTCACTTAAAGATTATGTGCCGAGCTTCCTACTCGGTATCGTTCAAATGTTAGACAGCAAAGCAGTGAGGAGTATACTTTAATTCTCTACGCCTAGTGTGGTGCAAATATCTCATAGTCCAGGAAATTATCGTTTTAAGTTTAGCAAGGTGTTTTGTAGTACTTGAACCAGGTATTTTAGTTTTAAGAAGTCCCTATTGTATCGCTAATATATTGATTAAAAAGCATGTAGCTGATTTTTCAGATTTCCGATCAAACACAGCATGTGAAACGGATGTGGCATACATGCTTGAATATATATATATATATATATATATATATATATATATATGAGAGAGAGAGAGAGAGAGAGAGAGAGAGAGAGAGTTTCAAACTCATAATTGCTATCACTATCGGCAAAAATATCAATATAATAATGCTCTGGCAGAAACACAAGAAAATTTTGAGCCATCTTGTTGCCGATGTAAACACACATACCATGTTCTTGACCTACATGTAGCTTCCAAAATAAACAAATGTGGCCCCGCAAAAAATACTGTTCACTGCTGCCAGAAAATTTGGAAACAATAACACAAACTACGTCGTTAAAATTTCAAAACAACTGTTACATCTGAACATCTGAGAAAAAGCAGTAAATTCATACACATACTACATCGGAAAACAAGAAGCCCATGTACCTTAACGCTAACCTGAGGATATGTATAAAAAACGTTTGCAAATTGTAAATGACATAATATTGATAAATACAGAAACTTCTCAAGTTTTCTCAAGTTAAGAATTGCAATGATACCTAATTAGAAATATCTAGTCACATTACATTTATAAGTAATTAATATGCAAGTAGTAACTGTAGTACAATGAATAATTTCCAATCATTAATGATTTCAGCATACGTATGCAGTTATGACCTTTAACGTTTGACGTTGAACTATATTTCAAAATGATTGCCATATCAATACCTTCAATATTCTAATAAACATGCATTAAA
Organism: Tegillarca granosa; assembly: GCA_029721355.1. Taxonomy (NCBI): domain Eukaryota; kingdom Metazoa; phylum Mollusca; class Bivalvia; order Arcoida; family Arcidae; genus Tegillarca; species Tegillarca granosa. The sequence continues at coordinate 40,521,762 of CM056602.1, forward strand.
GCTGTATTAGGTTTTCCAAAGAAAACAATTAAAACGGCGCTATTCTAATCAATGATGTTCCTAATGAACAATGTTACATTTGGTTTGACGATAAAAGCTCGAATAAATACAGAAATTACAGTATTTACCCAGCGAGATGCAGCATTTGGGATCTAAAATTAAACCATGGTTACGACATAAAAAACGGGTCATTTAAACACAACTTTTAAAACGATGAAATACGATAAAATATTTACAATCGTGATTTTTTTCTTATATAAACTGTTTGACACAAATAATGTTTACATTTCAGTAAACTAGCATCACCTGTCAACCTCTCGTCAAGTCGCGCAAGAATACATATAAAGTGAAAAGTCAATTCGGGATTTCCCCTTTCATTTATTTTTAGCAACGTTGATAAAAATTAACAAAATCCCGAATTTTCACGTTGAAAATGCGATATATATTAAGAAAATGTAATTAATAAAAAACAATTATAAGTTTGAATAAAACCTTGTTTTTTTAAGTTTCAGCACTGCTTTGTGGTTTGTTTATGCGTGACGTCAAAGTGGGCGGAGCTAAATGCTCTGATGAATGAATGGTGCTGTTCCGTTAAAAATGATAAAAAATGAAAAACAGTATTTTGTAATACTAAAATAATTGACCTTGTGCAAATTATAAGCAGAAATGTCAAACATTAATATTGTAAATATAAGAAATAACTTTCAATTTGTTGTGGTTTACTGGGTATAAACACAGACCTTCGTTGAATTTGTCATTTGTAACTTAGTAAGGGATACATAACACCATTCAAATACATCTGGAGATGAATGTAATTTGTCATGTTTCCCCTTCGATTCATGGCATTTTCCGTACATCCGTGTGCATGCTCCAAGCTCATAATTGAAATTTTAGAAAATGAATCTCACGGATCGTGGTTAGAGGATATTTATTTTTTAAAAAAAACATATTTTTAGAAAATCACAAAAAAAAAAAAAAAAAAAAAAAAAAAAAAAAAAACCTAAAAAACCTAATGCAGCTTTAACTAAAAGCTAATTCCTTTCAAAATCATTGACAATTACAGTCTTCATATGCAATTATGGCCTTGACCTTAAAGCGTATGATCTTGCACCATATATCAAAATGATCATCATATCAATACCTACAATATTCTAATATAGATGACTTTACAAAAAGTGAATAGTTTTCAAGATAATGCACAATTTCAGTCTTTTTATGCTGCTATGACCTTACCCCTTGAATGTATGACCTTAGATTAAATATCAAAATGATCCCTGTGTCAAAACCTACAATATTGTATATACATGCCTATACAAAAAGTTAATACTTTTCATGATAATTAGCAATTTAAGTTCTTTTATGCATCTATGCCCTTGACCTTTGAACGTATGACCTTGAACTATATATCAAAATGATTGACATATCAATGCCTACAAAATTCTAATATGCATGCATATACAAAAAGTAGTTTTCAAAATATTTAACAATTTCAGTCTTCTTATGCCGCTATGACCTTTACCTTTGAATGTATGACCATAATCTATATATCGAAATAATCGTCATGTCAATACCTACAATATTGTTTGTACAATTTGTACAAAATACAGTTTGAGGGCAACCTACGACATTTTCCGGTAAACCTGCGATTTTATCTTCAGACGCTTTCAAGGGGATAAGTTTTGGACAATAGGTGTCGCCTCGATGTCAACTCGTAGAATTTGCATTTCGTGGTTACGTTTTGAATAATTATTAAATGGGGTTTTTTATCTTAGACTTTAGCTACGATCTGTGAGATTATTTTCTAAATTTCATTCCTATTAGCTATAAATAAACGGAATCCTCTAAGGTATTGGTCAAATATTTAACGATGATCATTAATAGCTTTGAGCATGCGCAGTGATACACAGAGACTCAAATAGATCAAAGAGGAAACCATACAAATTGCATTTATTGTCCGCAATTGATATCAAAATATATTTGCAATGGTGTTATTTATCTTTTACAAAGTAACAAATTACAAATTTAGTGAAATTATGTTTTTAATTTTTTCGTTTTTCACCGTTTTGTAAGTTTTGTTTTCGTGATCCACTGTTTTATGACGTAACCATGTTCTAAAATTAGATTCCACAAGTCTGCATCTTGCTGGGAAATTACTGCTATTCCTATAATTATTCCATCTTTTATCCTTGAATCAAATGTAACATTGGTCATTAAGAACATCATGAAGTAATTCAGCACCGTTTTAATATTTTCCTAGGAAAATTTACTGTAGCTTTAAACATTTTTAGTCATTTCACAACATGAACATTTTCAAGTCTTCTTTTTCGTTCATTTTGGTGTATTCTGGCCCGAGTTGTGCGAAGGGTTTCTGGACTAGATTGCCTAGCGCAGAATCGTGCTGACTTTAATCTTAGTTATCAGAATTTACCTCATATGTAGACAGTGTGTGTCGGTAGAAGGCGTTTACTTGTAAAAAAAAAATTGCGACGCTCTGCATAGTAATATTACGCTGAAGCAGAAATGTAACAACATCAAATTTATCCTTGTGAAAATATTTATTTAAACAAAGGTCTCACATTTTTAATTTATCTTTGGCTGGATTCTGGAACAACTCCATTTTATATGTATGATCCTTGTATATATATCATAACTATTTCAGACTCAGTATAACTGATCAAGGTAATTGTAATCGAAACATATGTTTTAGCAACTAAAACTTGTTAATCGATTGTTCCAATCTTTACTTGAGCATAGTTCTTAATTAATAAGATGAAAAACTCCAATAAATAATGAAATAAAATGTATTTAAGTATGCATATAGAGGTGTCCGACTCATGGTCAAAGCCTGTCCGACTCGTGATAAAATATCATTTTTGCTGGTTTCCCTTTATATCTCCGTATTTTACTAGTATATTGCAATAAAAAGTGCTGAAATAGTCTGAAAATCATATTTTTACTGTCCGGACACCGTTTTGTAAAGCAGCTAGAATCACTGCAAAAAACAAACACAACAATTATTAACCATCATAACCAATTAAAAGACATAATGCGGGGTATTGTGAAAAAGGTCAAAGGGGTGAAAAAGCTATACATTCTACAATCACCGGTCATTTTGATACCAGATTTTTTCACGGGAAATCGACAAAATTTTTTTAGAAACAAAACATCGTACTAATTATTGGAGATGCACTTATATTATTTTTATATTACCGTTCTAGAAATTTAATGTCGTGGTTTAAAATTAATTTTACCTAGTTTTGTTTGATTTTAGTTTTATGTATTTTTATTTTATTTTATTTATTTATTTATTGGAATACTACTTACATAAAAGTACATAGTACAACAGTGTTCTCCATCAACATAAAGAAATACAAAACTAACTGTTTCTTAGTTCCATAGCATGTTTCAAGTAAGAAGATATATGGATCATTTCTACATAACTTTGTGGGTTCAAAATGCCAGCAGTTAACAGAATACTATTTGTAAAAGGGTTATTCTTAATATTATTCACTATATATTTCTGACGTAAATGTATATATTTATGACAAAATAGTATGAAGTGACTTTCGTCCTCAACTGAATTTGAACAAAATTTACAGATTCTTTTTGACAGTTCAATCTTGGTTTATCTACCAGTCTCTATATGTAGAGAGTGAGAACTTATTCTAAATTTTGTAATCAACATCCTCTCATGTTTTGGTAAAGGTTTATTTCAAAAAATTATTAAAGATAAAAATATAGAGAAATAGTTTTCCTTCAACAGTTACTTTTATATTTTCAAACACTGAGCTTTATTTATTGATATAAAAATTTCTTAATTCTTCTCTAAATGTGACTATGTCAGCTGAGAATAATTATGGAATTTTGATGTGTTAAGAAATGCTGAGACCACCATACCATGAAGTAAAACCCTCTGAAAATAAACCTTTGGAAAATATGGTATAGAAGTTTGTCCTGTGGCATATCACATAAACGTTTGTAGTATTTAAACATACTTTACAATATATCTAATAGTAATGGAAATCTACCCAATTCACACTTACAACCTAGGTTAGAAGTTCTGCTATGAACACCTAATATAAATTTACAAGCTTTTAAATGTAGCTTTTCAAAAGGCATTGTGTCTTGTAGCAACTTGCAATTGTAATCTGAGATCCAAATTTTTCCCAGCATATGTGGCAATAGGCTTTATAAGTGTATCAAATAATTTCATCTGTATATTTATTGACAAATCTGGGAGGTCTTTTAGTTTGATACGTAATGAAAAAATGCCTTGGTACCTTTGTCAGATAAATTTATGGCTGCATGTTTGAGGTTTCCATTAAAGTGAAAATCTACTCCAAGATATTTGTAGCTATCCACAATCTGTAGCTTTTGAGTACCAAATGTAAAGCTAAATTTGTCGTATTTGAGACGCTGCTTACTGAAACGTATCTCACAGATTTTGTGAAATTTGGATTTTGTGGTGAACTGTCAACAAAAATAAAGACATTTTTGCACATATTGCTATTATAACTTATGCTTTTATTATATGAATATTGTGTATATCACTTCATAACACATCTTTTATTAAACTATTGATTAAAACCATTAAATTAAATTAACATAATGACAAGTCGACATAACATAATGATGTTATAACGTAACATAATGACAAGTCGACATAACATAATGATGTTTTAACATAACATAATGACAAGTCGAAATAACATAATGGTGTTTTAACATAACATAATGAAAAGTCGACATAACATAATGGTGTTTTAACTTAACGCAATGACAAGTCGACATAACATAATGGTGTTTTAACTTAACGCAATGACAAGTCGACATAACATAATGGTGTTTTAACATAACATAATGATAAGTCGACATAACATAATGGTGTTTTAACTTAACACAATGACAAGTCGACATAACATAATGATGTTTTAACATAACACAATGACAAATCGACATAACATAATGATGTTTTAACATAACATAATGATAAGTCGACATAACATAATGGTGTTTTAACATAACATAATGACAAGTCGACATAACATAATGATGTTTTAACTTAACATAATGACAGGTCGACATTACATAATGATGTTTTAACTTAACATAATGATGTTTTAACGTTACATAATAATGTTTTAAGATAACACAATGACAAGTCGACATAGCATAACGGTGTTTAAACTTAACGCAATAAAAAGTCGACATAACATAATGATGTTTTAACATAACACAATGACAAGTCGACATAACATAATGGTGTTTCGACATTGTGTTATGTCGACTTGTCATTATGTTATGTTAAAACATCATTATGTTATGTCGACTTGTCATTGTGTTATGTTAAAACACCATTATGTTTTTCGACTTATCATTATGTTATGTTAAAACATCATTATGTTAAGTTAAAACACCATTATGTTATGTCGACTTCTCATTATGTTATGTTAAAACATCATTATGTTATGTCGATTTGTCATTGTGTTATGTTAAAACACCATTATATTATGTCGACTTGTCATTGTGTTATGTTAAAACATCATTATGTTAAGTTAATACACCATTATGTTATGTCGACTTGTCATTGCGTTAAGTTAAAACACCATAATGTTATGTCGACTTGTCATTATGTTATGTTAAAACACCATTATGTTATGTCGACTTGTCATTATGTTATGTTAAAACACCATTATGTTATGGCGACTTGTCATTATGTTATGTTAAACACCTTTATGTTATGTTGACTTGTCATTGTGTTATGTTAAAACATCATTATGTTATGTCGACTTGTCATTATGTTATGTTAAAACACCATAATGTTATGTCGACTTGTCATTGTGTTATGTTAAAACATCTTTATGTTATGTCGACTTGTCATTGTGTTATGTTAATACACCATTATGTTATGTCGACTTGTCATTATGTTATGTTAAAACATCATTATGTTATGTCGACCTGTCATTATGTTATGTTAAAACACCATTATGTTATGGCGACTTGTCATTATGTTATGTTAAACACCTTTATGTTATGTTGACTTGTCATTGTGTTATGTTAAAACATCATTATGTTATGTCGACTTGTCATTATGTTATGTTGAAACATCTTTATGTTATGTCGACTTGTCATTGTGTTATGTTAATACACCATTATGTTATGTCGACTTGTCATTATGTTATGTTAAAACATCATTATGTTATGTCGACTGGTCATTATGTTATGTAAAAACACCATAATGTTATGTCGACTTTTCATTGTGTTATGTTAAAACATCATTATGTTATGTCGACTTGTCATTGTGTTATGTTAATACACCATTATGTTATGTCGACTTGTCATTATGTTATGTTAAAACACCATAATGTTATGTCGACTTTTCATTGTGTTATGTTAAAACATCATTATGTTATGTCGACTTGTCATTGTGTTATGTTAATACACCATTATGTTATGTCGACTTGTCATTATGTTATGTTAAAACATCATTATGTTATGTCGACTTGTCATTATGTTATGTTAAAACACCATTATGTTATGTCGACTTGTCATTATGTTATGTTAAAACACCATTATGTTATGTCGACTTGTCATTATGTTAAGTTAAAACACCATTATGTTATGTCGACTTGTCAGTGCGTTATGTTAAAACACCATTATGTTATGTCGACTTGTCATTGTGTTATGTTAAAACATCTTTATGTTATGTCGACTTGTCATTGTGTTATGTTAAAACACCATTATGTTATGTCAACTTGTCATTGTGTTATGTGAAAACATTATTTTACGTTAAAACGCCATTATCTTAAGTTGACGTGTCATTATGTTGGGTAAAAACTTCATAGTAACATTCACTGTCCATTGTGGAAGATAATGAGCAATTTATGACCTTGAACCATATACCAAAATGATCGTTGTCACAATACCTTCAATGTTCTTGTATACATGCCTATACAAAAAGATTACAGCTTTCAAGCTAATGCACAATTTCAGTATTTATAAGCCAAAAAAAAATATCAGGGGCAACAACTCCTTCATGGATTATTTTATAGTTACGAAACTTTTAAATTTTGTCATGCTGAACATTTTAACAATGTTTTGAATTCATATATCTCTTAATATTTTCGAGAATATTGCCTAAAACTGCATAAATCACAAATTAGGTCATAACCTTGATTTGTGAACTTGAACCTAATTTAAAGGTAATTTAAAAAAAAAGTCAAAACTGAAAACCTCATGTCATTATCTGTTGAAATAGTCAAGTTATAACAAATTGAAGCCATTTTACAAATTTTTCGCGTAACCCATTTTTCGACCAAATTTCACGAAATGAACAAACTGTAGGCTTAAGACCCCAGAGAAGCCAAATATCACATCAAATTTTTTCTCCCATCATCGGTTTCAGAGAAGAAAATTTTAAAAGATTTTTGGACCCCTAGGTCACCTTGACCTAGTTTTTGTAGCCATGGCAATAACATGAACAAATCTGAATTGCACTGACCCATACATGCTTCTGACCAAGTATCATTGAATTCTGTCCAGCAGTTTTGGAAGAGAAGTCGAAAACAGGTGTTAATGACGCACACAGCACGCACGCCTCGCCATGCCATAAGCTCACATGAGCTTTTCAGTCAGGTGAGCTAAAAATGCAATACACAATCCGGAACTACATTACCATAGGTAAACAAACATGGCTATCACGTCACTTTTTTATATTCGAGAAAAGCTTAAAATACAGTTTTTACGATATTTTACAAGAACGGTTCAATGGTTAAAATGCACAAAATAAAATCAAAGAAATTATCAAATAAAATTTTAATAACATATAAAGGCACCTGGCTGATATTCACCGTAATATTGACATTGTGAGAGACGGAGTTTAAAAAATCAAATGGTGTTTTTGAAAGAACAGACAAGAACTGGTCTGTCAAAACCCTCAAATCACAAAAAAATTCTTGAACAATCGGATCTTATAATCAAAGCACAGACTGTGCTGAACGTAGGAAAGTAGACATGAAAGCCTGGTAACCGGGTTGATATCAATACTTAGTCGAGAAGAGTGGAGTGGAGGAATGGTACTTTACATTCCTGTCAAGATTCTGTCACTTAAATGTCATGGTGTCAATGACATGAAAAGATATAATGCTTTAAATTACTTATACCATCTTTTCAAAAAATATGTTATTTTTCTTCTCTTATCCTTTGGAACCAGTTGGGTCATGGTGACCAATGGTCTTAAGAGTAATCTTACAGTTCACAGTGCCCCTCAGTGACTAGATTCAATCCTGCTCGGGCAGATCCTAGTGTGAGAAAGTTTGTCAGTTTGCTTTCTGGGGGAACTTTGGCTTCCTCCTCCATCTAAGAACTGACTACCTGGATATGTGAAATAGTCGTGACTGGTGCATAAAACACCATTACTCCACTACACTCGGAAACCAATTTGCCAATTTAAATGAAAAATGTTTGGATGAATCTGGCTTGATGCAGATTCCAAACTGGAATCTTTAGCAACATTCAATCAATAATGACCATTACAGCAAAAAGGGAAAATGACTTTTGTAGTTTCTGATGACTGATTGATGCTAAAGACACATCTGATAAAATAAAAAAAAATAAGAGAGTACATGGGAGGACCTTGACCTTTGGCCTTGACCAATGGCCTTGAACCATAAATCAAAATGATCATCATATCAATACCTACAATATTCATGTACATGCCTATTAAAAAAGGAATAACTTAGAAGATAATTTACAATTTAAGCTTTCTTATACAATTATTACCTTGACCTATGAACCTATGACCTTGAATCATATATCAAAAAGGGTGTTATATCAATACCTACAATATTATAATATACATGCCTATGCAAAAAGTTCATAGTTTTAAAGATAATTATCAATTTAAGCAATCTTATGTTGCTATGACCTTGACCTTTCAACATACGACCTTAAACATTATATCAAAATCTTCATCATATCAATACATACAATATTCTAATATACATGCCTATACAAAAAGTTCATAGTTTTCAAGATAATTAACAATTTAAGCAATCTTATGTTGCTATGACCTTGACTTTTGAACCAATGACCTTGAACAATATATAAAAATCTTCATCATTTTAATACATAACAATATTCTAATATACATGCCTATACAAAAAGTTAATAGTTTTCAGGATAATTAAAAATTGAAGCCATTTTCTTTTACTATGACCTTGAACCATATATCATAATGATCGTCATTCCAATACCTACAATATTCTAAGAAACATCTGTATATAAAAATAGTTTTTTAAGATAATTAACAATATTAGCTGTCTTATGCAGCTATGAACTTGACCTTTGAACCAATGACCTAGAGCAATATGTCAAAATGATTGTTATATCAATACCTACAATATTTTAAAATATATGCCTGAACAAAAGTTAATAGTTTTCAATATATATTTACAAATAATCATTTAAAGCAATTTCCCCACTAACTGCCTGGTCATTTTCCCGTTTTGAGCCCCAATACTACCATTTGTGCAAATCTATAACTAGATGATCTGAGAATAATATATATATAATAACTAATATATACCTCTTGTACATTCTGAGGAGAAGATTTCCACTATTTCCCCCTTTATGGGGCCCCAAGGGAACATAACTCCTTCATCTGTGGAAATCTGAAAGGCCTCCAACTAAGGCATGATGGTAGCCAAGTTTCAATGAATTTGGCTCAGTGGCATTGGAGGAGAAGATTTAAATGTAAAATGTTTACACACGATGCACGACAAATGAAGATGGATCTCAATAGCTCATCAGAGCTTTCAGCTCAGGTGAGCAAAAAACCACACAACAGTAAATATTGTATAAAACGACTGAAAAGGGAAGACACGAAGAAGTTTCCAAACAATAACAGGATTTTTTTAAAAGTAAAACCAGTACTTCTACCGCCATGAGTCAGAAAATGAAAGTCCTATTCAGATTCAGGAAAAAATAGAAAATGAGTGAAAGGTGGCCCAAAACTCGGACAGAAACAGCGGCGGCAACTACAATAAGTGACATCTGAAGTCAGTCACTGTCTGAAAGATAATCAGAAGATTCTGATTTTGTAGCACTTGTGCCACTTGTAGCATGCCAGATCAGTGCAAATTTTGGGCATCAAATTATGAAAATGACTGTATTTCTCAAATTTTAAAAATGGATTTCTGTGCAAATACTGTAAACTTTTTGCTTCTTCTATTTTTAATAATATTGAAATTCAAAAATAAAAAAAAATAAAAACTGATTGATTTTAATGACTGTATTGAAAGTAAAAAAAAACCTTTGACTAAATCTCGACAGTCTATGTCATTATTCCCAATTTTCCTGTTTGTCTATACATTTTCCCCCAATTCACCCTCAGGTGTCTTTTCCCAAAATACCCAGAAAAATTCCTGTCCTTCAATTTTTTCGGACATCCTTACTTTGGAACTCACGTGGAGCATATGATACAGACACGGTGCTTTTTAATAAAGATTGAATAGAACCAAGAGCAAACATCGTTGTTTGTTGTTATTTCAATGTGTATTGGCGCGATGGATCGTTCTGTACATCGTTACTTAAGACCGGTGCTGCACCATGCAGATGATCTACACATGTATAAATTTTTATGTAAACCCAATGAAAATCATACCTGAATATAAAGTGCTTTTATTCTGTATGAAAGTGAAAGTTGATTAAAATTAATGTTCATTGCTTAGAAAATCGTGCATGAGAACTCCTGTCGGTACACCATTTCGACATCAAACACATTTTTTCTGATGACTGAATTCGGAAGTGACGTTTTCAATTAATTAATTTATTAGATGAGAAACAAGAGGCCCAAAAGGGCCTGTATCGCTCAACTGGTACTTTATTTGCATGTGAATTTCAGACAGCCATGCCGCTATCTATTGCCAGGTGAACTAAAATGTTTCAGAAAAAAATGATATGTATGTGAAATGGCTATACATCTACTGTCTATATACCAAATATAACCCAAATTGTGTAATATATACATGTGTATCTGCCATTCATTACTTTTTGCTATTTATAATAACGGCGGCTATTTTGGATGCCACAGTTTGCCCAAACTTTAATCTGCATCACCTAGGGACCTTACACACAAAATTTAGTTCAAATAGGTCCAGTAGTTTCTGAGAAAAAGATTTTCAAAGAATTAGCTAAATATAGCACCTTATTTAAATAATCTGCTAATAATGACCCAATAGTGAACTTTTTCTGAAAAACCCGTTATATATGTTAAATGGCTATGAATCTACTTTCTATATACTAAATTTGAACTAAATCGGTTGATAAATAAATGTGTATCAGCCATTTATCACTTTTTGCTATTTTTAGTAACGGCGGCCATCTTGGATGCAGCAGGAAGTTGATTTGCGCAAACCTTCATCACCTAGGGACCTTACATCTCAAATTAGGTTCAAATAGGTCCAGTAGTTTCTGAGGAGAAGATTTTCAAAGAATTGGCTAAATATAGCACCTTATTTGAATATTCTGCTAATAGCGACCAAATAAAAATGTTTCTGAAAAACCCGTTATGTATGTTAAACGGCTATGCATCTACTTTCTATATACAAAATTTGAACTAAATCGGTTGAAAATTAAACGTGTATCAGTCATTAAGCACTTTTTGCTATTTATAGTAACGGCGGCCATCTTGGATGCCGCAGGAAGTTGATTTGTGCAAACTTTAATCTGCATCACCTAGGAACCTCACATACCAAATTAGGTTCAAATAGGTCCTGTAGTTTCTGAGGAAAAGATTTTCAAAGAATTGGCTTAATATAGCACCTTATTTGAATATTCTGCTAATAGCGACCCAATAAAAAATGTTTCTGAAAAACCCGTTAACTATGTTAAATGGCTATGCATCTACTTTCTTTATACAAAATTTGAACTAAATCGGTTGAAAATTAAACGTGTATCAGTCATTTAGCACTTTTTGCTATTTATAGTAACGGCGGCCATCTTGGATGCAGCAGGAAGTTGATTTGTGCAAACCTTAATCTGCATCACCTAGGGACCTTACATACCAAATTTGGTTAAAATTGGTACAGTAGTTTCAGAGAAGAATGATTAAAGTTTACGCACGGACGCACGCACCAACGCCATACCAAAGCTCAGCTGGCTATTGCCAGTCGAGCTAAAAATGACGAATCCCAGGGTTGATCAAGGATTACAGAAAATGAATGATTTAATGTCCTAGCCGACACGTGTCGGTATTGCTGTTATGGCTAATCTGGTTATATACACGGTCAAGTCTAGGCCCTAGTTACCATAAACAGTTAAGTCAACTTATGACGGTGTTCCAAAATTGGAAGAATATACACAGACAAGAAGTTTTCCCGAAAATGGCATACAGAAAACAAAAATGTCTTCTGAACAGTCCGTGACCTATTTTCTGCAACGCGAACTATACCCTTTTATTTAATTTATGACCTTCTTTTTATTGTTTAATAAATATTTTTTATTTTTGTTTTCATAGAGAATCCCTATATATTTTCATCTACAGAGTCATTGTTGTTCGTTTATTTATAAAAGAGGTACCGTAATGATGGCCGCTGTTCGGAGCTTGACAGTTGATATGCAAATTTCCAACCCGGAAAAAAACGAATTCCTCCGCAACTCTGTGTGTAGGGGAAGCGGTTTTATTTATTCATTTATTATTTATTTATTTATTGTGAGTGTTACTTTCTTTTCTTCTCTAAAATGTGTGATTCGAAATTGAATTAAATAAAACCAGAAATGCATTTGTAACACCCAGATTGTGCTGTGCTGTACAGGTCTACTTCTTCGGAACGTAAGTATACAGTAGTGCTCAAGAAAACTGACATTTGTTTACATAGATACGGTGCGTTAGTTACCAACAACGACATTACTAGAAAAGTCTTCGACTTTCCTACGTAAAAAATTCTTCCTACCTTGGCAAAGCTGCTATATTCCCTATTATTTTAAGAAATGTGCAATGGTACATCATGTCAATCAATTTTGTGTCTCGCGGGATGTAAATTTCAAGTGATGTAAATTTCAATTGGAATAAGATTGACACTTTCAATGAAAATTGTCCGTTTCAAATGCTGTGTTTGTTGATCGGAAAAACTGAAAAATCAGCTACATATGCTTTAAATCAGTGTACTAGGGATACAGTAGCAATTCCTCAAAACTATATACATGGTTTAAGTACTACAAAATTCCTCGCTAAACGTAAAACGATTATTTTCTTAACTTTGAGATATTTGCACCGCACCAGGCATTAAGAATAGGTATACTTCTCACTGTTTTGCCGTCTACATTTGAACGATATTGAGTATGAAGCTCGGCACATAATGTTAGAGTGAATCCCAACCTAACAATGTCGACATTCCAGAAAAATCTCTTGGCAAATCCCTGTCTATGCTCACATACTAGAATCCCGGCGCAGATTCGAAACCCACATGCTTGGCCATTGAAAATCACCCATCTGCTACAGTTTCCGCTGTTTCAGATTCACAAATTTCACTTCCGGCAATCTTTTACTCCAAACGTCTTCGCAATGAAATGGGGCCAAACAGGTGCACCTGATTTTTGACCGAAATATAGTCCACAAATAACACATTTATGTTGATATTTAATTTTTATATATATTATTTTATATTTAATATTCTCAAAAATACATTATGGTAATGACAAATCGAAAAATACCATCAAAATACCCGAAAACACTATGAATTTTCAAACCAAAAACTCCCCGTTGTTACCCCACGTCAAAAATATTGCGGATTGATAATGTGTCGTTCTCGGTCTGAAATACAGCTGTTACGTCTACTGGGCTTCCCCGAAATAGAAGGGGTCAAATGAAAAATTTTGATTTATCCGAATTTCGAATTAACAATTTTGATCACTGACGATAAAAACAAGAGATATCTCTAATAGTAAAGCGCTCATCTATTGACGTCACGTATATGCTGTTGCGTATTATATTGCTAACAACTGAAATTTAAGATTAAGTTTAAATTAAACATTAAAAATTGAAAAGAATTTTAAATTTTTCTATGTTAATGCAAAGCAACAAACTAAAGTTTTTTGAACAATAAAATAAGTAAATCGGAAACTTCACCGGAAGCTACAAGGTTCCACTAAAATTTGTTAAACACTGACTATGGCGAGGCTCAGATTAGTAACATAAAGCTTGATGTTCATGAAAATAAGGAAACGTTAAAGAAAACAGCCTTATAGATTTATGTTTGCTTCCATATCATTATTTTTACTTATTAAGTGAATTTTTGGTTAATGAATTTAATGAGTGGTCTGATCATGCTCCAATTTATTTTTCTATTCAAAATGGATATAAACAATTAGACTGTGTAAATAATAAAAGTCAGGAGTGGATTAAAACTCTTACATGGGATTTTTCTAAAGTAGACAAACTCTGTGAGTCTCTGAAAAATAATCTTGACTCTTTTAGTAATCTTGTAGCTAAGACTCCGGATCAAAATGTTGATCAATCTTTTGTCGATACAATGACAAACAAGTTGCACTTGTTAATAGAAAGCGGCATGTTGGTGCACCTCAAACGTTGGGAGTTAATGAAAAAGGTTACTTGTAAACAAATGGCGACCTCGATGTGTATTACTTACAGAATCATGATATTGATCAACAAACACTTTAAAAAATAATAATTAATGAAATAAACAACACAAAAGGTGAAATCTATTTGTATTTTATTTAAAACTTTAATTCACCATTGATTTATGTGGGATATCACTGTTGATAATGTGTTAAAATGCCGAGAGGTAACCGGGGGTATTTACAATGTATAAAAAATAAACACAAAAACACGTAACCTAATTTTTCACAAAATTGTTGGAATTCACAAACTTGGTTTATAAGATGCTTCAGATGCCAAATATCAAACCAGATTTTATCTCAGTGAAGTGGTTTTCGAGAAGAATTTTTTTTTTAGGTTTTCAACTATTTAGGTCAATGTAGCTATGGCAACCTAAAAAGTAAAAATTCAAAAATTTCTTCCATGCACCATCGTAAGTCATAAAAATTCAGAAAAAAAAGTGGCTCCACTGGGATTTGAACCCTCGACCCTTGGGTTGCAGTATCACACGCATTTCAAAAAAAAAAAAAAAAAAAAAAAAAATTACACTTAAAATTCATAAAATCTCTTCCAGGCACCATTGTAAGTGAAAAAATTCACAAAATAAAAATTAAAAAATTGAAAAAAAAAGTGGCTCCACTGGGATTTGAACCCCCGACCCTTGGGTTCCTAGAATTGAAAATGTAAAAGGCCGAAAAAAGCGACTTGTATTTTACAGAACTTCATGAAAATTGTCAAACATATGTTTCTTCACATAAGAAAATGATGTTTGGGAAAAAAGTTCACCTAAATTCATTCATTATTGTAATTTTTCGAAAAAAGTACTATTTACAAAATACAAAAAATAAACGCAAAAACGCGTAACCTAATTTTTCACAAAAATTATTGAAATTCACAAACTTGGTATATAAGATGCCGTAGATTCCAAATATCACATCAGATTTTATCTCAGTGAAGTGGTTTTGGAGAAGAAGATTTTTTTTAGGTTTTTAACTATGTAGGTCATTGTGACCCACATTTGGTAGCTATGGCAATCAAAAACACAAATCTGAAAGGCAATGTTCTATAGATGCTTTTGACCAAGTTTAAACAAAATGTGACCAGAGGTTTCTGAGAAGAAGTCGTTTGAAGCAATTGTTGACGGACAGACGAAGGACGACGGAGGGTCTGCCTCTATTGATACCAATAGCTCACATGAGCACTTTGTGCTCAGGTGAGCTAAAAAAACTAGTAGTGGGAATAATAATAAAGTGATTGTGCAGAGTAGTTCTCAGGATAGTATAATGTGGACATAGTGGACCTAAAATAAAGGTAATCAGCGAGTGGTTTATACTCCAACAGCTTCATATTTTCCACCACAAAATGCACAGTCAACGCCTTTAAATAATTCAAATGTAACTTGTCAGCATCTTACAATGAGCTATAATGCGTCACCAATTAGTGGGTATCCACCACCAAACCCAATGCCAGTATATTCACAGCAGCATTTTGAAACGTTAAATTATTCCGACATGATGGATCAAATAAGTTCAAAACTGGATAAAGTGTTTAGTAAATTGGAGAAACTGGATAAAATTGAAACAAAAATGACAAAATTTGAATCATCTATAGGGACTGTGATAAAGGACGTAAATCAGTTACAAAGTAAAATGACAGAAATGGAACAAGGACTCTCATTTATCAACGAAAAATTCGAAAATAATGTGAAACAAATGAATGATATGAAAAACCAAGTGAAATCGTGAAAAAGTAATATCGGAGATATTATTAAAGAAAATTCATTTTTGAGGCAGGAGATATCGAAAGTTTCATCGGAGTTGAAAAATTTAAAGGACAGACATATAGATTTACAAGCGCGGAGTATGAGGGATAATTTAGTGTTTACTGGGTTAAAAGAAAATGAAATGGAAAACACCGAGGACGTGTTACAGGATTTTATTAAAAGCACTTTAGAAATAGACACTGAAATACATTTTGATAGAGTACATAGAATAGGGAAGAAGGTACATGGTAAATCAAGACCTATAATTACAAAATTCACAAATTATAAAGAAAAAGAAATGGTGAGAAAGTCTGCCCCATCAGCACTTAAGAAACTTGGAAATGATAAATATGGAAAAAATGAACAATTTCCAAAAGAAATAAATGAAAAACGTAGAGAGCTCTATCCGCATTATAAAATAACAGGAAAGTGTCATTGGTGTATGATTAAAAGAATCTATCACTACTTGTGGTGCCAGATAGGGAAATCTCAACCCTCGTTCTAATATATCTGGTCCAGAACGAGGCTTGCCGAGTTCTGGACAAGATATATTAGAACGAGGGTTGAGATTCCCCTATCTGACACCATAAGTAGTGATTGATTCTATTTCTTGCACCACAAAATATACAAATTCTATTAAAAATCAAAATTCAACATATGATGGAAGTGGCGTGTCAATACAAAAGACAGGAACAAGCGTGACGTCATAATTCTTATTAACATTACGTCATAAAAAATTACGTCATTTTAAAAATAATGTAATATGAAATAAACTTGTTATTGATGTAGAAAAAAAAATCTTTAAAATTACATTTTAAATTTAAACTGTAGTATTATCTGTTCCATTTATTTGTTTGTGCAAAGGTATGCCAGATTCTTGGGTTTAAAGCGGTTTTCAAAGTATCGATACACCTCTGATTTCATTGATAAATCTTCGCGGGAAAAAGTGCGTGTAAGCTATCTTGTACAGGGGTGCAAGATGGAAATATCTAGCACCGATCTTTATATGGAAATTTCTATCTGGGGTGCAACAAAACTATATATTGACGGAAAATTATTTCATCCATCAGAGCCTATGGAACGTGACGATATTCGATCCGGATCTCACAGAACTTCGAATCTATCCGCAGATGCGACAGAATTCACACCCCGAAACAGGCCTCGTGGAGCAACTGGATATACCAGGGAAAATAAATCGCGCACGGACAGCACTCACTAGGACAACCCAGGAGGACAAACTCGTGATTTTCATTCATGGAATATAAACATACATGACTATCTCGACAAAACATCTACAAATGACAGAGAAGGTGGTTCTTTTTCTTTACAATCCTCTGACAAGTGTAAAATTCTCTCCTTAAACGTTTGTGGATTAAAAAGATGACTTCAATACCCGGAATTTCAAAGTTTAATTTCGGATTATGGTATTTTATGCTTTACAGAGATTAAAACTGACAACTGTGATAACATTGAGTTCGATGGTTATGTTTTTAAATTCAAAAATAGACAGAAATGTTGTTCTATACGTTCACGTGGTATCGTTCTTGGATTCAAGGAACATTTATTAGACTATATAATTCCTCTGCCGGGATACTGAATGTAAATATGTATATTGGTTTATTCTTAAAGGTAAGCTATTTAATTTTGCTAATTACATATTATTTGATATTGTGTATATTCCACCAGAGGGCTCACAGTATAGCTCACCTGATGCTTTTAGTGAAATCGAGGCTGAACACCTGAATTTGTCATGTAAAATATAAGTATATATGTTTAAATGGTGATTTTAACAGTAGAGTCTCTAACTTTGATGATTTTTTACCCGATGATGAATTATCTGATATTGAATTGAATATTTTGGCATAAATAATTGCGATAATTTAAGTCAATTTAACGCTGTGAATTTACGAAAAAATAGAGTAAGCAAAGACGGGAAGAAAAATAATTTTGTTAATTACTTTCTGGATTTTTGTAAATGCAACAATTTATTTATTCTTAACGGGCGTATTGGACAGGATAAGGATATTGGCAATTTTACAACAGTTAAATCAACAATAATTGATTATTTTGTAGGCTCAATCGAATTTTTAAAAACTGTTAATGATTTTTATATCGATGATTACTGTAATTATTTTCAGATGTACATTGTCCATTATCATGTGAATTGATTTTTGATTGGGAGCGTTTGGATGTAATTAACTGATTAACGAAAGATGCTGCAGATGTTATTATTAAACAATGGGATAAAAATAAAACTAACGAATTTTGTGAAAATTTTGATTTTTTACAACTTGAACAGGTCCGGGAAAACTCCCCGAATCGGTAACTGTCTCCAATATAGAAGGTTGTCCCCCGATAAGTGGTATTAAGTACCTACCAATAATGGTAACTTCTTTTAAAAACACGAATAAATATTACAAAGCGTGAAAATCGCAAATGCACGAGCCGTCTTATTGAAGTAGCCCATGCCAGCGGACTATATAAGGCAAAGAAAAATTTGATCCATAGCCTATTCAGCTGCGACTGAGGGTTATACAGTTCCTGAAGGTGAGTTAGTTTTCTATCGCCATGTTTTTAAAGTCTTAAAATACCAGCTAAACCAATTTTTCTCAATAAATTTCACTTGGACTGAAGCAGCTTCCAACATTCTTCTACTGCAGCCATTTTGTTAATCACGTGATCATGCAATCCTTGTTAAGAACGCGCTTGAAATTTTCCTGATCAACTTGCAGAAATAAAGTATGGAGGCCCTGAATTGTCTTTTCTGATATTGTCGCCGAAATTAAATTATTTGCCCGTAAAACAAACGAAAATTATTTGAAACGTAAATTTCAAGAAGGTAATGTTTTTTTAAATTTATATATATAAATATAAGAATTAAATTATTAAGTTTACAATTTTCAGATGCCGCCAAGAAAAAACTGCAGCTGTGTGTCACATGAGAAATACTCTGAAGGCAGAGACTATAAAGTTTTTAGGATAGATGCCCGGAAATTTCGAATTGCTGTCATCAACCATTTAAAGGCTAACAATGAGCTGTTTAATCACTCAACGTTTTTATGTACAGCATGTGTTTCAGTTGCAGAGGGCCAACTGAAATGCTCTGCCAAAAAGAAATTGCAAATAGATGATTTTTTTGAAGAAGTGATAAAAGCTATTGAGGGTGGCTTTCTTGGGGAGGAAAAACTAACAAGGTTATCCATTGCAATTGGACGCACCACTACTAAAGCCATATTTGATGATTCTGTTAACTTGGGAATGTTATACCAAAACGACCTATATTTACAATCATTAAATGTCAAAGGTAAATACATTTTAAGATAGTTTAACCAAGAACATACGTTTATACGTTTTATAAATTTTGAAACAATAAAACTAAAAATAATTTTACGTTATTAAAATCCGTATAATTTTTTTTTTACAGATTATATATCTAAAAGGAATGCTGTTGTTTTGGGTTTTTTAAGAGGAATTTGTGGCACCCAGAAAGATTTGGATGACACCAAGACCAATGTGAAAATCGCAAAGGCTATAGAGCATGTCTATAACCTGACCAACGACAATTTTGTGGCACCACTTTGCTTTTCAAGCAATCTCCTAACTTACTATATTACAGGGAGCAAGAACGCTTGTGTTTTAAACTCTTCAGGTAATACTACTACTACAACTACTACTACTACCACTAATAATAATAATAATAATAACAATAAATAAAATGACAAACAATTTTCTTGTAATTTTAATCTAGTTCTGGATTTCTTTCAGGGTCTCCGGCAGGGAGTTATACTACGATATCAAAGTGGATAAACAACCAAAGCATTGAACCACTTAGCTGTCCAGAGAACCCTGACGTAATTACGTTTTTTGACAACAATCAGGTATGTTAATAATGTGATTTTTTTTAAAAATAAACGAAATCAAAAAAGAATAAATATGTAATTTTATGATAAAAAATTAATTATATATTTATATTTTCAGGTACTTGAGAGGAAGTGGCGAGTGAAATATAATTTCAAATCCTCTACAAGCGTCTTAACTACTGTAGTACATATAATACCAGATCTTACAAGAAATTTGCAGATGGAAGATAAACTTTCACCAAGACATTGGCTGTCGTTTACCACCGAAGATAAACAAAAGGCAATTGACAATTTTGAAAAAACTGATGTGGAATTGGATGCAACCTTTCGCAAATACAGGTATCTTTTTTTCCTTCTCTAAAGCGCTATTAATTAAAACAAGAGGCCCAAATGGGCCTTAAGGCGCTCACCTGACCACAGTTCTCAGTTCATGAGAATAAGCAGTTTTAAGGTTTTTACTATAGACTTTGTGACCTTGAATGAAGATCAAGGTCGAATATTTCTGCAAACTTTTTGAACTCCTCTAAAAGATACTATAGATTGAGTTTCATTACAGTAGTCCTTTCACTGCATGAAAATAAACCGTTTTTAAGGTTTTATCATATATTGTCATTGTATCCTTGTAAGGACGAACGGACGGACGAAGGACATCAAGGCATCGCAATAGTTCACCTTAAACTTTGCTCAGGTGAGCTTAAAAAATATAATACTAATGTCTACTTTTATGATAAAAAATAGTGTTTTTTTTAAATTTCAGAAATGATTTCATTGATTCCAGGATTAAAATGATAACTAAAGAACAGCTGGTCAAGAACAACGCATTTGTGGATTCCATTGATGATATCAGCATTAAACGTGTTGAAGCACAAAACCAATGTTCAGAAAGGTATGCACAACAAAAGTGTAGCGGTTTAACAAACATTTCCCTTGCCTAAAGTATAAATACTTTTGTATAAGATGATTACTATAAAAATTAAACCAAATATAAATATAAATATATTTATTTTCCAGATATGCATATGTCCCCTCGCAACACAGAACAACGTTACCAGATGTTAAAATGGGCGAACCATGTTTTGAGAATCCTTGCTCATATGAAGCTGTAGAAAAGGTAACCAAACCTTTATTGTTAAAGTATTATTATCGCTAATTTGTGTTGTTTTATATGTGATAAAGTTGTAACTTATTTCTTATATACAGGTATTCGAGCATATAATAACTACTACAATGGGCAACAGCAAGAGGCGCTGGACGATCTTGGGCTGCGATGGGTTGCCATATACGCTTGGCAGCCGTATTTTAGAAAACATCTTCGTATGCTGCACTTGCAAAAGAGAGTTTGAAGAAGAAATGCTATACCATCAACATAAAGATAGATCAGGGCATGATGCTAAAATTTTATTAAATGATGCCAGAAAATATAATAATTTAGTATTGATACCCGGTGAGCCTTTTTATTTATTATATTAATGGAAATTAAACACAATTTTATTGAACACACTTGGTTGGTATTGAATGCGAGAATACATATGCTTTTTCTTGAGGATAAAGTGGTCACAACTCAATAATTGTTGGTGGTTGCAAATTTTATTACTCTTATTTTTGCCATTTTTTTGTATATTTTGCACTTTCATGTTGCATAATGCTGTTGTTCTTTTGTGTCCATTTATTTAATATAAGCCTTTGGAAAAAAGAAAGCAATTTTTCTTTTAAATTTACGATATTTTTTGATAAAACATAAAACTATTTATTTATAATTAAAAGGTATTGGACATTACGAAATAAACATGGTGAAAGCGTTGTTCAAATTGCTATGGGAGGTTGGATTGGTCGATTTAGCAAAAAAACTTGGCTTCGCTACATCGAAGGCATTAGCATCTTGTCAAAGCGCAACAGGTATAAGCATGCATGCATACAGGCACACACGCACGCACGCACGCACCTACACATACATACACCTGCATGATGCTTTCAATTAAATGAAATAAAATGTTTAATTATTGGTAAAATAAAAAACTTCACAAAAGAGATATTACTTAATGATTTATATTTGATGTATCTATTTTTCAGACCACCACAAAAGCTGGCAAATACTTGAAATATTTCTACATAGTATGGCAGATGAACTTCTAGTGGTGTATTGTAGGCATGAGCTTAAGAATGATGTCAGCCCGACTGTAAGAGGTTTCTATAAATTCATCGAAGAGGCAAAAAACCCCAACTACTTATTTCTCTGTAACGCTATTTTCACGTATTGCCTGGCACTACATATATTCAGGGCAGGTGTGAGACGGAACAATGCATCCGTAATTGATGCCGCACTTTACAAATTTTCTCCACTATTCTATGGACTAAACATGCCATTTTACATGGAAACATACCTACGTGATAGAGTTGTAAGAGAACAATCTCCAGCTCCTGTTAAAGATTTTTTACAGGAGAATGCCACATTTTCCGTGAGTGGAAATATCTCTAAGGGTGAAGGTGGTGACTTTGTGGTTGAAAACCGAAATCGGAAAGTGAAGAAATGCCTGCCATCGGGCCTACCTACAGAAAATAAATGGTTAAGTGTCTACAGAAATATCGACAGACTTGACAAAGTGAGAATTAATTAAAAAAAAATAGCCACTAAACTTCATTATTTTATCATCTTTAATAATGTTAGGCACTGATTTCAGAAATATAAAATTTCAGAAGCTATTTGCGATATGTCTTGGACAAAAGTATTTTATCTTGTTGAGAGCTGACTTGGTTTTAGCACATATTCCTACACATTTACAATGTACCCAGTAGGCACATGTGTCCATACTGCAACCCACCCAAAGCGCTTTTTCTAAAAGTTCACCTTCCCCGCAAATTTTACATTTGTCATCGTCTGTTGTTTGTGTATTTAAATAGGACAAGGTAGTCTGCGATCCATAGTCTTTTTTTGTTGGTGCAGAAATTAAAGGGAACTGTGGCTCATCTTGTCTCTGGTTTCCGGTTTCTTGTGTCCTGCAAGATTCCTATATAACAAAAATAATAGATGGTATTAAAAAAAGAATATTAAGCAAATATCGACATGTCATTGTAAATCTTTAATTTAAGAGTTAATATCATTTTTTATATTTGTTGTAAATGTTAGTTTTTTATGTTTAAACCCAAAGTTTAAATTTAAAAAAAAAAAAAAAGACGAACTGATATACCTCTTCTAAAGTTTTATCCTGTGGATGTAATGGACTTTGCCATTTATAGACATTTCCCGCCTTTGATTGAATTATAAGATTTACTTCTGCGCCAGTCAATTCATGTATTTCCTTAGCCTGTAAATGAAAATAGACACTGTCAAACCTGTATATAAAGGTCACCAATAGAATGTTGAAATGTTGGTTTTTATGAGCATGTGGCCTTTATGTCAATTACAGTGCTTACACATTATTAAAACAAAATGGTCTTTAAACACAGATGGCATTTAATGCAGGTTTTTGTAATTATTATGGTCAAATGGTGTTAAAAATGCTCTAACAAAGCAAATTTTGACATTTTTGGAAAAAAATAACCACTTTTCAAACATATATTTTTTTCAATTTTATTTATTTATTTATTTTTTTTTTTTTTGGGGGGGGAGCGGTTTGCAAAAGGAAGTCTGACCCAATACCCAAAAATCTAGAATATTTTATGAGGAAAGTATCACTAATGTGATAATTGTATGTCTTTTCCAGGTTCGTACAAACACCTGCAGTATTTTTGCCATAGCAGAGGAGGACCCCGATTACATGTATGAATATGACTTAACAACGGAGAAAACAGAATTCAGGAAATTTGTTAGAAAAAATGGCTATTTGAAAAATCCACTCCAACTCTGTAAACACACAACAATGTCCGCAAAATCCTTAGACGAAAATCTGGTCACATTTAATGAAACTTCTTTAGATAATCAAACAGCTTTTTATGAAATGTGCAAAAATAATAAAATGTCATGTAAGAAAAAATTTACTCCAGTTTTTATACTTGCCGATGACAGAAAAAAGTATGATGATGTTGCCAACAAAACAAAACAAGAGCTTGTTAAAATTGTAGAGGATAATTTATCATCATTGAATAATAAGGCATTAAATAATCAGTGGAAAAAATAAAAAAGGAGAAGAAACTTGCTATTGTAACTTTTTTGAAAGAGGTACAAGAAATATGTGATCAGTGATTCCTATGACGTATGAAGATCAATATTTACTCATTTGTTTATTAATTTCGAAGAAGTTTGATTACCTTTAATAAAAGGGTGTCCTTTCTTTTGCTGAATGCTTTGTTTCTGTGCTCATGTTTTTTTGGCATTCTCAGTTTATCAATGCCACCAAAACGTTTAACTGTGGTGATCTTAACTTTGCCACTTTTTGATACACGGGTTACCTTAAATTTGAAATCAATACATTATTCCATTGAGGAATATAAACATCTGACTAAAATATTTATTTTGAAATGAAAAAACTTCTTGTTGTGACATTTACTTTCCACAAATAAAAATTTACATTTGGGATTGAGATAATCTCCCTTTTTTGTACAGTTTCATATTGTGGTTATGAAAAGTTGAATTGCTTCGACTATTTATACTCGGATTAATACGTATGACAAAAATTGGCTACCATACATTGATCATGATCAGGGGTGATGCAGCCCATGCTCAGATAGATCAAGGGATTTCATTGGTCTGCTGCACCGAGGCGCACTTCCTTTGAAAGCGAAAGCTGTGATATGGAACTGTGTTCAAGACCAGAAGAAGAAAAACTTGCTAGAATTTCCCTGAGAATTTATTTTATTTAATTTAAAAACAATCTACTATGTACGGTAAGAATATTTGTTTAATTATCGTTATAGTTAGACAATGATGCAGAATAAACAGGCCTTTTACACTTAGTTTTTGTCCAATAGTACCTACCTCGTTGCTGGCCATGTTGCGAAAATTGTCCTGTGTTTGTGAAAAAAAACGCACGTGCAAAGTTACCGACTACGTGGTATTGTATTATTACCGATAAAAGAGATTGTCCTCGAAATCGGAGACAGTTACCGATTCGGGGAGTTTTCCCGGACCTGTTGAAGAAATTAATGATCTATTAGATAATGAGGGAAACACTGTAGATATGAATTTTGTAAATAATATTTTTTCACAAGTAGTTAATGTTATTACTGGTGCAGCTAAGAAAACATTTGGTACTTTTTTACATAATAATAATAATAATAAGAAAAGAAATATATTTGATAAGAAAGAATGGTTTGATTCTGATTGTTTTAAAGCACGCAAAAATTTTCGTAAATCACAAAGTTTAAAAAATATGTCTGATGTATTTAGACAGGAAATGCGTAACGAGGAAAAGAAATATAAACATGTATTAGATAAAAGTATTAGAAAACACAGGTTACTGTTACAAAAAAAGTTAGAGAAACTTAGGTCCTCAGATCCAAAAACTTGCTGGAAATTACTGAATAAATCATGTAAAACTAAGAATGGTAATGTTGATATACAAGATTTTTATAACCATTTTAAAGACATTAATATGTCTACAGATGATGCTGTGGATATAGATCATAATGATTTTTTAAGTTTTGATAATAAGTTAAATGATGTCATTACCAGGTCCGGGAAATCCACTTACAGTCCATATGATATGGCGTTTGCCATATTATACGTATAAGTCGATATGTTTCCATATGGCAAAAGCCATATGTAGTGACGTGTCATCAAGTTTTTCACAGATTTTACGCTTGCTCAGAAAAAGTGCATGATATCGGCATGTTAGCATATAACAGGGTATATAAACCGAACCGAAAAATACCTTCTTCAGTTGCTGGGTTGCTGTAGAAAGGCAAAAGACGTTATTAAAAGTAGTCAGAGGTAAGTTCTGCTTATGTTTACTATGTTTAAATATCCATTTTTAAACAGTTTAAGTCGTTTTATACACAATTTCTTATGGGGATGGAAAACTTTTTTATTCAAGCTGCCATTTTTAAATTATCAAGATCATGTGATCTTGAAACAACCAATCAAAAGACATTTAATCTAGTGATCTCGGCATGCAAAAAAAATCCTCGAAATCGTATACCAAGATGTCCGCAGAGACACTTGCGGTTAGGAATTCGATTCTTGTTTGCGTTTTTATTATTTTTTCTCGTTTCAATTAGATTTATTATTTAATAAAATTTCGAAAAATTATTTAGTTATTTACTACTGCAACGATCTCCTAACCCCAAATGTTTATGGACCCATACCATTTTTTTTTTTTTTTTATTTAAAGAAAAGAAATTTAATTAAAACAAGAAAAAATAAACAGCTGCGCCTGGAGCGCATGATGCGCCCGTCAGATGTTTAAACTTCTTTTTTAATGTCTTAAACAACTTGACATTTAGCTGAAAAATAGTAGCAAATTTATTTCTCACTGTTTAGTCAGTGTCTGTGCGGACATCTTGGTACACGATTTCGAGGATTTATATACCCTGTTATATGCTAACATGTCGATATCATGCACTTTTTCTGAGCAAGCGTAAAATCTGTGAAAAACTTGATGACACGTCACTACATATGGCTTTTGCCATATGGAAACATATCGACTTATACGTATAATATGGCAAACGCCATATCATATGGACTGTAAGTGGATTTCCCGGACCTGATTACTGATGATGAAATACTTAAATGTGTTCAGTTGCTTAAAAATAATAATAATATAGTAATTTACACTTACAGAAAGAAACTTTTTTGTGCTTTTATCAATTTTCAGTCAACTTTTGCCAAGGTATCGAGAAATGGGCTGTGGCAAAAATTAATCAAATATCATATTTCTGGTAAATGTCTTAGATTTATAGTTAATATGTACAATAATACAAAGTCTAGAATATGTATGAATGGTTTTTACTCAGATTTTTTTTCCATTTAATACTGGAGTCAGACAAGGAGAAAATTTGTCTCCTTTTTTATTTGCGTTATATTTAAACGATCTTGAAGATTTTTTATCAACAAATAATATCGTAGGTCTTGCAACAATATCTAATAAATTTGAAAGTGAAATTGGTGTGTACTTAAAAATGTTTTTATTACTTTATGCAGATGACACTGTGCTTATGTCTGAAAATAAGGAAGATCTGCAATATCAACTAGACTGTTTTTCACATTATTGTAAACAATGGAAACTTAATGTTAATGTGTCAAAAACAAAGATTCTTGTTTTTTTCTAAGGGTAGACTACCACAATTTTTACATTTTAATTTTGATGGTATAAACCTTGAAATTGTTAAACATTTTAAATACTTAGGTGTATTTTTCAGTAAATCTGGTTCCTTTATTTATACAAAAAATTATTTATCTAGTAAAGCTACACAGGCTATGTATGCTGTTATAAAAAAAGCTCGTTTACTTAATTTGTCTTTTGAGTGCCAGCTTGATCTGTTTGATAAAACTGTTTTACCAATTCTACTATATTGATGTGAGATATGGGGTTTTGAAAATTTTGATATCTTAGAAAGAGTACATCTGAAATTTTGTAGACTTATTTTAAATGTTAAAAAATCAACACCGATTTTTATTGTATATGGTGAATTAGGGAGGTATCCAATCAGTATTCATGTTAAAACAAGAATTATAAGCTTTTGGTCTAGTATATTGACAGGTAAAGATACAAAATACTCATTTTTAATTTACAAATTAGTTCATGGATATTTTTGTAAAGGTGTTACACTTAAATGGATTGGTTACCTAAAATCAATTTTTGAAGAATGCGGTATGGTTGATATATGGTTTTCTCATACTTTTGTTAATAAAACTTGGCTGGTAACCGCTGTCAAACAAAGGTTATGTGACCAATATATCCAAAAATGGAATAGTGATATTAACAACTCATGATAAGGTATATCATATCGTTTATTTAATAAAGATTTTAAACTACAGATTTATCTAATATCTGCTTACTCAAACAAAAATAAAATAATTTTGAGTAAATATAGATGTATTAACCATAGATTACCAATAGAAACAGGCCGGTGGCATAACATTCAGAAAGAAAATAGAATTTGTAATTTGTGTTATACGGATATTGGGGATGAATACCATTATATTATGAATTGTAACTGAGGTTAGAAAAATATATATTCCTTCATATTATAGACATCGTCCAAATGTTCTGAAATATCATTCTCTTTTCCTTCTAGAAAGTTAGCTGTTCTACACAATTTATGTAAATTTATAAGTATTATAAACGAGAGGGTCGTCTCTCCTGGTTGAATTTGTATTATTTTTGTATCAACTCACGTATGCTATTATTATGTTATTTATTTAACATATAAATTGATATATTCTCTATGTTGTAAATTTACAATGTGAGAAATAAAGAACTTGAACTTAAACTTGACAGGTGAATTAAGTCTAAGCGTGGCGATTAGCGTTGTGTATTCTTGTGATCAGTGACTGTGGAAGTAGCGAACCGCCCACTTTTTAATTTTACACGAATGAAATTTTTCCTTTCACTGACAGACATTTTACTATGGCCTGACCGGAAGAGAAAATCGTGAAAATAGCATGCACGGCTGTTACATGGACTAGTTATTCCAAGCGCATGCCGAGTCCCGAACTCATGCCGTTACCAATCTGGCGCGCGCTCCTTCCCGTTTATTAGAGTTGTCCTTCTTGATTCAGGTCAAAGTCGGGTCAACAACATGTACAGCATGAGCATGCTGTTTGGTCATCTAACAACTTTTGTGCCGAAAAATCATAAATTTAGTTAATTGTATTCGTTGATATTTAAATTTATGTGATTACTTTGTCTATGGATTAATTATACGATCAAACGAAGACAAAAATGAAGAGTTTAACGCATATTCACATGCGGAGGGACGGTCTCATGACAATGAATTGATGTTGCCATCGGAATGACTGAGTGAATGAAAATCATTTGAAATTGTGTTTTCGTAGACGAACTAGTTAGTATACTGTTTTAATATATGTGTAAGATGTCAATAATGACAAGATTCAGTATACATATGTCTGCATTGATTTGAAAATCTAGTCGCGGAGAGAGAGAGAGAGAGAGAGAGAGAGAGAGAGAGAGAGAGAGAATTGTTAACATCAAGTGCCTAGACTAGTATATATCATGATAAACGGTTAATTGAAAAAAAGTCGAGAAAAAATAAACTGTGGCTGAAAAAGAGATTAGCCGGTCTATTTTCATTTAAAAAAGAACCCCCCTCACACAAACACACGACAGAGAGAGAGAGAAGGGGGTGGGGATTATTCCTGTTGCACCTTCAAACATTGACTGAAATTAAAGTCCCTGTGACTTAGGAATTTTATTAATAATAATAATAATAATAATGATCCAATAGACAGTATGACATAAATATCTACCATCAGTGTCTAGATATAATATATTCAAGAGTTAAAGGAGGATGTTTAATTTGATAAATCTTGTAAATTATTGAAAACTTCAACATAGTGATGTTATTGTTGTGAACCATTGACAAAGACTCTGAAGTTTAAAATTTTAAAAGTTCTTGTACATAGTCCTTCGAAATTTAGAATATGAACTAATGCCTTATAACTAAGTTAAGGAGTAAAAACAAGATACAGCCTTTGGATACATGAAAGGTTTTTATAAAAATACACAATTTCTGTAATATTTAAATATATATGAAATTTTACAATTTTTCACAATTAAAATTCAACACATGGTTATATGTAATTTTTTCTTTTTATTCAGAAAGGAAAAGTCTCTCAATTTAGGCTTAATATACCTGTATGCATGCAGGTGAATACAACACCCAAGTTGTCTGCTTTCTCATATGCTTAACATTAAAGTGCTCCTTTACATATTAACATGAATAAATTATTGGAAATGATTGCTGTCCAATTTGTATGATTAATTTCCGTGGCCATCTTAGATGGAATTAAAAAAACGTGACCTCTGGGCTCTGGCTGTATAAATCGGTTCAGTTTATAATGGCCTTTCAGATGAGCCACCAGTAACCTTTACAGCTATATGTTAATTGTTCAAGAAATACACACGAAACTGTTTTTCTGTATGAAGTCTATGAAGTGTATTCTGTTCAGAATATGTGACATGTCTGATCTGATGTACCAATGGAATTCTAATCTGTTTTAATTCTTAAATGTTAATTATGATTACAACTTACAATTATTTTGCCAGTGATCATATGGAGTCATTGGTTGATTGATCTTTTGACAACCCCCTTTTCTACTTTTTTTGTCAGTTCCACTGCAAAAGATGTTTTTGGTCAGTTCCATTGCAAAAGATTAAATACTTTCTACAGGAACTCTAGCCCCTCCCCCCCCTTCCACTGGAACTAACTGTCTAGTGAAAGAATCTTGACAGGGTAATTACATTTCTTCTTTTCTGCTCTCATCTTAACCCTCTTCAATGCAGTGAATATATTATGTTTTAAAACAAATGTGATGTGCTCAAGTTAATTTATTTTAAATTAAAATAAATTACATTAGAATTTTCTGTGTATGAATGAAAAACATCATAAAAATAAGAAATTCAAAAATAGAACATAATATTAAAAGATATGACACATATATGTATATTTTGTTTAAAGTCTCCCCAACAAGGCTAATTTTTTAAATTCAGAAAATCTGTAAAATTTTTACATGTGTTGATGGTTAGAAATTAGAATTGTTGAAATATCTGTAAAAAATATTTAAATGAAGTTACTTTGAATCACCTTTCCAAATATGAAAGATTCCATTTAACTATATTTCTTTTGGTTTCAAAATTTATTTACTTTATTTTACTTTTATTTTATTTATTATTTCATTTTATTTTTAAATTTTATTTATTTAATGGGGAGAAAAAATTTACTAAAGATTTAATAAATATAATAATAATAATAATAATAATAAAAATAATAATAATATTAGGTTAGGTAAATCGCTTAATTGATTTTAGTGAAAAATAATTTGCATGATTTAATATTCCATAACTTTATAATAATAATATTAATAGTTGTTATTATTATTATTATTTTATTATTATTATACAAGGAGAATTGAAAATTATATAACAATCACATTTATAGTGATTTTGGTTGGTCAGAAAATAGAATATTTAGAACATGTAAAAATGACGTAGTTTTAAAGTCAAAATTAAATTTTATCAATTTTTTCCTACAAAAGTTATATTCATATACATGTGATTAGTCCATTTTTCGAAGTTATCACGGCAGGTGAGGTACCTGCATTTGTATAGAAAATTATAGAATTCAAATATACCATCACAAAAAAAGCGAAGGTTATCGCCAACTATTGCAGAATGTCACGGTATGTGTCCCTCCTGAGTGTAAAAAAATTAGAAAATCTACGTTGTTTTCTTCCATGATCTCAATCAAAATATCGAGTTTAGATACTTCTCTAACTACCATCAGAATGCGTTTTTCAACTTTTTGCCTTGAAATAAAATTATTCGGCATTCTTTGATGTACACGAGCTTCCAACCATTCGGAAAATGGCACCGAGACAGTTTTTCTAGAAAACCGCAACTTTGAACACGATTATTTATGTTTATAGAGTGAAAATCAAAAATCGCATTCTGATGGTCGAAAGATAATCGATCAAAGATTCTTTATTTTTATTCAGAACGTTGAAATTGGTCTTGTGAGTTTTCTATTTTTTTTACACTACTGGGACCACCCCTCTCTGAAGCGTAAAGAAATATGGCGGACATTGGTTGCCAGCAATGTACATTTCGCAGCACTACGCATGCTCAGTAACGATAACGTAAAGAAGGGTTCTAACAGCCGTGGCATGGGATACCGACTTCCTTTTTTCATGTGTATTTGGAGTCGGAAATGAATCTTCAAATTAAATCGTCACTCTGTTTCTATAAACACTTCTTAAACAAGAGACAGGTTCATTATTTCAGGTATTAATCAATATTTTTTACAGATAAAATATTTTTTTTGTACATGTAATTGTTTTTTATTTTGTTGCTTAGTCTCAACTTGTTGTATAAACAAATCCAAACTACGATAAACAAGTAAAGTATATTTCGATTAAAAAGTTGGAATTTTCATTATATTTTGTAATCTGGACTGAAAATTCACTTCGATTTAGCCAAAATTTTGAATTACGGTATTTTGATTAAAACACACAAATTTGCATATAAATACATAGCGATCTGACGGGACCTTTTATATAATTTCGATTTAAGCGAAATTTCGATTCAACCAATTTCGAATTAACGAGAGTCGACTGTAATTAAATCATGTGTAACCCAAAAAAATTGCTGTAAGGAGATTTTGTTATTTTTTCTGGATGTGTTACCCTGACCTGGAGATTGTCATTTTCTTGTAAATAAAACACATCCCCGATATAACTTTTACTATTACTAGTTTGAGATTGAAGTTGGCATTTAGACTGTGAACTTTCCAGCAGCTTTTCTGTGTATTCGCTGTTCCCGTTTGTTTTGATTTTAAATATGGAGTGAAGCAGACTTGTGTACGGATTTTCAGTAATGTTGGACTCTTTAAATGTGACTTGGCTATAGATATAGTAGTATCCTTTCTGGATTATAGCAAATTGTCCATTTTTATACACGACGTCTTGGACAAATGAAAGTGTCGATGTTGCGTCCCATGAGATAATGTGCGTGTTATAGTTATCTACAAAAAAAAGAAAAAAAAAAACAGATAAGATATAATGTACAATCCAAAATATTATTAAATCAAGAGTCAAAGATGTGTCATTTAAGCAGAAGAGTTACATTATCTTTGAAAAAATTTCTTCAGGTTTATTTACATCATTGTGTTTCAAACAGAGATATGCTATCATTGTTTATGAATGGTACATGACTTATGATGAATGATGCTTTTGCAAACCATATTGACTTTTTCACTTTTTGCGACCAGGTAAATTTTCTCTAAATAAATTTCAGAGATGCTGTGCATTTGATTTGAGAACACGTTTTTTAAATCTCGAAAATGTGTTACATCATATATATATATATATATATATATATATAGAGAGAGAGAGAGAGAGAGAGAGAGAGAGAGAGAGAGAGAGAGAGAGAGAGTTTTGAAATTATTTTGGCAGTTAATCTTGAAATGTGAACTAAGCACTTGCCACATTTATAAGAAGATCAGTTGTTATAGAAACAGATGAATAAAATAAATTTAATTCACTTTTAGTCATAAATATTAAATGAAATTTTATTTTTTTTAAATTAAAAAAATCATCTCCTGAGCAAATATCACAATCTGTTGCAAATTACAAATGACAAATTAACTTAATTTACAAAAACCTATCAAAACTGCATCAAGTATGGTCCCCATTGCCACAATATTTGCAATTCAAAGTAACATGACCTATCTATGCTAGATCTAGTAGCAAACTTTTCCTTTACCAGGACAAAAGAGAAACAAAGCTCTATCGGTTGCACAAATCGAAAAGTATTTTACCCATGTTTGATAAATAACAAGTTTAAATTGAAAAATAAACTAAAGTTTCTGTATGGCGTATATTAACTATAAAGATCAGTGAAATATATTATGGATCATAGCAAGGACGTAGAAAGAGATAACATAAGAAAATGCATTACAAGCAGGACACAGACCAACAAACTGGTGAGTACGGGAAAACGGCCTCGATTGATAGTAGTACAAATAAAATATTAGACGCAATAGCCGGTATTTAAATAATTGTTAACAATATAAACATAAAAATTGACAACAACTCAAGTAGGCTAGATGAATAATATAATGACATTCATGACCCTAGAGGTCGCATCGAACACTGATTACAATGTATAACTGATGAGAGTGAGAATAAGGGTGGTGCTATAGCACAGCTACAACAGAATAAATGTATAAAGTCAGATATGGCAGTCATGAGAGGATATATCCTAAAGTTGGAACAAAAGGTCATTGCACATCATTATGAAATAACTGTATTCTCAGTGAATCTCGGGAGATCTGACGTGAATATTCATTCTGGTCGCAGCTACCGAGCGAGCTGCACGCTTTTCGTATTTGCTCTACTATACACGTGGCCGCCTTCTACCAGTCAGAGGATATTTGTAAGTTTTATTTATTTATTTTTATTGTTGTTTACAGTTTTTGGAACTATGTAAAATTATTTCGGATAGGTTCCGAAATACAATTTGCCCGGGGGCAAATTTGATAGTTTATCGGGGATAAACTTCTTGTTTAGTTATGTGGCATTGACTTCGTCGGGGACAAAGTTTATCAGTTTATGGTTTATCAAGGATAAACTTGTCTTGTATAAATTGGTTGAAATATCAACTTGACGGAGTTCAAGTTTTTACCAATTGGTTTAAAAGTCACTATGTGTTTTCACAAAGTATACATGTACCGAGTTTCATGCAGTCTTATTTTATCTGGTTAGAAAGGTTTGAATTTTGTTCACGGGTTAGAAAGGTAGTGCTTAGTATATGTTTAAACTGGTAAGAAATCACGCCAGTTTTTTTGGTTTGAGTATTGGGAAAGTTCTTTATGTGGTTGTGGTTACAAAATTCATATGTTTCACTGATCCGACAGTATTACAGAAACGGGGTAGAATTTATAATTATTGTTTTGATATTTACCTTACGGATAGTGTATAGGTCGTGCACTATCGGATGGCAGTGTGTAGAGACGATTACACGAGTCTACACATTGTATAAAGGTGATATTATGTTGTAATAATATACAGGTAATGGTAGCATGTTTTATTTGTATGTATCACGCTTTCGCACGCGTTATTTGTTATTACTTATTAAATTCTAGCTGGATAGATGTTGCCATCAGTTTGTGTACGACCTATACAGCTATGGATTTAATAAAAAAAAAAAAAAAAAAAAAGTTATGCTTATGTATAAGTTCATTTCATGGTTCAACGTTTAACGAGCCTACAGTATCTTCTCACCCTTTATTGCGGGTTTTCTTGAACTATATTTGCGTATTTTAGTTTCTTTAAAAAAAAAAAAAAAAAAAAATAGCGGGAGAAAAGTTAATTGATCTACATTTTATTTCTCCCTGAGCTGTCGAAGTGGTTTATTTGCTTAGATACTTCGTATATTTTACGTTTTGCTAATTTTACTTACAGACTATGGTGCAAATTTTAAAACATAAGCATTCCCTCATTGGAAAAAGCCTTATTCCTGTGGTTTTAAAGTTAAAATCATTTGATGGTGAAGCTTTGGAATTCTCGAGATTAAAAAAAGATAATCCGTTGGAAGCGTATACACAAGCCGAACTAGGAAGCGAGTTCCAGAAATTGACTGGAGAGTCCGTAAAGGACGTCTTATTGTTGGCAGGATTGGAAGACAATTTGGATAATGTCAAAATTTTGATGCATTTTTCCATTGCACATGCCAACGTAGCAGGGGCGCACAAGGGCCAAACTTTAGAACCACAAGTTACAGCAACTCCTAATTCGTCAGGTAATTTATAATGATAATAATAATAATAATAATAGTGACAATTTTTAATAAAGGTTGTTTAGTAATATTTTGTCTAATAAATGTATAATTAAAATGTTATTGAATTGTCCGTTATGACAGCTATTTAAGTTGTGGTTTAGATTGATTAAATATATATAAATATATACATACTAATATATACAAAAATGTAATTTAAATGCGGGTGGTTTTATAGTGGTGGGTCACTCGAGTTTTCGGAGATTAGTTATTTTGTGTTACTTCCTTTATACAACACCAGACAAAGAGTAACTGTCCAATGAAACTATAGTTCTTTTTAGGTTGTAGTTTGCTTTTAAAGTTGTCTGGTTTAATTCTACATAAGTGTTCAGGCGGACTGTGTTTTTCTAACGGTTTTTTCAAAGTTTATAGTCTCATTTTTTGTATTTCAGACAATGGTGCTACCGGTAAACAGTTGGCTAGTAGCTCAACTACTGATGATACAGTTTTGCAACTTAAGTCTATCAGAGAGGATATTGACGTTTTAATGAGCAGGAAAGACGGGAAGCAGGTAGATGAAGCTTTAACAACTGTTAGGACATTAGCCAGTCGGCCTAAATTAACTTCACCAAACGTTCTTATGGCGGCGATTAAATCTTTGGTTGATATTGCCCAAAACACTAGCCATAAAGATGCCGTTCTACATGCTAAAGCATTTAGTACATGTATATGTAAGTAGTATGAGGAGAACGAGGGTTTTTGTGATTTGGTCTTGAAATTGTTTGGTTCACCTGAGGACAAAAAAGTTGCCTCGGTTGTGGCTGACTGGGCTAAAGCCAGAAAATATGAATCTGACAAAAAAACTGACAAGACCGTTGGCACGTCAGCATTTGTTCAATCGTCCCCATCACCTGGTTTCATGCCACTCCCTTATCCTGTTAATATGGGGTATTCCCCCATGATAATGACTACATTTCAGGATGGGTCATTATGGCCCTAGGTCTTTCTCTAGAGGTGCGAGAGCTCGAAAACCAAAAGCTAATACCAACTGTTTCTATTGTAATAAGACGGGCCATTTCGTCTCCGAGTGTCCAAAGATTAAGAAAAACTAATTTTTCACGTTTGTTTATACTGGCAGTGTTAATTTTCATTTAAGTTTAGTTTTCGTACATTTGTAACATGCATAGCTATTATATATGTAATGTTTTTATATATACATTGTATATGTATACACTATTAATCATTATTTTTTATTTCACCCGACCCTTTGCCTGTGGGCACTGATCCCTTAGTGGAATTTTTTATTTCACGTGGGCTAAGGGCTGGGTATGTCTCTCTCTTTAGTTTGTTTTCTCTGTTTATCCATTTACAGGATTCTTTCAGCGAGAGGCCAGTTAAAAACGGAAATTTGTTCCGATTATCCCAGACTGGGAATTGGAGTCTGGTTTCCACCCAGAAGTCTTTCGGGAAAGAAATACTGTTTGGATTAACATGCATGGAGAGACATCCCAGCCCTTAGGCCATGTGGTTTCGGCAGAAAGTGCGTCTAAGGGAATGGATTTTGTTTTTGATAATCTTTTGTTTAGAGACCCCTGCCATTTTGTTGCGGGTAATTTAAATGCATGTGTGGATGCCTGGGAACAATTGCATCCACCCCAACATGTTTTAAAATGGTTGAAGGAGGGTGTTAATGTTTTTGACATGTTTAGACATTTCAAAGGAAATTTTAGAGGTAGCAATTATGACTCTAATATTCCCCCGCCAATTTATTTGCCTAATGCTGCTAATTGTAAAGATTTTGTTGATTTTATCTCAGAAACCTTGTTAGAAAGGATACGGAACGGCTCCGTTTCTGTTTTAGGTAAGGTTGGGGAATGCGAACCACCTCATTTAGTTTTACCAATAACAATCGAAACCTCTAAGCCTAGAATGTGCCATGATGAGAGATTTCTCAATTTGTGGGTAAAAGATCATCCTTTTGTACTTGATACACTGAAGGAAGTGCCACGTTTATTGAATAGGGGAACATCGCTTGATGACAAGTCAGGTTATGATCACATCCTGTTGCACCCTAATTCTAGAACCTTTTTTTGGAATCCAATTTGCGGGTTGGTATATGGTTTTTAATACAATTCCTTTTGGTTTCAAAGCAAGCGCATATGTATACCATACGGTAGGACTCGTTCCAGTTGGTTATTGTCGTTCACTTGGTGTGCCTTGTCTTTTATACATTGATGACCGATTGTTATGTGAACATCATAAAAATGTGAGATTAAAAGTAATGGTGACTTGAAGGCTGCTGTCAGAGGTTTGTATAGAGTATGTCAAGTTTTGATCAGGATTGGATATGTTTTAAACATAGCAAAGTGTGTCCTTAATCCAACGAGGCGTTTAAAATTTTTAGGAATGTTATGCGATTCCGAGAAGTTGGCTTTCATTGTACCTCCTTCCAAAAAAAAATAGTTTTGCTATAGTTAGAGATTCAATCATAAGCAGTAAGGAGGTCTCCATCAAGACTCTACAAAGGTTTGCTGGTAAATGTATTTCTTTGGTCTTATCCGTGCCAGCGGCTAGATTGTATTCCCGTGAAGTTAATAGGGCTATCAGTATAGCTTATAAGAATAGTAAGGCTGTTCAAGTGTACAAAGAACTCCGAGAAGAAGTAGAACACTGGCGTTTCTTAGATAATGGGGAGGGGGTTTGCAGTTGGAGAAGTGAGAAACATATGCAGGTACTTTTAGCGACTGATTCATCGGGTTATAAATGGGGAGCTTATATGGTTACGCACGATGTTAAATTAGAATTCGGCGATCTTTGGTCTGATGGTAATCAGCAGCCTATTCATATAAAGGAAGCACGGGCCATAAATAATGCGCTGTCAGCAGTTCAAGCAAAAATTGAAAATCACCTAGTAGATGTATATTGCGACAGCATGGCAGTTGTACAAGCTTGGAATAGTCAAGGTGGTAGGGATCCTGCATTAAATTTGGTGCTAAAACAACTCTTTGTTTTTACACAACTAAACAATATTGATTTGCATGTATATTATATTTCTACCAATCAAAATCCAGCTGATAAAGTGCCGAGGGGACTATTGATGCAAGATGTGAAGTTATCGGTAGCAAAATGGGATTTTGTACAGGCTAAGTTCGGTCCTCACTCAACAGATCTTATGGCAGTGGAGTCCAATGTCATGTTAGATGAAAATTTTAACCCATTAAAATTTTTCTCGCCCTACCCTTGTAAATCTTCAGCTGGTGTCAATTTGTTTTCGCAGAATATTTCTGGTGAGAAGAATTTATACGTTTACCCCCCTTTTTGTTTGATATTTCCTGTTCTTAGGTTTTTACAAGAGGAGGGTGTTAAGGAGTGTACTATCGTGGTTCTAGAAATGTTTCCAAGAGCGGTATGGTGGCCGTTGTTTTGGTCCCATGTGAAAATTTGGTATATTTTGGCAAAGAAGGGGGAAGTCGGAGCGCTTTTGTATCCTTCAAAACGAGGTTATATAGCAAATAAAAAGGGTTTAGATTGGAATCTAATTGTAGCGCGGCTTCAGTTTTAAAATTTTTATTTTCCTAGGGTAATATACACAATATACCAAGAATCTGGCGTCCTGCCGCTTTGTGCCAAGTATGTGGTTATCCTAATGATGACGGGTTTAGTTTTTGTCAAGCATGTGGTAGAAAGAAGCAAATAGTCGACCAAGAAGCGCCCCTGATTGATACTGTAGAAGAGATTGTGTTATTTAGATAACATTTTGGACTCGAAAAGTTATGTTAAGCAGAAATCTGCGTTAAAAAGGGAATTTAAATCTTATTTATTGGGTAAAAACAAAAATATTAATTATGCCAGCCCTCTTGACGTAAAGCAATTTTTAGTTCATAAGGATAATAAAGACAAGACGCAAATTCATGAATTATTTTGTGTATATTTAGGTAAACAAGGGAGACAACCATGCTCGTGTCCTTGTCGGCTAGCATCAGGTACAGTTCAGTCTATTATAGGACGATTGAGATCCATATTTCTGTTAAAAGGGAGGGGGAAATTTTGGGATGAATCTACCTGCAGTGATTTTTTTACCTCTGCGTCCTGCGTCCCTGACGCAAACTTTTTGCCGTGGACGCAGGATTTCAAAATCAATGAGTCCAAGGGACGCATAAAATTTTCATCAAATGCGTTTTTTATATTCCTTAAATATGAAATCGGAATTAATTTATTTCCTTTTCAAAGCTCGCTTCGCGGCTTGAAACGTAAACAACGGTTTATTTATACCCGGGTGCCTTTTACACATACACCGGCTGTGCATGAAGCGTTCTAACAATCGATCTGATAAGTGGGATGGCTGACTATTTGTCCAATCACAGCGTGCGTAATAACAAGCCGCTTCAACGGTGTTGAAGTAAATAAATCGTCTGCATCACGATGGGCCCTATTAAAAAGAAGCAGAAAAATGACGATTCAAAGCAGTCAAACCTGCTGTCTTTTTTCGACCAATCGGCTAAGAATGACAGTTCTTCGACAGCAGATTCGGAAATTTTAATTGCGACCAAAATTACCCCCAAACATTCCAAAGTTCGATCGTTTCAAAATCAGTGGTTACAGTTGTATAGCTGGCTTAGATACGACGAAACAACAAATACTATGTATTGTAGTTTGTGTACTGAGGCAAAAAAGTCAAACGGTATGGCAAAAGAAGCAATGTGTGAAAACTTTCAAATGTCTACGCTTTCAAGACACGCATGCCTAAAAGACCACCAAATGCTTGTGCAAGCCCCCAAGTTAAGACAAGACATGAAAAGTGTTTGTGAAAAGCATGACAATAAACATGAAGCTGCTGTTAAAATTTTGTTTAAGGTCCTTCATTGGGTAGTGTCAGAGGATATTCCACTAGTAAAGTTCAAGTCTCTCCTTGATTTTTTACATGTACATGATAAGGGTGGGCACAACCTGAGTGACCTAAGAGTCCTGAAAATGTCAAACATAAGTTATGACTCTGCATACACCTCATCAAATTTACTGGAATGTTTGGCAAATGTTGTTGAAGATAATCTGCAAACAGAACTTCAAAAGTCTAAATTTGTTACTGCTTTGGCAGACGAGAGCACTGATATTGCCAACAATAAACGGCTGGTTATTTATGCCCAGTTAATTTCAGAAGACATGAGGCCTTCTACACGTTTTTTAACAAATGTACAATGTGATGATGCCACTGGCAAGGGAATCGCCAATTCCATTCTGAAGGAGTTCAGCAAACGAGGGGTACAACCAGGAAAGATTATGAGTCTTGGATCGGATGGTGCCTCTGTTATGACAGGGAAAACAAATGGTATAAAACATAAAATTGAACAAAAAAAAATATATAAATAATATTTGAAAAGAAGTCAGTGAAAAAACACTAAAATTACGTAATGATATTATATTAAGAATTATTAATTGAAATTCATTTTACTTTGCAATAAATAGGATTAATAAAAAATCCATGTCATCTTTAAATGTACTAAAAAGATTAAAAAGATGAATAATAATACATTTAAATAAATAAAAGCAGTATCACAGAATTGGGCTTTGGCACTGATACAAGTCCTTAGGTACTTGATGATGACCTGCTAATTAGGCATCCTTGACGATGACCATTCTTGCCTGACATCAAGTGTTGTCAAGACAGTCCTTGTGACATTATCAACCATTCATTATAGATTGCTAAATGCTGATAAACCTTGTGCATATATTAAGAAATGTGCATATCTGACTCGGAGGAAATGACTTGAACTTGTAAGCTTACATTTATTAATAAAATACCTGTGCCCGTCTGTGGACCCTTCTACCTTAAAACTTTGTGTCAGACCCTGATGGGGTGCAAATAAATCATTAATGACATATAAATTATATCAAATTTAAAATGTTTCGTCTTTTCCAGGATGTGCTGCCATTATGAAACATTTCAACCCACATATGAATAATGTTCACTGCATTGCCCACAAACTAGCCTTGTGTACTTCACAAGCTGCAGAGGGAATCCAGTCATTAAAGCAACATCAGCAAGTTCTCACAGACTTGTTTTACTACTTCAAGGTACCAGGGTTAATTATTTAAGTTTCTTCATATAAAGTTGAACATGACTGGAAGTTTTATTTTTTTATACACTATTTGATTGATACTGTGTTTCTTTGAATAAGCCTATCATGTTTATAAAAATAATATAACATTATAAACAAACCGTAAACAAGGCAAGTGGTATTTTTGCCAATACTAACCAATCGAATTATTTCTTTAAAAAATTCATTTTTCTTAAATGTAAGAAGCATGAAAACTACATTACAGTTTCTGTTATGTTTACAATTCAGGGGAGTGCAAAGAGGGCTGCCAAACTCAAAGACATACAGTCAATTGTTGAAGATCCATCTTTGACCATTAAAGAAATCCATTCTGTGAGGTGGCTTTCCTACTTTAATGCCTTAACAACTGTATACCGCACAATGGACAGTCTCTGCACATACCTGGCAGATGTAGGTACAGAAGATCCCAAGGCAAATGGTCTCAAGAGAAAGGTAAACATGGGTTGCCACTACTTCTTTATGTAAATTTATATCAGAAAAAATTCTTCTAAATGTTTTTAACCTTTAATTATGATCATGGTTTAAAAATTTAATAGACAGTTTATGAACAATTAGGTAAATGACATTCAAACTTTGCTGAATTTCAGATTTCCACAGATAAGTTTGTATCTCTGACATATTTGATGATGGATGCCATGGCTCCAGTGACTGTACTTTCTCAGTTTTTCCAGACAGAAAATGTAGACATAGCCCTTGTGAAGGTATGATGAAAAATATGTCCACCTTAAAGCTTAGTATGAAAACCAATATCACAGTAATATATGATAAAAACCAATAATATCACAGTATATGATTAAAACCAGTATCACAGTATATGATTAAAACTAATATCACAGTATATGATAAAAAGAAACTTCAATTACTTGCATTATTTTCAAACAAAATTACTAAGCTTAGTTTTTCTTTCTTTTATAGGTTAAACTGGACATGTGCTTGAATGACTTGGAAAAAGTCAAGAACCTTGATTCACCCTACCTGACCCAACTAAAGACTGACCTTCCACCTGATGGTTCCACCTTCAAGGGCCAGCATCTCATCACAAGGTCGAACTTCAACCTCAAGACCATAACAGATGAATTTGTAGATTCACTTGTGAGCAACATCAAAGCAAGGTATTTACTAATAATATAAACTTTTCATGCAAACAATGTCATATTGTGATCACAAATATTTGAATTTGCCCCTATGTACATGTACAGTACTATTATTAACTTTAATTATATAGTGTATATCAATTTTGTGTTTTACAGATGATGACTTGCTCTCTGCCTTCAGTGTCCTGGCAATGAGGCCATTATCATTTCTGTCACCAGCCCAACTTGCAGAATATGGGAACACAGAAATTCAAACACTGTGCGAGTTCTACGGCCATGAAAGGACATCAACTGGAAAGAAGATGGTGTCCACTCCAAAACAACACCCCCATTAGTTGACCCAGACAAGGTTCAGGGAGAGTGGCACCTTGTTAAGAAAATTGTTTTAGCTGAACATTATCCAAGAGACTGTTTGTGGCAGTTGTGGAGTTTGATTATTAAATACCACAAGGAGTTCCCCAACCTTACCATTCTTGCCCAACTTGCCTTGACATCAAGTGTTCACACAGCCGGTTGTGAAAGAGGGTTCTCTGTGCAGAACAGGATACTAACAACATCTAGAAACAGACTTACAC
Source organism: Tegillarca granosa (assembly GCA_029721355.1). Taxonomy (NCBI): domain Eukaryota; kingdom Metazoa; phylum Mollusca; class Bivalvia; order Arcoida; family Arcidae; genus Tegillarca; species Tegillarca granosa. Next base: position 40,565,175 of record CM056602.1, read on the forward strand.
TGGACACACAACAACAATTAATGAGAATCAAGATTGATGGACATGACAGAAGTCACTTTGACTTTAATTCTGCATTGTTAAAATGGAAGCAGGTTAAGGATAGAAGGATTTATGAGCTAAAAACTCTTAAGTAGTTTTACTGGGTTGTAATGATTGATAATTAGTAAAGTCTATACTAGTCTGAGTCATATGGTATACTCTTCTTCAGTCTTGACAGTATTTCTAGTCAATAATACATGTTTTGCTAGTCAGTGACAGAAAATAGTTTAGTTTGTTGTAAAGTGTTAACAGTTATTATTATACAGAATAAAACAAAGACAGTTTGTAGTTTTAATTTTTATTCGGAAAAATACAAAAATCACAGTTTTGAGTAATAACAACTTATAGCATAATATATAGGATGCATACTTTCGGCTGTGGGACTCATACTTTTTTAGCCTTGTGAGTCCCAGGACTCGCATAGAGGAAATTGTAAAAAAATCACTGTACCTGTTCTGGAAACCCAGGATATAGTTTGGAAGTACATCGGTACTTGAAAGCAATTCAGTTGGAACAGGCTCAGGCACATGTAACACAAAAACAAGCCAAACCTTTGTTGGTAAGTTAAAAGCTATCTCTATGTATATTAATTCACAACTGAAGAAAGATGATTTGAATTTGTCGGTCAGGTTTGTATATTTGAGAGATCAAGCTTTCTTTAAAGTGCAATATTTCGCGGGAGATCGAGCAGGAGATTTGGCTCTGTGTGTGACCCAGGAAATTAAGAGGTTGCAAAATACTAATCAAGGTTTGTTGTTTTGTCATACTGTAGGGAAAACTCTGGGAACTGGTAAGACAAACGAATTTACAGTGTCTCGAATGCAGGATAATGAAATTTGTCCTGTGTTTGCTTTGGAAAGGTATGTACAAGAAGCTAGACATTTGGGTGTAAATTTAAAAACGGGATATCTCTTTCGCACTCTGGATTCTAGTAAAAAAAATAGTGACTTATGACCCAGTCTCGTCTAATACAATGTGGGACAGGTTAAAAAAAATATCTTAACATTCTTAATCTAGATGAAGGAGAAACTCCACATGGTTTGAAGGGTGGTTGTGCTATTTCTTTGATGCTTTCTGGTGCCTCTTCAGAGGACATAATGTCACATGTAGAGTGGTCGTGCAAAGCGTCCTATCAGAGATATAGCAGGTATTCTAGAATGGTTGGCAGTAGTCAGTTAATGAACTCTATGATTTCAAATGACCAAAATAGACCAGAAATTGTCTATGAAATGTTTGGAAATGTTAACTCTTTGCCTAACGCCTTTGATGATTAAATTATTTGACGTTTTGTTTTTAGTGGTATCTTATGATATGAATTTAACCACTTAATGATATAGTGTAATAAAGAAAGAATGTATACTGTTTTAGTTTTGACCTTTTATTTTATCAGGCTTCCATAGAGAATGGTATCTTGCTTTTGGAAATCGCTACAACGTTTAAATATATATATATATATATATCAATAATAATGTATTTAATGAATACTTTTGTTATAAATGGCGGTTTTCACCAAAAATACATATCTCTATGCGAACCTGCGTCTTCAGTTTAATTTTCAATTATTATAGCATCCAGCAGCTTCTAGTGGATGAGTAACAGTGTTCAATGTCCCTGTCAAGAGTGTTTCACTTAAATTGAGACGTCGCCAGCTACAGGCAAAAATGTGGAAATTTTTGCTCATTTGTTGCGCTGATGGCATTACACAGCAGGGTATTTTATCGTGCCACCGACGGTCTGCCATGACACGGGACCATGTTTCATCCGAAAGAACCGTGTCATTCTTTTCGTAATGCGAAAGTGATTGGCACACATACTTTTAATTTTTGGGTCAGACCCGGCTGGAGATCAATCAACAACCTTCCATTTATGAAGCGATCACTACAACAACTGAGCTATCGCAGTGGTCTAACAATTTGAAGAGATTGGGTAAAATTATGAGTTTTGGGTTAGTTTTGGGTGTTGATGGTTAATAAACTCATAATTTTGTTTCTTATTTCGAGGTAGCATGAAAGTGTTAACACAAATTTCCCCAATACTTAAACAAACTTGTCATATTGAGTGTAAGATTAACTGAGAATACTTCTATATTGTCAGTGAATCTCGCGAGATCTGACGTGAATATTCATTCTGGTCGCAGCTACCGGGCACATGCAGGATTTCTGGTTTGCACATATGCTTGAATATTACTGTTTTAGCCGATCTTTGTGTGATAAAACATTTTATTGTTTTGCTTTCTATTTGTTGGGGAGAGTCAGGAGAATGTTAACCCACCCACCCACCCTAACAATTGAATTGTTCGTTACATTCGATATGATCCAAGTTTAACACAAATTTCCCCAATACTAAAAAAAAACTTGTCATATTGAGTGTAAGATTAACTGAGAATACTTCTAACTTAATAGGAAAAGGTATGAGAGAGAGTCTAAATATTAATTATTTTCAGGAACAGGACGGGGAGAACCTAAAAGAGAAATTCAAAGATAGTGATTTGTAAATTTACTCTGCTTCTAGCAGAATTGCTGAATTTTGGGCTCTTTTTTGGATTCTACTTTCCACCAGCCACCCTAGAAAGGTGCCATCACAGCCTCAAAGATATTTTTTTACAATTTCTAATGATTAGTTTGTCTTTGCACATGACAGTCATGACCTGAACATTTCATATCGGGTAGAATAGCTTTGTTGTACCATTGAATGCTAAGAGTAGGCAGGGATACCTATCCAGTGTACACAGAAAATCCTTATTTATGTTAAATGGATATCTATCTACTCTCTATATACCAAATTTGAACTAAATCGATTAATAAACAAACCTGTAATGGCCATTTAGCACATTGCTATTTAGAGCAAAAGTGGTCATCTTTAACATCACAAGAAGTTGATTTGTACAAACTTTAAACTATTCCAACTTGGGACCTTCTGCAAAATAGTCTGGCTCAGTAGTTTCAAAGGAGAAGATTTTCAAAGAATTATAGCTATTAATTGCAGCTTATTTGAATACCCCGCTTATTACAAGCTTATTAAAATATGACAGAAAATCCTGTTATACATGTTAAATGGCTATCTATCTACTCTCTTATATCAAAGTCAGTTGATAATTAAACCTGTAAATGGTTATTTAGCACTTTTTGTTATTGAGAGCAAAGGTGGTCATCTTGGATGTCACAAGATAGTGATTTGTATAAGCTGTAAACTACTTCACCTAGGGACCTTCCACACCAAATTTAGTTCTGTTTAGCCCAGTAGATTGAGTAGAGGATATTTAAAGAATCAGATATTAATAGCAGCTTATTTGCATATTTCGCTAATTATGAGCTAATTATAAGAGTAAGGGAAAAGCCCATTACATATGTTAGATGGCTATCCATCTACTATCTATCAGACTACCTGAAAGTCATGGGTCCGTTGGACAAAACCGACAAATTTTTATTCGGACCGATAGTTTGTGTGTCTTATTAACTATCTAACTTTTCCCCCTGGGTTTTTATATAACTCTGCAAAGCTCAATCTTTGGTGTTTGAAATAGTAGCCATCCTTAAGTCTTATTTGTAAAACAGAATTTCATTGGTTAACAGCTTTTGAGTGATCTAATCAATATGATACGATCACGCGGCTCATAGCATCATATTACGATGGAGCAAAACCATTCTAAGAATTGAAAGAAAATAAAATGATGATAATATTGACTTGGCCATTGATGAAGAATGTTCAGACTTTAAACTTGTGAATTTTGAAAGACTGTGAATTTAAGAGATATGTTAAGCAGACTAAAATGTATATAAAGTTAATATAACTTCAAGTTGAAAAAAATAAACACAGAATTTTGTTGTATTTTTTCGGTCTGACAGATTGTTGTTTAGTCTGACAAATTTTTGTTCGGTCTGACAGATTGTTGTTTGATCCGACAGACTTTTTAAGTTTTGTCAGACTGAATGTCTGACACTTTTTTAAAACTTTCCAGAAGTTTCATCTATATATTGAATTTGAACTAAATTGGTTGAAAATTTAACCTGGGTCATTTTGCACTTTTTGCTATTGATAACAATAGCAGCCTTCTTGGATGTCGAAAGAAGCTGATTTGTATAAACTTTAATCTATTCCACTTAGGGACCTTCCACACCAAATATGGTTCAGTTTGGACTAGTAGTTTCCTTAAAGTTAAGAGAAGATTATAGTTCATGCTTGCACATCTGCACGCATGCTTTGTAATGCCATAAGCACAGCTGGCTAAAGCAAATTGAGCTAATAAGTTTCGGGAAAAACCTATTACATCTGTAAATGGCAATAAATCTGCTTTTTAGATACTGTAAACTGCTTTATATTAGCGCATAGAAATTTTGGCGATTTTATGGTGCCAGTCGTATTAGTGCAGTTTTATTTTAGCGCCATTGGATACCCTGTTTGGGAACCCAAAATTTACACCCGTACCCGACTTTGTAATAAATCCTAATTAAGATACCTATATATAGATAACGAATGTTGGGACTGTTATTATTTACCCATTAGATTTTAGCGACAGTATTGTTTTAGCGGTTGAAGTCTTCCGCCAATTGCGCTAAAATAAAACTGCCGCTAATTTTTTACGGTTTGCAGTATCAATTTTGAACTAAATCAGTTGAATAAGTAGCATGTATCAGCAATTTATCACTTTTTCCTATTTAAAATAACTAAGGTTACCTTGGATGCCACTGGAAGTTGATTTGTGCAAATTTTGATCTGTACAACCTAGGAACCTTCAACACCAAATTTTGTTCAAAGAGGTTCAGTAGTTTCAGAGAAGAAGATTAAAGTTTATGCATGCACACACTATAACAAAAGCTCAGCTGGCTATAGCTAATTGAGCTAAAAATGCATATTGTATATACATGAAAAATGTACATTTTGAGAAAATAATTTTTCTTAATTATTTTACAGGATTTTCAGTTGAAACTCTAGATATCTTGTAATCATTAAAAGAAGTTTTATATATATAATTTTTAGGTATTTTAGGGTACAAATGTCAATTTTAAATAGAAAATAGTGGTTCTGAGAAATTCTTTGTGGCATTTTATCAATTTACTGTTGTCTGTTATCAAGGTTCTTTATGTTAGGTGAATATTTTGGTGTAGGATTTTTCTGAAAAATATACATTTTACAAAAGCACAAATAATAAGCCATGGGCCTTAACACTCACCTGAAGATATGTCCTTGATAAGTCAGCTGTGACCTTGACCTTTGAACACATGACCTTGAACCATATATCAAAATGATCATTGCTGCAATAACTACAATATTCTAAAATACATGCCTATACAAAAAGTTAATAGTTTTCAAGATAATTAGCAATTTAAGTCTCCTTTTGCAGCTGTGACCTTGACCTTTGAACATATGACCTTGAACCATATATCAAAATGATCGTCATATCAATACCTATAATATTCTAATATACATGCCTATACAAAAAGATTAAAGTTTTCAAACTAATACACAATTTTAGTATTTATAGGCCAAAAATATCATTTCAGGGGCAACAACTCCTACATGGATCATCATATAGTTATGAAACTTGGTACCTTTTTAAATTTTGTCATGCTGAACATTTTAATAATGTTTTGATTTAATATCTCTTTTAATATTTGAAAGAAAATTGCCTAAAACTGCATAAATCACAAATTAGGTCATGACCTTGATTTGTGATCTTGACCCTTTTTTAAAGTTCATTTCAAGAAAAAGTCAAAACTGAAAACATCATGTCATTATCTGTTCAAATAGTCAAATTATAACAATTTAAAGCCATTTTACAAAATTTTTAAAATTAAAAGCAAAAATGCGTAAACTATTTTAATCAAATTTAACAGCAAATAAATATATTTAAAATTCTGTAAAAAGTAAAAAAAAATAATACTGGAATACACTGAAACAAAGTAATTAAGCACTCCCAAATGAACCAAGCCAGTGAGGCCATCTTGCTCAGTTTGACAGTTTGCTGTAATGAGCCAAACCAGACATACTTAGAAAAAGTGTAAGCTACATAACCTAGTCCTAACTACAGCAGCACAATTAAGCCATTCAGCTGATGTACACATTAGCCAGAACATCACAATTTTCAACAAACATGGTCTATTCTTAATATATATTTCAGAAAATCTACAAATATGGACTCAGAAAAAAGTCTCCATACTGACTGTGTGAAAATTGAAAATTGATTTTTTGTGACTTGGGACAAAACTTAAATCTGGATGCTAGATCAGTTTACAATGTCACATGTGACATATTATTTTCTTATTCATGTTCAAACATGTAAAAACATATTTTTTTATTCCAGCTTATTCTTGCTATAATTCAGATCTGAACAATTTCCAAATTACTATATGACTTATTATTTGATATTTTGATTTTTCAAGTTAAAAATTTTTAACTAAAAACTGCAGATAACATTGTATATCATCAATAAAACCATATATGATCATCATATCAATACCAAAAGTATTCTAATATACATGCCAATAAAAAAAATTAGTAGCTTTCAAGATAATTAACAAATCCAGGTTTCTTATGCAGCTATGACCTTGAACTTTGAACATATGACCTTGAATCATAAATCAAAACGATCAACATATCAATACCTACAATATTCTAATATATATACCTATACGCAAAGTTAATAGTTTATTCCAGATATTTTGACAAATATATAATTTTTAGCAATTTCGCCACTAACTGCCTTGTCATTTCCCTATTTTCAGCCCCATGGCTACCTTTTGTGCAAATCTGAAACTAGAATACCTAAGTATGTTATATATGAAATAACTAAGTTATGCATGTATCTCTTGTACATTCGAAGATCTTTAAAGTTTTTCACTAATATTCCCTTTCTAGGGCCTCATGTGGACATAACTACTTTATTTGCGAAAATTTAAAAGGCCTTCAACCAGGCAAGATGGTCGCCAAGTTTCATTAAATTTGGCCAAGATGTTTTGGAGGAGAAGATTAAAATGTTAAAAGTTTATGAACAACACGCGGCGGACAATGCATGAAGTCGAAGATGGATCGCAAAAACTAAATTGAGCTAAAAAAAATTTAAAAATAATTAAAATAATAATAATAAATGAAATTAAAATAAAATTAATAAATAAAATAATTAATAGTTTTTAAAAATTATTAAATAAATTGGTGTATTAAAGCATTTGCTATTTTTCTATTAAGTTTTAATTTACACTTTATTTTATTAAAGTAGAACAAAGTTAGGAGGATGACTGAAAATACAAGGCCCAGATTTTTAATTAATTATTTATTTATTTACTTATTTATTTATTCATTTATTTTCATTAATCTGTTTTGGCTTGATATCAGTTAAAATTTTTTCTAAAGTTCATAACTTATAAAACCTGTCTAATAAAAATCAAGCAAAAAAAATGTAGTTTTTTTCTTTCTTATACCTACTCTATCTCTCTCTCTGAAATTTATAAAGTATCTCCCTCATATAACAACTTTATTTTATTTTGAATACTCCGTCTTTTTTTCTTTTCTCTTTTTTTTTTTTTTTTTTTTTGAGTGGAGGCCAACATGTACACACGTTACTGTGGTCATAAGAAGTTGTTGCAATGTAATCATAATTATGTGACCGAGTACTTGATAATAAACGCTATTCAGTCATGTGTAATAAACATGTCGTTTACATCACTATATGGATCAAAGTGTATTTAGAGCATTAAAGGTCATGGCCGTATTTGCTTTCCTTCATTAAGAATGAAGGTTTCTGATTTGTTGCTTTTTTTAAATATATACAATTCATGCACCATACAAGATACTCTGCTGGTATAAAATACAAAAATGTTGTAATAGTATGACAAAATTTTGATGGAAATAATCATGGTGCAAAAAAATGAACAAGTTTTTTTAAAAAAAAGAATTTAAATGTTCAAGACAAATCAAGTGCGGTGGCAAAATCTGCATTAAATAAATATGAAGTTTTACCTTGAATTTTGTCGTAACCACTGAATTTTTATTTAATTACATGTGTTTCTATTATATTTCTACTTTAAAAGCTCATTATACTACATAATTAGGGGAATGAATTTTTTTTAATTTTCGGGTTTGGACACTTGTCACAAAGTAGTACCCTTTTTTAGTCAACTGAAGGTTTCAAAAATCATAACAAAAGCACATTTTGGCCTTGGCGTTTTCCCTGTATGGTTTACAAGAATTTTAAATTAAGGTATTTCTCAATATATGATGGTTTTTAATTACTGATGTATATATTAACACTAATAATATGCCTGAGAACTCTCATAGTGAATAACTGAGTGCAACTTTGACTGAGCAGTATAATTTTAACTGACGTGTGAAGCCTTGATCAATTTAATATGTAGCAGATGTGCAGATATGGCAGCCAAGCATGAATCTGTTTCTTATAATGTAATAATCAAGAACCTTAACTCTTCACTGGCTTGTATTACACTTAACAATTTGCTACTTTATTACTTTAAAGAGAAGCAGATTAGTCTTGAGGTTCGGAATCAACAAGAATTATAGCTAGCCTTCAGAGAATAGTGATATCGCTTTATGCCTTTCTTAGGCTTTCACGAAAGTATATCATCCTAAGTTTGTTAGGCTCATAGTCTGATAAATATGGACTAAAAAATATATCTATGTTTGTCTTCTATAGCTTTTTGTCTATCCAAATGTCTAAAAAATAAATCAGATTTACCAAACTGGGTAATAATCATGAAAATGTATTCAACTAACAAGAGGCCCAATGTGCCTGGATTCAGAATTCAAAATTTGTTACAATAAATTAATAAATACACTTTAAAAACACAAAAGAGAGTACCAGAATAAAACAGTTTTGAATATTAAAAGTCTGATAAAACATTACATTATGAGTTTAAAAATACATTTCAGAATACCTCATTTGGTATACTTTCATATAAATGTTTAAATGTTTTTCTATTAAAGGTCACTGTGACCTTGAATGAAGATCAAGGTCAACAAGCTTCACAAATTGGTAGTGCTTAGTGCTCTGATGCCTTATATGAAGTTTCAAGCTTCTAGGCCTTTCAGTTCATAAAAAGATGATGTTTGAAGTTTTTTCCTATTTAAGGTCATTGTGACCTTGGATGAAGGTCAAGGTCAACAAGTTTCGCAAACTTGGTTGTGCTTAGTGCCCTGATGTCATACATGAAGTTTCAAGCTTCTAGACCTATTGGTTCATGACAAGAAGATTTAATGATTTTATTATTTAGGGTTACAGTGACCTTAAATGAAGGTCAAGGTTAACCTGCTTCAAAAACTTAGTAGGGCTTTGGTCAATGAACATCCGTGTAAAGTTTCACCATCATTGGTTCGCTGGTTCTGGAGTAGAAGTTGAAATAAAAGAAACATACCAGTCCTTGTCCATATCACAATCCCAAAAAAAAAACAAAGTGAAAACTTTGCAAACTGGCAAAATATGTTATACACGTGAACTTCCATCAAGGAAGTGAGGCAGGGTGCTCCAGAAGGGTAAGCACCTCCTGTCTAGCTAGCTACACCTGTCATGTGCAAGTCAATTTTGAGAATGAAGGGAACAAAGAACTATGGTAAGTCAAATATATCCAGTATAATATTGTGATGACGGCCATAAAACTTTTTAAGGGCCCTGATTAGCCTAGGCTTGCAATATCCTTGTGTGAAACATAAACACCATACGCAGGAGAAGCAGGAATATTACTGCAAAGAAAAATGAAAATGTGTAAATGTTTACGACACAAGACGACAGAAAAACAACAACTGCTATAGGTTACCATGAGCCTTTGGCTACGGTGACTTAAAAAGTAAACATGCAATTATTGTAAGTGCTTGTTTTTTTTATTTGTAATTTATTAAAGTGTTTTTTATTTCCTCGATGTGTTACCTAAATACCTACCACCTGAAGCGTAAGTATATTCCACTCCGTCCACCTTTGCAACTGGTTTACTGGATGAATCGCTATATCCATCGCAATAACTGTATAATGGCTCTGAAAAGTATAAAAACATCATAATATTACAAGCTAAACTTACAATCAAAGCACATAAATAAATTGGAGATTTATTTATGCAACATATACTTTTTAAATGCCACTCTTAATAGTCATCTACAGTCATTGCAAGTATTGAGATTTATTATTCTCTACATGTCAATAAAATCTATTGTTCTATCTTGTCTCTGTTTAAAAAAATGACTTTGTCTATATTTAAAACCCATTAACATGTGTTATCTTCAAATAGTGTATCTAATTATTTTATCAGAAAATGCTTTAACTTTGAACATTATTTCTAGCTACAACTTTGTATATTTGTGATAAGTGTTAACAATTATTTCTGCATACAATTAACAAAAATAGTTTGACTTTTATATACATATACAGGGCGAAAAAGTTATGGACAAAAAGTCATGATAATTTTTTTTTCTTAAATTGTGAAGTTTATTTAACAATATTCAATACTGATAAACTACATATAGTAATGGAACATTTCACAAGTTTTTTTTACATGAATTTATTCACAGAAATAACCTGAGGATAAACAAAGTATGACTTCCCCTGACAACAAAATGGAATTAAATATAGGCCAACAAAAAATAGAAATAATCTTATCAGAAGAATAATGTCCTCCGTGGGCTTGGATAACAGGGTAAATCATGTTTTGTTTGATTCCAGGCCATTCCTTAAGTAGCACAAGTGATACTGTATACATAGAAATATTCACTGTGTATTAATGTTCGCTATTTTGGCAGTCGCTAATCAACCGCGAAAATAAATCCACCGTGAAATTTTATATCCATGTCAGATGCTAGTGTTAAAGCACCGCTTGACTGCGAACGTTTATACCAGCGAAAATGCTCTCCATACCAAAACCGCGAAAGTTTATACCAGCGAATATTTCTATGTATACAGTACATCTTGTCTATAAGATGGAAGTTACAAGTGTTTTGAAGTGTGTTGTTGCAGGATGTCCATAACTAATATAATATAATATAATATACATTATATTATATTCCTATATGTATATTAGACATATCAGACATTAAGTTGGTCAGAAAAAAAGCTAATGTTTTCTTTTTTGCTAAACAAATTGCATTTTAGATTTTTATTGAGAAGGTTATATTATAATACATCCCGAAGTCCTTAGAACTTTAACTTTTCACAGTTCTTGTTGGTCATTTTGTCTTAAGCAATCTTTTCAAGTTTTACTATAATGTAAAATCAGTCAGTTTTAAAAATTTGAAATATTTTCATGTTAGCTTAACCACTTACCTTTGTGTTTCCAATTGTTTATTTTTCTCAGGGAATCACATTGAGTTTTTAAAAATCCAAGTACATGTATTTTTATAATTGTTCTCCAAATGGTTTTGCAAAAATGGACATTCATATTAAATTGGTGCAAATTGGATTTTATAATGGGTATCTATATGTTTTAATTTGTATTGCATAAAAGATTTTAAAGAAACTATCATTTAAATGAAATACAGAATACTATTTGTTAATGAGATGTATTATGGCAAACATTACAATTTACCTTTTTACCTACCATTTGCTCTTTCTTTTCTAAATTTCCTTTCCACATACTGTAAAATATCAATAAAACATAAAATGAGTTGAAAATCACTAACAAAGAACTTCAACAAGTTCTTTTAATTTTGTGATTAAACTTTTTTAAATCTTAATTATAAATTAAATAAATATTGGGACATTAACAGATTGTTAATGCCGTCGCAGCAAATATTTGATGATATGTCTAAAAATGTTTATGTCATAGAGCTCATTTAGAGCAATTTTTATATGTTGCAATTTTAAACATAAAATAAGTTAAATTTGAAAGTCTGTCAATACATCTTATAACTGTAAATACAAAAATATTCTATTTCTTCAGTAATATGAATTTTGTAATAAATATTTCTTGGTTTTCTTGGTATTTACAAATTATCTACAACATTGTAATATATTGATAAAGATTTAGCTGTTTTAACACTAATTTCCAGGTGTAAATTAATCTCCATTCATCTATCAATTAGAAGGATTAGGATTAGGATTTATTATGTCATCTTATATCTTACTTGTTAAGTAAATCTTAATTTCCTCAATACTAAGTAGACATACAAATTGGACTTTTTCAGTTACCTATAAGAACTGACATGTGTTATTATATAATAAGTACTTTTACATTTTGTTAATGTTTTCTGAAAGGATAACAACAGATTTTCACCTTAATAACCAATCAAAATTGCTGTTACAAAATTGCATGTTTTATTGAAAATTGAATGTATAAATGGTATGTATTTTGAAAGCACAGAGAGTTGGACTTTGGGACAACGGACTGTGTGGATTGTTAGGCAGAAATAAACTATGAAAATGTTAAGTTTGTAAGTTTTTGTCTTTCGTCACTGCCAGAAGGCAGAATCCCACAGTCAAGATTCTGTGAAACCAGTCAACAAATACCTGTGGGTGCACTCACAACCCCGGTGCCAAATAGGACAGCCACCCTGAGTGCTCCTCTAACCCACTGTACAGAACCACAACTGGTGTTACTTGGTGGAGGATAAAAACAAGATCCAGGACCTCTCCAGTTGCAGCCTGACCAGAAAACAATTGACAGAGATAGAGCAAGTCAACTGTAAGTACAACTACTATAAGTACTAGCTTCAACTTTGCACATGTGACAACCCTTTATTTTTGATAAGGAATACATTATTTTTTATATAAATAATATCTTTACCATTGGATAAGCAAACTATATTTAAAACAAAATGTCTCATTTTAAAATTTGTTCAAAAGAAAATTGTAAATCCAATACAGATTTTAAAAATTTAAATTCAGATAAAGATCCAGTGTCTCTTTTACTAAACCTAGAAAACAGTTGTGTAAAAGTTAGATTAGGTAGTCATAATGTAACATGTCTCGTAGATACTGGAGCAACTATTACATGTTGTTCCAAGGCAACACTAGACAAATCTTTTAAACATTATGATTTAAAACCAAACACAAACTTACAAAATGTAGTAGGTGTATGTGGTGAAATTCACCCTGTATTAGGGACAGTTGAAATACCAATTAAAATAAATGGTTTATTTTTGTATCATGAAGTTCATGTTTTTCAAAGACTTCATCAATAATTTATTTTAGGTACAGATTTTTTGAAATTACATTCAGCAAAAATAGATTTTGAAAACAATTCCCTTGTCTTAAAAAATGGACTTACTGAAACACCCCTTGTAAATAATAATAAGTCACATAACTCTGTTCTGGTCCGGCCTGTAACAAATGTGCTAATTCCCCGGCACTCAGAAACAGTCTCTAAAGTTAGGATAACCAATTCTCTAGATGATGATCCTGTACTTTTAGAGCCAATGTATCATTATTTAATTTAAATTTTTTAGGTGCCAAGTGTATTACACAACCTGTAAATGGGATAGGGTATTTCAAACTTTTAAACCCAACAAATCTCCCTATTCTAGTTAAAGCAAATGTGGTGGTTGCTCATGCCTTTAAAATTTTTGAGGAAAGTATATTTGCATTTTCTGAAGAAAACCCAAATAATACAGTAGATTCTTCAGAAAATATAAATAATATAAACCATGGTATTTCAGATCAAGATTATATTAAACTTGCTCAGGATGTAGGAATTAACCTAGACAACTCAAGCTTAACTCCAGAGGAGAAGAATAAACTATTAGTACTTTTAGGATAAAATAGAGATATTTTCGCCAAAGACATTTCCGAACTAGGAAAAACAAATGTATTTTATCACAAAATTGAAACTGGGGATGCTAAACCTGTGCGCTCAGTCCCATATAGGCAGACCCCAGATAAAATTAAACATTTAGATAAGCATTTAGATGAAATGCTAGCTAATGGTATTATAAAAGAATCTTCTTCTGCCTGGAGTAGTCCAGTAGTTTTAGTTAAAAAGAAATCCTCATCCCCAGAAAACCCACAATATCGCGTAGCTATAGACTTCAGAGCGATCAATTCTGTAACTGAAGATACCATAAATTTTCCAATACCTCGATTACATGATATTTTGGATAATTTGGCAGATGCAAAAGCGCAAATATTTTCTGTAGTAGATTGCATGAATGGGTTTTGGCAAATACCGCTCCACCCTGACAGCACACATAAGACAGCTTTTGTTACACATAGAGGAAAATTCGAATTTTCCCGCCTACCGTTTGGTTTAAAGTTAGCTCCCCTGTCTAATCAAGCTTTAATGTCAAAGGTTTTACAAGAAATGAATTGGAAAACAGCAATCTGTTATATTGATGATATTTTAATCTATAGTAAAGATTTTACTTCTCACCTGAAAGATTTAAGCCTAGTTTTTAACAAACTAAGGCAGGCAAATTTAACCTTGCAACCAACTAAATGTAATTTTGCCTCTAAAGAAGTTAAATACTTAGGACATAAAATTTCAAAGTATGGAATTCAGGCTGATACCAGTAATACCGCAGCCCTAGAATCATATCCACAACCGAAGTCTGCCAAAGAAGTAAAATTATTTTTAGGTGTCTGTAACTTTTACAGAAAATTTGTCAAAGATTATGCTAAAATTGCAACCCCACTTAATAAATTATTAAGGAAAAATACAAAATTTAAATGGACAGATGACTGTAAAAATGCATTTGACACATTAAAACATGCACTTTGTACATCTCCAATTTTAGCATTTCCTAATTTTGATAAGCCATTTATACTTGCTACCGATGCAAGCGATGCATCAATAGGTTATGTGCTAAGTCAAACAGGAGATGATAATAAAGAACATCCTATACATTATGGCGGCCGTGGGCTTAGAGATCCAGAAAGGAAATGGCATATAACAGATAAAGAAGGACTGGCACTAATTGAAGCTATCCGCATGTTCAGACCCTATTTAGCTAATACTAAATTTACTGTTTACACAGACAATATATCTTTAAAATGGCTACAAGATCTAAAAAATAAGCATGGTAGACTAGGAAGATGGGCATTAGAACTACAGGGTTATAATTTTCAGATTTTACATAAGCCTGGGTTAAAAAATGGTAACTCTGATGCCCTCTCTAGACGAAAGTAACCTGAAGTGAACAACCAAGAAACTCAACCTGAAAGTATTTTTACAGAAGGGTATGTTAACTCTATAGAACCTGTAAAATCTGAGTTAACATCTTTAACCATAGAATATGAAAACGAACCTGTAGTTCAAACTCACCCAAATTCAGTTATGCCCATTTCAATACAAAATAATAAAGCTGAAACCACCGATAATTTACAAATTTTAGAAAATCAAAATTTAGGTCATTTACAAAAAATAGATTCTGATTTTGAAGCCATTATTAAATATAAATCAACAGAAGAACTACCTGAAAATGATAAAATAAAAGCTAGAAAAATAGTAACTGTCTCATTCAATTATGAAATTATTAATGGAATCTTATATTACTTCCGTGATACTAGAAAAATAAAAAATCAAAGCAAAAATGTTAACATTAAATTATTAGCAGTCCCTCATCCATTACGTGATGAAATTTTGAAAAATTATCATGATTGTTTGGCGGGTGGTGGACATCAAGGTCAAGAAAGAGTATTTGAATCTATACGCTCAAAATATTATTGGCCAGGAATGTTTCATGACATTGTGGAATACATAAAAAGGTGTGAAATATGCCAGCAAACAAAACGCTTCCAACATAAAAAGAATACACCTTTAAGGCCATTACCTGTTGAAGACTTGTTTTCAAGGTGGCATATAGATATTCTGTCAGGTTTTCCTCCATCTGGACCACAGAAATATAAATACATTTTAGTTTTACAAGACTCATTCTCAAAATGGGTAGAATGCTTTTCAATGAAGACTCAGGAATCAACGGAAATTGCAAATATACTGTTTCATGAGATTTTTGCAAGATACAGTGCACCTAGAACATTAGTTTCAGACCGGGGTGCAAATTTTTTGTCAAATTTAATAAAAGCACTGTCAGAATTATTCCAAGTGAAAAGAACTTATACCTCATCATATCACCCTGAAACTAATGGTGCTGTTGAAAGGTTTAATGGCTTTATTATACAAACTTTGAAAACATATTGTGCCAAAGAACAGGACAAATGGGCTGACATTTTACCTTCAGTGTTGATGGCATATAGAATGACACCATCAACACAATCAACTGAGTACTCGCCATTTTTCCTGCTATTTGGCAGACAACCAGTGTTTCCAATAGACACGAACTTAATTCCAAAACAAAACTTACAACAAAATCACAGAATACACCTTGCTGGTGTGTTACACAAACTGGAGATTTCAAGGAAAATAGCAACAGAAAATATGGAGCGACACAAAGATAGATACAAAAACATCCAAGATAAGGGGACACAAGATCCAGAATTTTTACCAGGAGATAAGGTATGGTTGCTTTGTGAGAAGAAAAGAAATGATGAAGTACGGAAACTGCACATGCAGTATGAAGGACCATACAACATTACTGAAATGGGACCCCCTTACACTTATAAATTGAGAAAAGTAGCAAATAACAAATTAGTTAAATCATTAGTTAACAGTTCAAGATTGAAACCATATCACAGTCCAAACTTTAGGCCGACAAATATCCCAGATCAATATCAAAATAAACAACATGAAATGGATGCTGAAGAGGTTACAGATATAGCCGAGAACCAACAACCAAGTCAAGAAGATACCAATAACAGTAATAGCAACAATGAAGATTTGCCTGACCAGCAAAATTTAAGTCAAAATACTCAAAATGATTCACAACCAGGTCATACAAACAACAAAAAGCAGTCAATTCAAAGACCCAAAGTGAAAAAGAAAACAAATATACATGCTCGAGTATTAGAGCCGTTAAAATTAGAAGAAAATTTTAGGTTCAAGATTTTACACAAATGAACACTACTATAAAATACTATGGACTGATAGACAGAAAGCTTCGGCATGGATAAAAGCTACATTAGTACCCAGACAAGCCAAAGAAGAATACCACAAAAACTATAATCTACAAGGTAGAAAACGGAAAAGGCCAGCTACTAAAAACAAATTTTTTTATGTAGACAAAGCTGCAGAACAAGTAAATACAAAAGATGACCAAGCAGGTGACACTAGCAACAATAACCTGAATCCAAAACCTTCAACTTCAAAACAAAATGTGGTAAATGTTATAACGGGTCAAAACCCAGGTCAAATTTTTATACCAATTGATGTCTCAAAACCACCACCCCCATTAATGCCAAACGTTAATCTTACTCCAGTTCCAAATAAGAGTAAAAAAATCAAATCAGAATGTTTCAAAAAACCAATCTCCACATAATAGTGGCAACCAAATGATGGGTAAGGAAACTTCTGATTCAAAATCAATACATAATCAAAAAGACACAAGTACACAAACAATAGAACCTCACACTTTTAAATGGGATAAATATGAATTCCAAGAGGTAAAAATTTATAAAAATAAAGTTTATGTGAAAGTCTTAGAGTATACTGGAAAGAAATCTGATTGGCTTCCACCTGAAGAAACACAAAATCCAACCAAAATTGAAAATGTGTTTCTTGTATTTCAAGGAGAATGTATGAAAGATATGATGGCATTTATCCAAAACAGGGACTACAATAATGATAATCAAAGCACCGGAGGTGCCGTACGAACAGAGAGCATGGAAACGCAAGAGGCAGTTTGAAAGTGAGTGTAGGTAGCAGTACAATCTGCCTTATCCCATTCCATTCCTATGCGATCAAGGTTGTAAAACACCATATGGAAGGGGAGTAAGAATTCATGACTGGAAAAGTGTCCATTATATTTTTTTGTATTAGTGTTGGCAAAATACCACATTCAGAAGAGTCTGTGCTAAAGCAAGGTTCTTTCACATTCCAAGCATTTCTCCAAGAAAAGACAAAAACGTTCATACGTTACATTTTTAATTAATTACACAAACAGAAAGATGTTTTTATGGTGTCATCGATCGTTATATTTCTCAATAACGACAAAACAACCGCAAATGATGGTTGCAAAAAACTGTTTATATACAAAATACACGCCACCTACCAAGGATTTACCCTAAAACTTTCCATGTAAACTTCTATAGTACATCTTGCACAATCGACAGGAACTCGTGAAATCTCTCAGCTATAGATTTTTTCCGGTCGATTTCACAATGCTGCTCTCAAAATCGTGTATATCATTTTTACGCTACGTCGACAAAATTAAAATGTAAACATGTCTACATCAGATATGTCAAATTTTGTTGGGGCTTCGAGGAGGGGATGGGAAGGGAAACGAATGAAAACAAATACATTCCTATAAACATGACATTTGCTATCGTGCATGTAAGACATGATTTCTTTACAGCACTTTCCGCAACCTATACTTTTACTTACACGCTCAAACTTCGGGTAATGTTAAAAAAATATTGCTTTATTTACTGTAGTCCGAAAATCTGACGGTCTATCTCCAATCTCCAATCATGCAGTTGACCGTCAGAACGGCAAGCGCCTGTTTTCTTGCATCTGTGCGGTGCCTCGAGGAACCGCATGCTATAATTGTAAAAGTTTTAATATAGAGCAGGTAACACCTATTTACCTTAATAATTATATGTTAAAACTCGACGTTGAAGCATATACAATAAAGTTCCTCATGTTTGTTTAAGTGTAACGAATCGATGTTATTCCATCAAGCGTAGCAATCAATGAACTTTCAAAATGGCGGAATATAGTCTCGAAACCAAAGTTACTATGAGTTTGTTTTAAATTGTCATATCACGTGATAATACATTTATTTATAGACAAACACGTGTGCGCTAATTGTATACATAAATCTCGGACGTGGACACAGTGATATTGACAGAATAAGATCCCCAGAATATGTAGTTATTTTTATAACATTAATTAAACATGTGTTTTTCTAATAAAGTGTGCAATATATGGACTTTAATGTGTTTTATTCTTTTTAATGGGCAATTATGACCATGATCATCTGTTTCCCAATTGGGACAGAAATTGTCCATGCATACAGATACTCAGTAATTAGAATTAATGACATATCAATGATAACAATATGCTATTTCTGCCAATTCAAGTCTCATGTGTGTTTTGAAAAATACAAATCATATAATAATAATAATAATAATAATAATAATAATAATAATAATGGTGATGATATGATGATAATAAATAACAGTGATATGTAAAAATAAACTTTACAATTTAAATCTAAATAACTAATACATTACTTGATCAAGCATGAGAGGTGTAACAGTGTAGCACATGCTTTTTCCAAAACCAGTTGGCAAAACACAAAAAACATCTTTTCCTGCAATTAATTTCTGTACAACATTCTTTTGTTCCTCCTTTAAATCGGGAAGGTTATACTGATCTTTTATCCGTTCAAAAATCGCGATAAAATCGGGTTCCATTGTACTGGTCAGCTGTTTAAGACCGTCGGTTGTTTACATTGACGATATCAATGAATATATCACGTGATAAGTCAAATTTGCATAATTTTATAGTAACTTTGTTTCGAGATTATTTTTGTGACCTACTTCACTTCATTCAAAATGGCGGTGGGTTTAAATGGAAATAAGTGGTAACTGAAACAAATGGAGTAATTAAGTGTAGAAAATATTGGAATAGACGCCCGATATTTCGTATTATGGAAGATAAATGCTATGGGAATAAAATGTTGTGAAAATAATGGAGGATTATCACCTTAGGAGAGATATAAAACACCGTATGTCGTACTAGGGGTAAGATCGTCAAAATGAACGTTTTTCATATATACCCCGCTCGGTCTTTGATTTTTCCGCCAAGGCAAAAAAATTGAAAAGGATAAATTTAAAGACCGCAGAAATCTCGGTCTATATTTACTGTGGTTCACTCTTCTCGCCAAAACGCATGCTACCAAGAAATGACACGTCATATAATTCATCCAATCAAAAGAGACCGTTTAAATTATGGGATATCCACGAAAATGTTGCGAAAATAGGTCTTTGTTTACATAAACTGTTCATGTATTCTTCCGCTGCGCCGCATTGTATCCTTTCCACCAAAAGTTTCTCCACAGAATCCATGTATAAATTTTATTTTCAATACCACATACATTTATCATCGTGCGGTTACCCTCAGCACGTACTTATCACCCGCAAACTACCGTACTATATTCCACATATATTGCGCAAGGATTTGACATAGCGGTGACATAGCCTGTCCGATTGCGACGTACATGACAATACATCACAGAGATTCATCTCTGTTCGTAAAAATTAATCCAGTTCCGATTGTTTTGTTATGACTTCTCACATCTCACAGTTTAAGATAATCAGCAACAATGTATTGTTCTTACAACATTACAAAAATCCACTATTACATGAACCAAACTGGGTAACAGTTCAAGACTGTTCCATGGGAGCTATTCCTTCCTTCTGTAATGCTATCGAAGCATACCTGGAACAACCTGATATAAGTCAATATATCAGTTACAAAAATCAAAACAAATATAGGCACTTACATTAAAATCTCTAATATACATTTATAAATCATTTCTTATTAATCAGTTAAATAAATAAATAAATAAATAAAAGCCTCATACTTCATGTGCATCATATGTGTAGTTTTAAAATTTGTTTTCTATTGTGTAAAATATAGAACTATTCATCAGATCATTTTTAAGTGATAACTTTCTTTCACACATATTACAGTCACTTACCTTAATTGTGTCGGGGATTTGTAGTAAAACTTAGATGTAGACCGGTATACATTTGAGGAGTGTGACAGAAAGCATAACATTACTATATTGGATTGCTCGAACAAATTATGAAGTCATTATATAGCTGAATAAGATCAAATCTACACCTATGATAAAAGTTAACGATGGTAAACGATAGTAAAATTATCTCCCTTGAAATAAGAATAATCATTTAAGTAATATAAAAATGTATCACTGCCATGAATTTTTTTTCTCACTTTAGGTTAGACTAGCTTAGGGTCCCAGGTGTCAGAATGCTTGTTAGTTATGTGCCTGCTAGGTTTTTGACCTTTAAACTGCAGATGAACAGCATTAACAACTGGATGTAATCACTAATAAGGTTTGATAGGGACAAAATACTTCAGTGTAAGGGGCAGTGATACAACCCCCCCTCTCCCCATGTAATCTTCTATTACATACACTTATTATATACAAGTTACCAAGTACATTATTTATCGTACCTTGCATTATTTCTATAATTTGCATGGTTTTCCTGTTACATGTATTATGATTAGCCCCTAAAATTTATGTCACATGTGCTGCAGAATGCTTTGTACAATTTATTAGTAGTTGTAGTAAAACCAGCCACAGGAAGCATAAAACCAGAAAAATGACAACAGAATGTCAAAAGTACACACATGATGTCATCAGAAGATATCAGATGTCAACAACACAACAGATGTCAACAGAAGATACCAGAGGTTAACAACACAACAGACGTCAACAGAAGATACTAGATATCAACAACCCAACAGATGTCAACAGAACACAACGTTATCAACAGAATGCACCAAATTTCATTCAGACACCACATGCCAACAGGTCCCAAATTATGATGTAAAACAGAACAGACAACAGTTGTCAGGAGAGATCCATGGAAGATGTAAACCTTGTAACGGTTAAATCACAAGGATGAATTTTCCAAGTGTTTACACAGCCAGTGTCTTTAGTTAAATTATTCCAGTTAAAAAAAATCAAATATTCAAGTGTGGATTATTCTATAAAGTATTAATTAAATAGTGTGAAATTCTAATATTCAAAGGTGGATTAGTACCAGTGGATAAAATTAAGTGTATAAACTGTGTATTGTTCAAAAAAGTGTTATATCAAATGTTCTATTGTGGATAAATAGCATTTTTATAGTGTGTATTATTTCATTCATATGAGGATTATTAAGGCATTAATTATTGTACCATTGTGATGCTACAAACAGGGACAGCTAGTATTTTTATGCTTAATTTAGTGACAATTTAATATAAGTTTATACAAACTGTTTAAATTATTCAAATTTCTAGGAATAGTCATTTCATAATATAATTACTTTATGAACTATTGCAGTTAAGACACCGTTTACATTTAGGTGTCTAATAATTAACATTTGTTTTTACAACAGGTTTTACATAAACAGATTTTTACATGAACAGTTTTATAAATGAACTTTCAGGAACAGTTTAATCAATTTTTATAAACATTTGTAGTGATCAAGTTTACATGAACAGTTCAACGTGATTTTATGAGATTTACTTTCTTAAATAGTCTTAACACGGAACATAACAGTAACATTTTATTTATATATTATGTTTTATATCTTTAATTGCGATACTGATACAAGTTGCCAAATTCAGTTTATTTTAACGAAAGTACAATGTGTATATATACTACAGCAGAGTGAAACATAATTTTAAATTTTTTATTGCAAAATATAACAGACATATATTTCAAGGTGAACATTATGAATGGGAAATGTATAAGTGTAAAGAGTGATTAAAATATGAAAAATTCAGCAAAATAAGAAAACATAAAAATATTTAAAAATTGAAAAAGATGAATGTATTATTGAAAGTGTCACATTTTTTTATATACAGAGCTCATTTAGAGCAAAAGTGTCATAAAGCGCATTTAGAACATTTTTTTTATATGCAGAGCTCATTAATTAGAGCATTTTTTATTCATGAATAATAATACTTAAATGTCAATCAATGATTTTGAAAGTGTAAATAGTTTAAATTGTAATTTAGTTGTAAATATGTTTCATAAATTTAAATACCAAATATGCCTATTCTTTACAATACTCTATATCATTTTTTTTCCTTTTAATAAAAACTTGTGGAACAAGTTTAGGTAGACAAGAGGGAAGTGTCATAGAGCTCATTTAGAGCAATTTTTATATGTTGCAATTTTAAACATAAAATAAGTTAAATTTGAAAGTCTGTCAATACATCTTATAACTGTAAATACAAAAATTATCGATTTCTTCAGTAATATGAATTTTGTAATAAATATTTCTTGGTATTTACAAATTATCTACAACATTGTAATATATTGATAAAGATTTAGCTGTTTTAACACTAATTTCCAGGTGTAAATTAATCTCCATTTATCTATCAATTAGAAGGATTAGGATTAGGATTTATTATGTCATCTTATATCTTACTTGTTAAGTAAATCTTAATTTCCTCAATACTAAGTAGACATACAAATTGGACTTTTTCAGTTACCTATAAGAACTGACATGTGTTATTATATAATAAGTACTTTTACATTTTGTTAATGTTTTCTGAAAGGATAACAACAGATTTTCACCTTAATAACCAATCAAAATTGCTGTTACAAAATTGCATGTTTTATTGAAAATTGAATGTATAAATGGTATGTATTTTGAAAGCACAGAGACTTGGACTTTGGGACAACGGACTGTGTGGATTGTTAGGCAGAAATAAACTATGAAAATGTTAAGTTTGTAAGTTTTGTCTTTCGTCATCGCCAGAAGGCAGAATCCCACAGTCAAGATTCTGTGAAACCAGTCAACAAATACCTGTGGGTGCACTCACAACCCTGGTGCCAAATAGGACAGCCACACTGAGTGCTCCTCTAACCCACAGGTACAGATCCTCAAATGGTGTTATTTACTACCACCAACATTATTAGTTGAGTCAATCTACAGTTTGACCTCAAACTAATTGCAACAGAACAAATTTTGTTACTAATATGCTCTCAAATACATGAAATGTTTATAGTAAAAAGTCTACCAAAATCTGACAAGGGGAAACAAGTTTTTGAGAAGTTTTCATTTCTTATGGGGATTTCTATAGACAAGGGAGATAACCCCTTTAAAACAGGTGGTGTTTTAGTCCAATTATCATTTATGTTTTTTTTTTTTTTTTTTTTGCTATTTTAACAAAAAGTAAAGCAAAGACCCTGGAATTAATCAATTATAATTGATTCCATATGTATATTCAACATTTCTGATTTCATTTAAAGTGAAATCATTGGCCCATTTTTATTCAGTTGCATTTTATTTTAAGTCTTTCACAATCTAATGTTTCTATAGTGATGAAGAATTAACAACAGAATACCCAAAGTAATGAAGTAGAAGTCTAGAAAAGTTATGTTTTTAACCCAAGATATACTTATTTTATCATTTCTGTGTATAACAAAATACATGTATATTTGAAGTGAATAAATCTTTTTTCCATCTCATCAACATGTCCTTAATCAGCGTTTTTCATAAATTTTTTCAACAAAATTATTTAATTTTTTTACATTTCATTTACATATTACATTGTAAATTGTCTTAAAATATCTATTTTAAGTCTATATATTAATTTCCATTTTATTTCTAGGTTGTTCTTCATATAGTATCAGAGAAAACTTGAAGTTTTTGAAATTTTTTGTGTAAAACATTTTTTGTGTAAAACACAATTCCTAAAAACAATCACATAAAAATATTTTCTGTTGCAATTACTTAGAGGTTTGATCCTATTTTTTCATCGATTGACTAGGTTGGACTAAGGACTTGGTACTTAGAGAGGGCACCTGGCAAGCTTTGTGACTAAGCAACTGACAGACAAGATATAAGTATACATCTTTAAATTGGTACTAAACCTCACTAGAAAAATTGATTTTAATCTTGTTTAATTTCAAAAGATATATAAAGCAAATTAAAATTGATGGTATTGTTAGCCAATGGGCAAATATAAGCAAAGGTGTACCACAAGGATCCATACTGGGGCCCCTCCTATTTCATGTCTTCATAAACAATATTTTTTTTACTTTATGAAAAAAAGAAACTTATATACTTACGCAGATGACAATACATTATCTTTTGCTCATTCAAAGTTTTGATACTTTAGAAGAAAAAAGTCTTGTTTTAATAGATTGGTTCAAGATAAACTGTATGCAGGCTAACCCTGACAAGTTTCAGGCCCTGGCAGTGGAAAAAGAACTCAAAACAAAAATCCAATATTTAATATAGAATCCTCCACAATCTCATGTGATAACATTGTAAATCTTCTAGGCATAAATATTGATTACCAGTTAAACTTTGATAGTCATATAAGAAGCTTATGCCATAAAGCGTCACAGCAGCTAAATGCCCCTAAACATATTGGATCATATCTCTCTCAGCTTAACAAACTAACAATTTTTCACACTTTTATATTATCCAATTTCAATTTCTGCCCTTTGGCTTGCAATTTTTGTTCTAAAACCAATACAAACAAGCTCGAAAAAATTCAAGAGCGTGCACTTCGTTTTATCTATAATGACCATGACAGCTCATACGAACAGCTTCTCAATATTGCCAATGTTCCCTCTCTTCACATCAGAAGAATGAGAACAATGGCAATAGAAACATTTAAAATACTACATAAATTAGCTCCTATTTGTCTTCATGATTTGGTTCAGTTTAAAAATAGTAATTACAGCTTCAGATATTCTAATATTGTAGATTTACCTCGTGTAAGAACAACAAAATTTGGTAAATTGTCATTCAGGTATAGTGCAGCAAATCTTTGGAACAACCTACCGGAACATTTCAGATCACAGGGAAATTAATATATATATTATTTTAATCAATTTAAAATCTTTTAGTCTTGGAATGGCAAAATTTGTAATTGTACAGCATGTTCTTTTAATTAAAGTGACTGATATTGTCTCGTATGTCTTTTACCATATGCTTTATCTTTTATTATGCTTATAAACCTGTTTTAGTGCATTTGCTTACTATGCTTTTATTCGCTTTTAGTGCCTTTACTTATTATGCTTAACTATTTTAATGCCTTTGCTTATTTTGCCTAACTACTTTTATTGTCTTTGCTTAATATCCCAATCTGCTTTTAGTGCTAAGTTTCAGTATTTTATTCTCTCAATACTTCATGTTTTATTTGCCATGTATGTTTTATGCCTGATGTATGTTTTTTATGTCTGTATGTTTTTATGCCTGATGTATGTTTTTATGTCTGTTGTATGTTTTATGCCTGATGTATGTTTTTTATGTCTGCTGTATGTTTTTATGTCTGTATGTTTTTATGCCTGATGTATGTTTTTATGTCTGTTGTATGTTTTATGCCTGATGTATGTTTTTTATGCCTGATGTATGTTTTTATGTCTGTATGTTTTTATGCCTGATGTATGTTTTTATGTCTGTTGTATGTTTTATGCCTGATGTATGTTTTTTATGCCTGATGTATGTTTTTATGTCTGTTGTATGTTTTATGCCTGATGTATGATTTTTATGCCTGATGTATGTTTTTATGTCTGTATGTTTTTATGCCTGATGTATGTTTTTATGTCTGTTGTATGTTTTATGCCTGATGTATGTTTTTTATGTCAGATGTATGTTTTTATGTCTGATGTATGTTTTTTATGTCTGTTGTATGTTTTTATGTCTGTTGTATGTTTTATGCCTGATGTATGTTTTTTTATGTCTGATGTATGTTTTTATGTCTGATGTATGTTTTTTTTATGTCTGATGTATGTTTTTTATGTCTGTTGTATGTTTTTTATGTCTGATGTATGTTTTTATGTCTGTATGTTTTTATGCCTGATGTATGTTTTTATGTCTGTTGTATGTTTTATGCCTGATGTATGTTTTTTATGTCTGTTGTATGTTTTATGCCTGATGTATGTTTTTATGTCTGTTGTATGTTTTTATGTCTGTTGTATGTTTTTTATGTCAGATGTATGTTTTTATGTCTGATGTATGTTTTTTATGCCTGATGTATGTTTTTATGTCTGTTGTATGTTTTATGCCTGATGTATGTTTTTTTTATGCCTGTATGTTTTTATGTCTGATGTATGTTTTTATGTCTGCTGTATGTTTTATGCCTGATGTTTGTTTTTTATGTCTGTATGTTTTTATGCCTGATGTATGTTTTTATGCCTGATGTATGTTTTTTATGCCTGATGTATGTTTTTATGTCTGTATGTTTTTATGTCTGATGTATGTTTTTATGTCTGATGTATGTTTTTTATGCCTGATGTATGTTTTTATGTCTGTATGTTTTTATGTCTGTTGTATGTTTTTATGTCAGATGTATGTTTTTTATGTCAGATGTATGTTTTATGCTGATGTATGTTTTTATGTCTGTATGTTTTTATGCCTGATGTATGTTTTTATGTTTGTTGTGTTTTTATGCCTGATATATGTTTTATACCTGATGTATGTTTTTATGTCTGCTGTATGTTTATATGTCTGTATGTTTTATGCCTGATGTATGTTTTTATGTCTGTTGTATGTTTTATGCCTGATGTATGTTTTTTATGCCTGATGTATGTTTTTATGTCTGCTGTATGTTTTTATGTCTGTATGTTTTTATGCCTGATGTATGTTTTTATGTCTGTTGTATGTTTATGCCTGATGTATGTTTTTTTATGCCTGATGTATGTTTTTATGTCTGTTGTAGTTTATGCCTAATGTATGTTTTTTATGCCTGATGTATGTTTATGTCTGTATGTTTTTATGCTGATGTATGTTTTATGTCTGGGTATGTTTTATACCGGTATGTTTTTTATGTCTGTGTATGTTTTTTGTATGTGATGTGTATGTTTTTTATGTCTGTATGTTTTTATGCCTGATGTATGTTTTATGTCTGATGTATGTTTTTTATGTCTGAGTATGTTTTTTTTTGTCTGATGATGTTTTTTATGTCTGATGTTGTTTATGTTGTTGTTATGTTTTTATGTCTGATGTATGTTTTTATGTCTGTATGTTTTATGCCTGATGTATGTTTTTATGTCTGTTGTATGTTTTATGCTGATGTATGTTTTTTATGTCTGTATGTTTTATGCCTGATGTATGTTTTTATGTCTGTTGTATGTTTTTATGTCAGATGTATGTTTTTATGTCTGATGATGTTT
>CM056602.1:40593174-40722014 GCA_029721355.1 Tegillarca granosa
GACATAACATAATGGTGTTTTAACTTAACGCAATGACAAGTCGACATAACATAATGACGTTTTAACATAACATAATGATAAGTCGACATAACATAATGGTGTTTTAACTTAACACAATGACAAGTCGACATAACATAATGATGTTTTAACATAACACAATGACAAATCGACATAACATAATGATGTTTTAACATAACATAATGATAAGTCGACATAACATAATGGTGTTTTAACATAACATAATGACAAGTCGACATAACATAATGATGTTTTAACTTAACATAATGACAGGTCGACATTACATAATGATGTTTTAACTTAACATAATGATGTTTTAACGTTACATAATAATGTTTTAAGATAACACAATGACAAGTCGACATAGCATAACGGTGTTTAAACTTAACGCAATAAAAAGTCGACATAACATAATGATGTTTTAACATAACACAATGACAAGTCGACATAACATAATGGTGTTTCGACATTGTGTTATGTCGACTTGTCATTATGTTATGTTAAAACATCATTATGTTATGTCGACTTGTCATTGTGTTATGTTAAAACACCATTATGTTTTTCGACTTATCATTATGTTATGTTAAACATCATTATGTTAAGTTAAAACACCATTATGTTATGTCGACTTCTCATTATGTTATGTTAAAACATCATTATGTTATGTCGATTTGTCATTGTGTTATGTTAAAACACCATTTATTATGTCGACTTGTCATTGTGTTATGTTAAAACATCATTATGTTAAGTTAATACACCATTATGTTATGTCGACTTGTCATTGCGTTAAGTTAAACACCATAATGTTATGTCGACTTGTCATTATGTTATGTTAAAACACCATTATGTTATGTCGACTTGTCATTATGTTATGTTAAAACACCATTATGTTATGGCGACTTGTCATTATGTTATGTTAAACACCTTTATGTTATGTTGACTTGTCATTGTGTTATGTTAAAACATCATTATGTTATGTCGACTTGTCATTATGTTATGTTAAAACACCATAATGTTATGTCGACTTGTCATTGTGTTATGTTAAAACATCTTTATGTTATGTCGACTTGTCATTGTGTTATGTTAATACACCATTATGTTATGTCGACTTGTCATTATGTTATGTTAAAACATCATTATGTTATGTCGAACCTGTCATTATGTTATGTTAAAACACCATATGTTATGGCGACTTGTCATTATGTTATGTTAAACACCTTTATGTATGTTGACTTGTCATTGTGTTATGTTAAACATCATTATGTTATGTCGACTTGTCATTATGTTATGTTGAAAACATCTTTATGTTATGTCGACTTGTCATTGTGTTATGTTAATACACCATTATGTTATGTCGACTTGTCATTATGTTATGTTAAAACATCATTATGTTATGTCGACTGGTCATTATGTTATGTAAAAACACCATAATGTTTATGTCGACTTTTCATTGTGTTATGTTAAACATCATTATGTATGTCGACTTGTCATTGTGTATATGTTAATACACCATTATGTTATGTCGACTTGTCATTATGTTATGTTTAAAACACCATAATGTTATGTCGACTTTTCATTGTGTTATGTTAAAACATCATTATGTTATGTCGACTTGTCATTGTGGTTATGTTAATACACCCATTATGTTATGTCGACTTGTACATTATGTTATGTTAAAACATCATTATGTTATGTCGACTTGTCATTATGTTATGTTAAAACACCATTATGTTATTCGACTTGTCATTATGTTATGTAAAACACCATTATGTTATGTCCGACTTGTCATTATGTTAAGTTTAAAACACCATTATGTTATGTCGACTTGTCAGTGCGTTATGTTAAAACACCATTATGTTATGTCGACTTGTCATTGTGTTATGTTAAAACATCTTTATGTTATGTCGACTTGTCATTGTGTTATGTTAAAACACCATTATGTTATGTCAACTTGTCATTGTGTTATGTGAAAACATTATTTTACGTTAAAACGCCATTATCTTAAGTTGACGTGTCATTATGTTGGGTAAAAACTTCATAGTAACATTCACTGTCCATTGTGGAAGATAATGAGCAATTTATGACCTTGAACCATATACCAAAATGATCGTTGTCACAATACCTTCAATGTTCTTGTATACATGCCTATACAAAAAGATTACAGCTTTCAAGCTAATGCACAATTTCAGTATTTATAAGCCAAAAAAAATATCAGGGGCAACAACTCCTTCATGGATTATTTTATAGTTACGAAACTTTTAAATTTTGTCATGCTGAACATTTTAACAATGTTTTGAATTCATATATCTCTTAATATTTTCGAGAATATTGCCTAAAACTGCATAAATCACAAATTAGGTCATAACCTTGATTTGTGAACTTGAACCTAATTTAAAGGTAATTTTAAAAAAAAGCCAAAACTGAAAACCTCATGTCATTATCTGTTGAAATAGTCAAGTTATAACAAATTGAAGCCATTTTACAAATTTTTCGCGTAACCCATTTTTCGACCAAATTTCACGAAATGAACAAACTGTAGGCTTAAGACCCTAGAGAAGCCAAATATCACATCAAATTTTTTCTCCCATCATCGGTTTCAGAGAAGAAAATTTTAAAAGATTTTGGACCCCTAGGTCACCTTGACCTAGTTTTTGTAGCCATGGCAATAACATGAACAAATCTGAATTGCACTGACCCATACATGCTAATGACCAAGTATCATTGAATTCTGTCCAGCAGTTTTGGAAGAGAAGTCGAAAACAGGTGTTAATGACACACACAGCACGCACGCCTCGCCATGCCATAAGCTCACATGAGCTTTTCAGTCAGGTGAGCTAAAAATGCAATACACAATCCGGAACTACATTACCATAGGTAAACAAACATGGCTATCACGTCACTTTTTTATATTCGAGAAAAGCTTAAAATACATTTTTTCGATATTTTACAAGAACGGTTCAATGGTTAAAATGCACAAAATAAAATCAAAGAAATTATCAAATAAAATTTTAATAACATATAAAGGCACCTGGCTGATATTCACCGTAATATTGACATTGTGAGTGACGGAGTTTAAAAAATCAAATGGTGTTTTTGAAAGAACAGACAAGAACTGGTCTGTCAAAACCCTCAAATCACAAAAAAATTCTTGAACAATCGGATCTTATAATCAAAGCACAGACTGTGCTGAACGTAGGAAAGTAGACATGAAAGCCTGGTAACGGGGTTGATATCGATACTTAGTTGAGAAGAGTGGAGTGGAGGAATGGTGCTTTACATTCCTGTCAAGATTCTGTCACTTAAATATCATGGTGCCAATGACATGAAAAGACATAATGCTTTAAATTACTTATACCATCTTTTCAAAAAGTATGTTATTTTTCTTCTCTTATCCTTTGGAACCAGTGGGGTCATGGTGACCAATGGTCTTAAGAGTAATCTTACAGTTCACAGTGCCCCTCAGTGACTAGATTCAATCCTGCTCGGGCAGATCCTAGTGTGAGAAAGTTTGTCAGTTTGCTTTCTGGGGGAACTTTGGCTTCCTCCTCCATCTAAGAACTGACTACCTGGATATGTGAAATAGTCGTGACTGGTGCATAAAACACCATTACTCCACTACACTCGGAAACCAATTTGCCAATTTAAATGAAAAATGTTTGGATGAATCTGGCTTGATGCAGATTCCAAACCGGAATCTCTAGCAACATTCAATCAATTATGACCATTACAGCAAAAAGGGAAAATGACTTTTGTAGTTTCTGATGACTGATTGATGCTAAAGACACATCTGATAAAATTAAAAAAAATAAGAGAGTACATGGGAGGACCTTGACCTTTGGCCTTGAACCATAAATCAAAATAATCATCATATCAATACCTACAATATTCATGTACATGCCTATTAAAAAAGGAATAACTTAGAAGATAATTTACAATTTAAGCCTTCTTATACAATTATTACCTTGACCTATGAACCTA
Source organism: Tegillarca granosa (assembly GCA_029721355.1). Taxonomy (NCBI): domain Eukaryota; kingdom Metazoa; phylum Mollusca; class Bivalvia; order Arcoida; family Arcidae; genus Tegillarca; species Tegillarca granosa. The sequence continues at coordinate 40,597,171 of CM056602.1, forward strand.
TGACCTTGAATCATATATCAAAAAGGGTGTTATATCAATACCTACGATATTATAATATACATGCCTATGCAAAAAGTTCATAGTTTTAAAGATAATTATCAATTTAAGCAATCTTATGTTGCTATGACCTTGACCTTTCAACATACGACCTTTAACATTATATCAAAATCTTCATCATATCAATACATACAATATTATAATATACATGCCTATGCAAAAAGTTCATAGTTTTCAAGATAATTAACAATTTAAGCAATCTGATGTTGCTATGACCTTGACTTTTGAACCAATGACCTTGAACAATATATAAAAATCTTCATCATTTTAATACATACAATATTCTAATATACATGCCTATACAAAAAGTTAATAGTTTTCAGGATAATTAAAAATTTAAGCCATTTTCTTTTACTATGACCTTGAACCATATATCATAATGATCGTCATTCCAATACCTACAATATTCTAAGAAACATCTGTATATAAAAATAGTTTTTTAAGATAATTAACAATATTAGCTGTCTTATGCAGCTATGACCTTGACCTTTGAACCAATGACCTAGAGCAATATATCAAAATGATTGTTATATCAATACCTACAATATTTCAAAATATATGCCTGAACAAAAGTTAATAGTTTTCAAGATATATTTACAAATAATCATTTAAAGCAATTTCCCCACTAACTGCCTGGTCATTTTCCCGTTTTGAGCCCCAATACTACCATTTGTGCAAATCTATAACTAGATGATCTGAGAATAATATATATATAATAACTAATATATACCTCTTGTACATTCTGAGGAGAAGATTTCCACTATTTCCCCCTTTATGGGGCCCCAAGGGAACATAACTCCTTCATCTGTGTAAATCTGAAAGGCCTCCAATAAGGCATGATGGTAGCCAAGTTTCAATGAATTTGGCTCAGTGGCATTGGAGGAGAAGATTTAAATGTAAAATGTTTACACACGATGCACGACAAATGAAGATGGATCTCAATAGCTCATCAGAGCTTTCAGCTCAGGTGAGCAAAAAACCACACAACAGTAAATATTGTATAAAACGACTAAAAAGGGAAGACACCAAGAAGTTTCCAAACAATAACAGGATTTTTTAAAAAGTAAAACCAGTACTTCTACCGCCATGAGTCAGAAAATGAAAGTCCTATTCAGATTCAGGAAAAAAATAGAAAATTAGTGAAAGGTGGCCCAAAACTCGGACAGAAACAGCGGCTGCAACTATAATAAGTGACATCTGAAGTCAGTCACTGTCTGAAAGATAATCAGAAGATTCTGATTTTGTAGCACTTGTGCCACTTGTAGCATGCCAGATCAGTGCAAATTTTGGGCATCAAATTATGAAAATGACTGTATTTCTCAAATTTTAAAGATGAATTTTAATGACTGTATTGAAAGTAAAAAAACCTTTGACTAAATCTCGACAGTCTATGTCATTATTCCCAATTTTCCTGTTTGTCTATACATTTTCCCCCAATTCACCCTCAGGTGTCTTTTCCCAAAATACCCAGAAAAATTCCTGTCCTTCAATTTTTTCGGACATCCTTACTTTGAAATTTTAATATTTTCTAGATTTCCTCTTTTTCGGACGGCAATTCTTTGTCTATAATTCCGAACTCGATTTTGCTGGAACTCAGGTGGAGAATATGATACAGACACGGTGCTTTTTAATAAAGATTGAATAGAACCAAGAGCAAACATCGTTGTTTGTTGTTATTTCAATCTGTATTGGCGCGATGGATCGTTCTGTACATCGTTACTTAAGACCGGTGCTGCACCGTGCAGATGATCTACACATGTATAAATTTTTATGTAAACCCAATGAAAATCATACCTGAATATAAAGTGCTTTTATTCTGTATGAAAGTGAAAGTTGATTAAAAATTAATGTTCATTGCTTAGAAAATCGTGCATGAGAACTCCTGTCGGTGCACCATTTCGACATCAAACACATTTTTTCTGATAACTGAATTCGGAAGTGACGTTTTCAATTAATATTCATTAGATGAGAAACAAGAGGCCCAAAAGGGCCTGTATCGCTCAACTGGTACTTTATTTGCATGTGAATTTCAGGCAGCCATGCCGCTAGCTATTGCCAGGTGAACTAAAATGTTTCAGAAAAAAATGATATGTATGTGAAATGGCTATACATCTACTGTCTATATACCAAGTATAACCCAAATTGTATAATATATACATGTGTATCTGCCATTCATTACTTTTTGCTATTTATAATAACGGCGGCTATTTTGGATGCCACAGTTTGCCCAAACTTTAATCTGCATCACCTAGGGACCTTACACACAAAATTTAGTTCAAATAGGTCCAGTAGTTTCTGAGGAAAAGATTTTCAAGAATTAGCTATATAGCACCTTATTTAAATAATCTGCTAATAGTGACCCAATAGTGAACTATTTCTGAAAAACCCTTTATAATATGTTAAATGGCTATGAATCTACTTTCTATATACTAAATTTGAACTAAATCGGTTGATAAATAAATGTGTATCAGCCATTATCACTTTTTGCTATTTTAGTAACGCCATCTTGGATGCAGCAGGAAGTTGATTTTGCAAACCTTAATCTGCATCACCTAGGGACCTTACATACCAAATTTGGTTAAAATTGGTACAGTAGTTTCAGAGGAAGAATGATTAAAGTTTACGCACCAACGCACGCAACGCACGCACCGCTTCGCCATGCCATAAGCTCAGCTGGCTATTGCCAGTCGAGCTAAAAATGACGAATCCCAGGGTTGATCAAGGATTACAGAAAATGAATGATTTAAGTCCTAGCCGACACGTGTCGGTATTGCTGTTATGGCTAATCTGGTTATATACACGGTCAAGTCTAGGCCCTAGTTACCATAAACAGTTAAGTCAACTTATGACGGTGTTCCAAAATTGGAAGAATATACACAGACAAGAAGTTTTCCCGAAAATGGCATACAGAAAACAAAAATGTCTTCCGAACAGTCCGTGACCTATTTTCTGCAACGCGAACTATACCCTTTTATTTAATTTATGACCTTCTTTTTTATTGTTTAATAAATATTTTTTATTTTTGTTTTCATAGAGAATCCCTATATATTTTCATCTACAGAGTCATTGTTGTTCGTTTATTTATGAAAGAGGTACAAATGATGGCCGCTGTTCGGAGCTTGACAGTTGATATGCAAATTTCCAACCCGGAAAAAAAACGAATTCCTCCGCAACTCTGTGTGTAGGGGAAGCGGTTTTATTTATTCATTTATTATTTATTTATTTATTGTGAGTGTTACTTTCTTTTCTTCTCTAAAATGTGTGATTCGAAATTGAATTAAATAAAACCAGAAATGCATTTGTAACACCCAGATTGTGCTGTGCTGTACAGGTCTACTTCTTCGGAACGTAAGTATACAGTAGTGCTCAAGAAAACTGACATTTGTTTACATAGATACGGTGCGTTAGTTACCAACAACGACATTACTAGAAAAGTCTTCGACTTTCCTACGTAAAAATTTCTTCCTACCTTGGCAAAGCTGCTATATTCCCTATTATTTTAAGAAATGTGCAATGGTACATCATGTCAATCAATTTTGTGTCTCGCGGGATGTAAATTTCAAGTGATGTAAATTTCAATTGGAATAAGATTGACACTTTCAATAAAAATTGTCCGTTTCAAATGCTGTGTTTGTTGATCGGAAAAACTGAAAAATCAGCTACATATGCTTTAAATCAGTGTACTAGGGATACAATAGCAATTCCTCAAAACTATATACATGGTTTAAGTACTACAAAATTCCTCGCTAAACGTAAAACGATTATTTTCTTAACTTTGAGAGATATTTGCACCGCACCAGGCATTAAGAATAGGTATACTTCTCACTGTTTTGCCGTCTACATTTGAACGATATTGAGTTTCGAAAGCTCGGCACATAATGTTAGAGTGAATCCCAACCTAACAATGTCGACATTCCAGAAAAATCTCTTGGCAAATCCCTGTCTATGCTCACATACTAGAATCCCGGCGCAGATTCGAAACCCACATGCTCGGCCATTGAAAATCACCCATCTACTACAGTTTCCGCTGTTTCAGATTCACAAATTTCACTTCCGGCAATCTTTTACTCCAAACGTCTTTGCAATGAAATGGGGCCAAACAGGTGCACCTGATTTTTGACCGAAATATAGTCCACAAATAACACATTTATGTTGATATTTAATTTTTATATATATTATTTTATATTTAATATTCTCAAAAATACATTATGGTAATGACAAATCGAAAACTACCATCAAAATACCCGAAAACACTATGAATTTTCAAACCAAAAACTCCCCGTTGTTACCCCACGTCAAAAATATTGCGGATTGATAATGTGTCGTTCTCGGTTTGAAATACAGCTGTTACGTCTACTGGGCTTCCTCGAAATAGAAGGGGTCAAATGAAAAATTTTGATTTATCCGAATTTCGAATTAACAATTTTGATCACTGACGATAAAAACAAGAGATATCTCTAATAGTAAAGCGCTCATCTATTGACGTCACGTATATGCTGTTGCGTATTATATTGCTAACAACTGAAATTTAAGATTAAGTTTAAATTAAACATTAAAAATTGAAAAGAATTTTAAATTTTTCTATGTGAATGCAAAGCAACAAACTAAAGTTTTTTGAACAATAAAATAAGTAAATCGGAAACTTCACCGGAAGCTACAAGGTTCCACTAAAATTTGTTAAACACTGACTATGGCGAGGCTCAGATTAGTAACATAAAGCTTGATGTTCATGAAAATAAGGAAACGCTAAAGAAAACAGCCTTATAGATTTATGTTTGCTTCCATATCATTATTTTTACTTATTAAGTGAATTTTTGGTTAATGAATTTAATGAGTGGTCTGATCATGCTCCAATTTATTTTTCTATTCAAAATGGATATAAACAATTAGACTGTGTAAATAATAAAAGTCAGGTGTGGATTAAAACTCTTACATGGGATTTTTCTAAAGTAGACAAACTCTGTGAGTCTCTGAAAAATAATCTTGACTCTTTTAGTAATCTTGTAGCTAAGACTCCGGATCAAAATGTTGATCAATCTTTTGTCGATACAATGACAAACAAGTTGCACTTATTAATAGAAAGCGGCATGTTGGTGCACCTCAAACGTTGGGAGTTAATGAAAAAGGTTACTTGTACACAAATGGCGACCTCGATGTGTATTACTTACAGAATCATGATATTGATCAACAAACACTTTAAAAAATAATAATTAATGAAATAAACAACACAAAAGGTGAAATCTATTTGTATTTTATTTAAAACTTTAATTCACCATTGATTTATGTGGGATATCACTGTTGATAATGTGTTAAAATGCCGAGAGGTAACCGGGGGTATTTACAATGTATAAAAAAAAACACAAAAACACGTAACCTAGTTTTTCACAAAATTGTTGGAATTCACAAACTTGGTTTATAAGATGCTTCAGATGCCAAATATCAAACCAGATTTTATCTCAGTGAAGTGGTTTTCGAGAAGAAATTTTTTTTAGGTTTTCAACTATTTAGGTCAATGTAGCTATGGCAACCTAAAAAGTAAAAATTCAAAAATTTCTTCCATGCACCATCGTAAGTCATAAAAATTCAGAAAAAAAAGTGGCTCCACTGGGATTTGAACCCTCGACCCTTGGGTTGCAGTATCACATGCATTTCAAAAAAAAAAAAAAAAAAAAAAAAAAAAAAAAAAAAAAAAAAAAAAAAAAAAAATTACACTAAAAATTCATAAAATCTCTTCCAGGCACCATTGTAAGTGAAAAAATTCACAAAATAAAAATTAAAAAAAAAAAAAAAAAAGTGGCTCCACTGGGTTTTGAACCCCCGACCCTTGGGTTCCTAGAATTGAAAATGTAAAAGGCCGAAAAAAGCAACTTGTATTTTACAGAACTTCATGAAAATTGTCAAACATATGTTTCTTCACATAAGAAAATGATGTTTGGGAAAAAAGTTCACATAAATTCATGATCATTCATTATTGTAATTTTTCGAAAAAAGTACTATTTACAAAATACAAAAAATAAACGCAAAAATGCGTAACCTAATTTTTCACAAAAATTATTGAAATTCACAAACTTGGTATATAAGATGCCGTAGATTCCAAATATCACATCAGATTTTATCTCAGTGAAGTGGTTTTGGAGAAGAACATTTTTTTAGGTTTTTAACTATGTAGGTCATTGTGACCCACATTTGGTAGCTATGGCAATCAAAAACACAAATCTGAAAGGCAATGTTCTATAGATGCTTTTGACCAAGTTTAAACAAAATGTGACCAGAGGTTTCTGAGAAGAAGTCGTTGAAGCAATTGTTGACGGACGGACGGACGGACGGTCGAAGGACGACGGAGGGTCTGCCTCTATTGATACCAATAGCTCACATGAGCACTTTGTGCTCAGGTGAGCTAAAAAAACTAGTAGTGGGAATAATAATAAAGTGATTGTGCAGAGTAGTTCTCAGGATAGTATAATGTGGACATAGTGGACCTAAAATAAAGGTAATCAGCGAGTGGTTTATACTCCAACAGCTTCATATTTTCCACCACAAAATGCACAGTCAACGCCTTTAAATAATTCAAATGTAACTTGTCAGCATCTTACAATGAGCTATAATGTGTCACCAATTAGTGGGTATCCACCACCAAACCCCATGCCAGTATATTCACAGCAGCATTTTGAAACGTTAAATAATTCCGACATGATGGATCAAATAAGTTCAAAACTGGATAAAGTGTTTAGTAAATTGGAGAAACTGGATAAAATTGAAACAAAAATGACAAAATTTGAATCATCTATAGGGACTGTGATAAAGGACGTAAATCAGTTACAAAGTAAAATGACAGAAATGGAACAAGGACTCTCATTTATCAACGAAAAATTCGAAAATAATGTGAAACAAATGAATGATATGAAAACCCAAGTGAAATCGTGAAAAAGTAATATCGGAGATATTATTAAAGAAAATTCATTTTTGAGGCAGGAGATATCGAAAGTTTCATCGGAGTTGAAAAAATTTAAAGGACAGACATATAGATTTACAAGCGCGGAGTATGAGGGATAATTTAGTGTTTACTGGGTTAAAAGAAAATGAAATGGAAAACACCGAGGACGTGTTACAGGATTTTATTAAAAGCACTTTAGAAATAGACACTGAAATACATTTTGATAGAGTACATAGAATAGGGAAGAAGGTACATGGTAAATCAAGACCTATAATTACAAAATTCACAATCTATAAAGAAGAAAAAATGGTGAGAAAGTCTGCCCCATCAGCACTTAAGAAACTTGGAAATGATAAATATGGAATAAATGAACAATTTCCAAAAGAAATAAATGAAAAACGTAGAGAGCTCTATCCGCATTATAAAATAACAGGAAAGTGTCATTGGTGTATGATTAAAAGAATCTATCACTACTTGTGGTGCCAGATAGGGAAATCTCAACCCTCGTTCTAATATATCTGGTCCAGAACGAGGCTTGCCGAGTTCTGGACAAGATATATTAGAACGAGGGTTGAGATTCCCCTATCTGACACCATAAGTAGTGATTGATTCTATTTCTTGCACCACAAAATATACAAATTCTATTAAAAATCAAAATTCAACATATGATGCAGTAGGACGGCCAGCTTCGATATTTTCCGTTAAAACCGCGGTTTTATCTTCAGGGCCTTTCAAGGGGAATAATTCAATTTTGGTCACTAGGTGTCGCCTTATCGTCACCTCGTAGAATTTGCATTTCGTGGTTATCGTAATAAATCATTAATTAAATGGGTTTTTTAACTTAAACTGTATAAAAATTCTTATGTATTAGAAGGATAATTGATTTTTCTAAACGACCACAACAATCGTTAACCCATCAAAACAAATTAAAACGTCGAAATTCTTGAAATAATGCGGGGTGTTGTGAAAGGTCAAAATGAAATGGGCGGTGCTGAGCCAGTTTACACCCTGTAAATTGAATTGACAGAATCGCATCCCACACCGATTGGGTAAAAAATTATACATGTAATCAATAGTATTTAGAATACCGGTCATTTTGATACCAGATACAAACCATCATTTGCACCGGTTTTCATACGGGAAGTTGACAAAATTTGATCACTTGCATGCCGAGAATTTTTGAAAACAAAACAAAACACCGTACTAATTATTGGATATGCACTTATATTATTTATATATTACTGTTCTATATATTTAATTTTATAGTTTGAAATTAATTTTTACTTAGTTTTGTTTCGATTTTAGTTTTATGCAGAAAAAAATGCCTACGAAAATCCAACCGCAGGAATCAAAACACAGATCGCCCTCCTGGCCCTTGTACTGTTGTAGTCATCACGATATCTCTAAAGTAATACTAAGATACGTTCATCTGTCTCAAAAATTGAATAATTTTTTTCACTTTTATTACTTTGAAAGATTTTAATTGTATTTGTAGAGAGTGTGGTGCTCGATTAAAAGTGGGATTAAGCCAGTTGCCTGATGCAACTTGTAATAGCAGTGGTGCAGAGAGATTGACCAACATCTGCTTTTTGTTATTGTTTGTTGTGTTGTGTTTTTTTAAATCAAATTTTCTGATTTGTTCTCAATATGTAAGCATAGAAAGCATAGAACCACAGTTAGACCACTGAATTAGTATGCATACAGTTGTGTCATGTATTCAGGTTCCATTGGTCAGCACTAACACTGAAGGAGAGACAGATGAATTCACAGTAGAATTTTTACTTACAAAATATTATCAACTAACTCGAACAGTTTTAAGTTTATGAATTTACAAGTTGTGAGACAGTGAATATGTCACTTTGCCATCTAAATATTAAGTTGCTTTTTTTTAAACTTAACTTTCAGGTTTATTTGCAATCTGCAGTGCCTGAGTATCCAAATCTTGGATTTAGCATATGCTATGCATGAAGCCATTATAACTTCAAAACTTGTTATGATACATGTTTGACACCTGAGCTGATTCTAGACTCACTAACATTTGATGAAATTGATATCTTTTGTGTCAGAAAAGTAGTAATTTATTAAGGTACAATACAGTGGTGTTATCTAGTCTACATAAGAGATTTATACAAATCAGACAGTATCTGTTTTCAACACTAACACTACATGTAGCTTTACAATTTCAGATTTAGATACAAGAAAGCTTTGCCATTCACCTGTATGGTTACTAAGAATGCTACATTTTAAGTCCACATTTATGCTTTGTCTGAAATTCTATTGTCCTTCCAACTGCAAGATGAAAAAGGAACAAATTTACTTCTTTGCCTACATACCACAGTTATAACCTTTGAAAAACAGGTTGAACATCTTAACAACAGAATGTAATGTTTTGAACTAAAATTTACTTTGTTGTTTCTTCTAAATCTATTTGAGAATTATGGCATACTGAGTTTGTTATTATAACTCAAGGAAGCTGTCAGAACATATGCAGCAACACAGACAAACATGTCATCATACTATGATTAACTGTCATGTAAAATCAGAAAATATCTAATTCTGTTTTGTGAAATTTATTTTACAGATTAAAAATATTCAATTTCTCTCTTGTATTGGTAGCTGTACATTCAATACTCAGAATCTACAGTGCTTCTTCCCTTTACATCTTTTAGTGACAGATTTAGCTGACAACTTAGACTCAAATTTTTCAACAACAAAAAAAAAAATATATATATATACAAATGTATTTGATATCAATATTGCTTTCAAATAAAGCAAACTTCAGAATTCTAAAATAGAAAAAAAGCACATTGGCACACACACTAAAAACCCCTGTTGATTCAGGATATTAATCATTTGTACAGATTGGAACTACATATTCCATTTTTAATTCTGTTGATATTTTCATTATTTTGCACATTACACATTTTTGCAAATACAAATAAGGAGCCTTATAGGTTGTAGTATAAAGCTCACTTTAATATCACAGTACCTCTTGCCACCTAGGTTCGAAATTCACTTTGGCTGATCCCAGCGTGAGAAGATCTGTTAGTTTGCCTGCCAAAGGTTGGTGGTTTTCAGCAGAGACTCTGGTTTCCTCCACTTTCTAAGAAGCGCCCCCCTCTATAGGTGAAATTTTGACTGGGGCGTAAAACAAGGTAACTCCACTCCACATAACCACAGATAAGTAATTAACTTTTTTTAATTAAAAAAAATTATTGTTTATTTTTTTCTTTATATTTTTTATGTTATTATTATATTAATTATAATATTTTTTCATGATGATTATCTGACTACCCATGCCTACAGAATTATTTCCATATACAGTGTATATGGCTATGTCCTATAATGTCGCATCAGCAATTTTTCAGCTTTTTGCAATGAGAGCAAGTTCATTAGTTAAGTATAATTTATGCAGGAGATGTGCCAGTATTTATAATGGTCTGCCTTGTAATTACTAATATCACACCGTCAGGGCAATTTATTTTGTTAAGATGCAAGATCACTGAGTTCATATGCCACACACAAGCAAACCACTTGCGCTGTCACATTGTTCTGGTACTAAGTGAAACAGTGGATATTCTGTCCACCAAATGAATAGTTCAGGTGAAGAGACAGTATTTCAAATTTTGAAGACTTGGGTATAAATTGACTGAGGTTTAAACCCACAGCTGTTGCATGTTGAAGATTTGAACCCCAGTGCAACTTTGTAACTGACCACATGCAAGAAATACTTGTTCTAAATGTTTAACTTTGGTTGAGGAATAATTTTTTCCTTTGTTTCATTGAAAAGAATTTTTAAGAAAATTATCATTTCTCAAAAAAAAAAAAAGGAAAAAAAAATGCATTGATAATAAAATTTGAAATTTTAGCATAGTTTCAAATTTAGAAATTAAACTTTGATTTAAACAAATTCTAAATGAAGTGAAAATTGCAAATAAGCTTCCATAGCATGATAGAATTCATTTATAACTCCCGAGCACCTGTGTTACATCTCTATTCCTTGGACAATGTTGCATTTAGAATTTTCTAAAAGAAAAACGATTAATTTTTACTTCTTTTTGAATCTTAGTTTTCTTTTTATAGTTAAAGTATGCAAACAAAAATTATATCATAGGAAATAAGTCAATTTTTAATCGTATTCATACGAAGAACTGTAAACAAGGGAGGTAAGTATACACAAACGAAAAATCTATCATGGACTCTGAGCAACACCTGCTATTTTCTGAATTGACAGAATCGCATCCCACACCGATTTCGGACAAAACTTTAATATGATCACATTAAGAAATGAAAATTATTTCATAATTTAATAATAAGAACCCATCATATGTTCCTATTTTTTTCACAATACGTGTCTGAAGCACCGGTGTCGTCCGACAGCTGTGAGGCAACCTCGACTTTAAAAGCGTTTATCTCGTAACTTAATCGAGATATTTGGCTATTTTGTAGATTAATTGAAGGAAAAAAATATTTATTGTTTAAGATATTTGTTCGTTTCAAATTTATAACGATGTCATCTTACAGTTTTCTTTAAAATTCGAGACTGACTATCGTTTCTGATTTTGTACCTAAATTTAAACCGAAAGTCACGTGACCAAAGTTATGAAAATTCAGCCATGTTGGAAGCTGGCCGTCCTACTGATGGAAGTGGCGTGTCAATACAAAAGACAGGAACAAGCGTGACGTCATAATTCTTATTAACATTACGTCATAAAAAATTACGTCATTTTAAAAATAATGTAATATGAAATAAACTTGTTATTGATGTAGAAAAAAAATCTTTAAAATTACATTTTAAATTTAAACTGTAGTATTATCTGTTCCATTTATTTGTTTGTGCAAAGGTATGCCAGATTCTTGGGTTTAAAGCGGTTTTCAAAGTATCGATACACCTCTGATTTCATTGATAAATCTTCGCGGGAAAAAGTGCGTGTAAGCTATCTTGTACAGGGGTGCAAGATGGAAATATCTAGCACCGATCTTTATATGGAAATTTCTATCTGGGGTGCAACAAAACTATATATTGACGGAAAATTATTTCATCCATCAGAGCCTATGGAACGTGACGATATTCGATCCGGATCTCACAGAACTTCGAATCTATCCGCAGATGCGACAGAATTCACACCCCGAAACAGGCCTCGTGGAGCAACTGGATATACCAGGGAAAATAAATCGCGCACGGACAGCACTCACTAGGACAACCCAGGAGGACAAACTCGTGATTTTCATTCATGGAATATAAACATACATGACTATCTCGACAAAACATCTACAAATGACAGAGAAGGTGGTTCTTTTTCTTTACAATCCTCTGACAAGTGTAAAATTCTCTCCTTAAACGTTTGTGGATTAAAAAGATGACTTCAATACCCGGAATTTCAAAGTTTAATTTCGGATTATGGTATTTTATGCTTTACAGAGATTAAAACTGACAACTGTGATAACATTGAGTTCGATGGTTATGTTTTTAAATTCAAAAATAGACAGAAATGTTGTTCTATACGTTCACGTGGTATCGTTCTTGGATTCAAGGAACATTTATTAGACTATATAATTCCTCTGCCGGGATACTGAATGTAAATATGTATATTGGTTTATTCTTAAAGGTAAGCTATTTAATTTTGCTAATTACATATTATTTGATATTGTGTATATTCCACCAGAGGGCTCACAGTATAGCTCACCTGATGCTTTTAGTGAAATCGAGGCTGAACACCTGAATTTGTCATGTAAAATATAAGTATATATGTTTAAATGGTGATTTTAACAGTAGAGTCTCTAACTTTGATGATTTTTTACCCGATGATGAATTATCTGATATTGAATTGAATATTTTGGCATAAATAATTGCGATAATTTAAGTCAATTTAACGCTGTGAATTTACGAAAAAATAGAGTAAGCAAAGACGGGAAGAAAAATAATTTTGTTAATTACTTTCTGGATTTTTGTAAATGCAACAATTTATTTATTCTTAACGGGCGTATTGGACAGGATAAGGATATTGGCAATTTTACAACAGTTAAATCAACAATAATTGATTATTTTGTAGGCTCAATCGAATTTTTAAAAACTGTTAATGATTTTTATATCGATGATTACTGTAATTATTTTCAGATGTACATTGTCCATTATCATGTGAATTGATTTTTGATTGGGAGCGTTTGGATGTAATTAACTGATTAACGAAAGATGCTGCAGATGTTATTATTAAACAATGGGATAAAAATAAAACTAACGAATTTTGTGAAAATTTTGATTTTTTACAACTTGAAGAAATTAATAATCTATTAGATAATGAGGGAAACACTGTAGATATGAATTTTGTAAATAATATTTTTTCACAAGTAGTTAATGTTATTACTGGTGCAGCTAAGAAAACATTTGGTACTTTTTTACATAATAATAATAATAATAAGAAAAGAAATATATTTGATAAGAAAGAATGGTTTGATTCTGATTGTTTTAAAGCACGCAAAAATTTTCGTAAATCACAAAGTTTAAAAAATATGTCTGATGTATTTAGACAGGAAATGCGTAACGAGGAAAAGAAATATAAACATGTATTAGATAAAAGTATTAGAAAACACAGGTTACTGTTACAAAAAAAGTTAGAGAAACTTAGGTCCTCAGATCCAAAAACTTGCTGGAAATTACTGAATAAATCATGTAAAACTAAGAATGGTAATGTTGATATACAAGATTTTTATAACCATTTTAAAGACATTAATATGTCTACAGATGATGCTGTGGATATAGATCATAATGATTTTTTAAGTTTTGATAATAAGTTAAACAGGTCCGGGAAAACTCCCCGAATCGGTAACTGTCTCCGATTTCGAGGACAATCTCTTTTATCGGTAATAATACAATACCACGTAGTCGGTAACTTTGCACGTGCGTTTTTTTTTCACAAACACAGGACAATTTTCGCAACATGGCCAGCAACGAGGTAGGTACTATTGGACAAAAACTAAGTGTAAAAGGCCTGTTTATTCTGCATCATTGTCTAACTATAACGATAATTAAACAAATATTCTTACCGTACATAGTAGATTGTTTTTAAATTAAATAAAATAAATTCTCAGGGAAATTCTAGCAAGTTTTTCTTCTTCTGGTCTTGAACACAGTTCCATATCACAGCTTTCGCTTTCAAAGGAAGTGCGCCTCGGTGCAGCAGACCAATGAAATCCCTTGATCTATCTGAGCATGGGCTGCATCACCCCTGATCATGATCAATGTATGGTAGCCAATTTTTGTCATACGTATTAATCCGAGTATAAATAGTCGAAGCAATTCAACTTTTCATAACCACAATATGAAACTGTACAAAAAAGGGAGATTATCTCAATCCCAAATGTAAATTTTTATTTGTGGAAAGTAAATGTCACAACAAGAAGTTTTTTCATTTCAAAATAAATATTTTAGTCAGATGTTTATATTCCTCAATGGAATAATGTATTGATTTCAAATTTAAGGTAACCCGTGTATCAAAAAGTGGCAAAGTTAAGATCACCACAGTTAAACGTTTTGGTGGCATTGATAAACTGAGAATGCCAAAAAAACATGAGCACAGAAACAAAGCATTCAGCAAAAGAAAGGACACCCTTTTATTAAAGGTAATCAAACTTCTTCGAAATTAATAAACAAATGAGTAAATATTGATCTTCATACGTCATAGGAATCACTGATCACATATTTCTTGTACCTCTTTCAAAAAAGTTACAATAGCAAGTTTCTTCTCCTTTTTAATTTTTTTCCACTGATTATTTAATGCCTTATTATTCAATGATGATAAATTATCCTCTACAATTTTAACAAGCTCTTGTTTTGTTTTGTTGGCAACATCATCATACTTTTTTCTGTCATCGGCAAGTATAAAAACTGGAGTAAATTTTTTCTTACATGACATTTTATTATTTTTGCACATTTCATAAAAAGCTGTTTGATTATCTAAAGAAGTTTCATTAAATGTGACCAGATTTTCGTCTAAGGATTTTGCGGACATTGTTGTGTGTTTACAGAGTTGGAGTGGATTTTTCAAATAGCCATTTTTTCTAACAAATTTCCTGAATTCTGTTTTCTCCGTTGTTAAGTCATATTCATACATGTAATCGGGGTCCTCCTCTGCTATGGCAAAAATACTGCAGGTGTTTGTACGAACCTGGAAAAGACATACAATTATCACATTAGAGTATTTCTCATGTGACACACAGCTGCAATTTTTTCTTGGCGGCATCTGAAAATTGTAAACTTAATAATTTAATTCTTATATTTATATATATAAATTTAAAAAAAACATTACCTTCTTGAAATTTACGTTTCAAATAATTTTCGTTTGTTTTACGGGCAAATAATTTAATTTCGGCGACAATATCAGAAAAGACAATTCAGGGCCTCCATACTTTATTTCTGCAAGTTGATCAGGAAAATTTCAAGCGCGTTCTTAACAAGGATTGCATGATCACGTGATTAACAAAATGGCTGCAGTAGAAGAATGTTGGAAGCTGCTTCAGTCCAAGTGAAATTTATTGAGAAAAATTGGTTTAGCTGGTATTTTAAGACTTTAAAAACATGGCGATAGAAAACTAACTCACCTTCAGGAACTGTATAACCCTCAGTCGCAGCTGAATAGGCTATGGATCAAATTTTTCTTTGCCTTATATAGTCCGCTGGCATGGGCTACTTCAATAAGACGGCTCGTGCATTTGCGATTTTCACGCTTTGTAATATTTATTCGTGTTTTTAAAAGAAGTTACCATTATTGGTAGGTACTTAATACCACTTATCGGGGGACAACCTTCTATATTGGAGACAGTTACCGATTCGGGGAGTTTTCCCGGACCTGTTAAATGATGTCATTACCAGGTCCGGGAAATCCACTTACAGTCCATATGATATGGCGTTTGCCATATTATACGTATAAGTCGATATGTTTCCATATGGCAAAAGCCATATGTAGTGACGTGTCATCAAGTTTTTCACAGATTTTACGCTTGCTCAGAAAAAGTGCATGATATCGGCATGTTAGCATATAACAGGGTATATAAACCGAACCGAAAAATACCTTCTTCAGTTGCTGGGTTGCTGTAGAAAGGCAAAAGACGTTATTAAAAGTAGTCAGAGGTAAGTTCTGCTTATGTTTACTATGTTTAAATATCCATTTTTAAACAGTTTAAGTCGTTTTATACACAATTTCTTATGGGGATGGAAAACTTTTTTATTCAAGCTGCCATTTTTAAATTATTAAGATCATGTGATCTTGAAACAACCAATCAAAAGACATTTAATCTAGTGATCTCGGCATGCAAAAAAAATCCTCGAAATCGTATACCAAGATGTCCGCACAGACACTTGCGGTTAGGAATCCGATTCTTGTTTGCGTTTTTATTATTTTTTCTCGTTTCAATTAGATTTATTATTTAATAAAATTTCGAAAAATTATTTAGTTATTTACTACTGCAACGATCTCCTAACCCCAAATGTTTATGGACCCATACCATTTTTTTTTTTTTTTTTTTTTTTTTTTTTTTTTTTATTTAAAGAAAAGAAATTTAATTAAAACAAGAAAAAATAAACAGCTGCGCCTGGAGCGCATGATGCGCCCGTCAGATGTTTAAACTTCTTTTTTAATGTCTTAAACAACTTGACATTTAGCTGAAAAATAGTAGCAAATTTATTTCTCACTGTTTAGTCAGTGTCTGTGCGGACATCTTGGTACACGATTTCGAGGATTTATATACCCTGTTATATGCTAACATGTCGATATCATGCACTTTTTCTGAGCAAGCGTAAAATCTGTGAAAAACTTGATGACACGTCACTACATATGGCTTTTGCCATATGGAAACATATCGACTTATACGTATAATATGGCAAACGCCATATCATATGGACTGTAAGTGGATTTCCCGGACCTGATTACTGATGATGAAATACTTAAATGTGTTCAGTTGCTTAAAAATAATAAGGCTCCAGATAAAGATGGTATTGTAAATGAATATATTTCACCTCGATTAAACTAATGTTACCTGTTTATAACAATCTTTTTAACCTGGTTTTTAACTCGGGGACAGTACCCGAAGTCTGGACAGTTGGCAATATTGTACCGATTTGTAAGAATGAAGGTAGTGTAAATGATGTAAACAACTACAGACCTATTACACTGTTAAGATCTCTTGGTAAACTTTTTACGTCTATTTTAAGTAACAGACTGAATACTTTTGCTGATGAATATGAACTTTTACACGAAAATCAGTCAGGCTTCCGTCATGGCTATTCAACACTTGATAATATCTTTGTACTTTACAATTTATTTGAAATTCTTTACACTTACAGAAAGAAACTTTTTTGTGCTTTTATCAATTTTCAGTCAACTTTTGCCAAGGTATCGAGAAATGGGCTGTGGCAAAAATTAATCAAATATCATATTTCTGGTAAATGTCTTAGATTTATAGTTAATATGTACAATAATACAAAGTCTAGAATATGTATGAATGGTTTTTACTCAGATTTTTTTTCCATTTAATACTGGAGTCAGACAAGGAGAAAATTTGTCTCCTTTTTTATTTGCGTTATATTTAAACGATCTTGAAGATTTTTTATCAACAAATAATATCGTAGGTCTTGCAACAATATCTAATAAATTTGAAAGTGAAATTGGTGTGTACTTAAAAATGTTTTTATTACTTTATGCAGATGACACTGTGCTTATGTCTGAAAATAAGGAAGATCTGCAATATTAACTAGACTGTTTTTCACATTACTGTAAACAATGGAAACTTAATGTGTCAAAAACAAAGATTCTTGTTTTTTTCTAAGGGTAGACTACCACAATTTTTACATTTTAATTTTGATGGTATAAACCTTGAAATTGTTAAACATTTTAAATACTTAGGTGTATTTTTCAGTAAATCTGGTTCCTTTATTTATACAAAAAATTATTTATCTAGTAAAGCTACACAGGCTATGTATGCTGTTATAAAAAAAGCTCGTTTACTTAATTTGTCTTTTGAGTGCCAGCTTGATCTGTTTGATAAAACTGTTTTACCAATTCTACTATATTGATGTGAGATATGGGGTTTTGAAAATTTTGATATCTTAGAAAGAGTACATCTGAAATTTTGTAGACTTTTTAAATGTTAAAAAATCAACACCGATTTTTATTGTATATGGTGAATTAGGGAGGTATCCAATCAGTATTCATGTTAAAACAAGAATTATAAGCTTTTGGTCTAGTATATTGACAGGTAAAGATACAAAATACTCATTTTTAATTTACAAATTAGTTCATGGATATTTTTGTAAAGGTGTTACACTTAAATGGATTGGTTACCTAAAATCAATTTTTGAAGAATGCGGTATGGTTGATATATGGTTTTCTCATACTTTTGTTAATAAAACTTGGCTGGTAACCGCTGTCAAACAAAGGTTATGTGACCAATATATCCAAAAATGGAATAGTGATATTAACAACTCATGAAAAGGTATATCATATCGTTTATTTAATAAATATTTAAAACTACAGTTTTATCTAATATCTGCTATCTCAAACAAAAATAAAATAATTTTGAGTAAATATAGATGTATTAACCATAGATTACCAATAGAAACAGGCCGGTGGCATAACATTCAGAAAGAAAATAGAATTTGTAATTTGTGTTATACGGATATTGGGGATGAACACTATTATATTATGAATTGTAACTGAGGTTAGAAAAATATATATTCCTTCATATTATAAACATCGTCCAAATGTTCTGAAATATCATTCTCTTTTTCTTCTAGAAAGTTAGCTGTTCTAAACAATTTATGTAAATTTATAAGTATTATAAACGAGAGGGTCGTCTCTCCTTGTTGAATTTGTATTATTTTTGTATCAACTCACGTATGCTATTATTATGTTATTTATTTAACTTATAAATTGATATATTCTCTATGTTGTAAATTTACAATGTGAGAAATAAAGAACTTGAACTTAAACTTGACAGGTGAATTAAGTCTAAGCGTGGCGATTAGCGTTGTGTATTCTTGTGATCAGTGACTGTGGAAGTAGCGAACCGCCCACTTTTTAATTTTACACGAATGAAATTTTTCCTTTCACTGACAGACATTTTACTATGGCCTGACCGGAAGAGAAAATCGTGAAAATAGAATGCACGGCTGTTACAAGGACTAGTTATTCCAAGCGCGTGCCGAGTCCCGAACTCATGCCGTTACCGGTGACACAGACGATAATCTATTCTCCTATAGACAGGCACCAAGCGAGGAAGTTATATCTCAAATTTTAAGTCTTATGTTTGACACGATTGGAGTTTGAACATAAGACCTTCTGATTTCGATGGAACGCTCGTTCTTCCACTTAGCCAGCGAAGCTGTCTTATCTTTTTCAGCCAAGTGTAAAACTTTAAAATAATCTGCGTCGTAGTCATTTAAACGTAAAATAGTAACACCATATATTCAGTTTCATAAATAAGAAACGTGTATTTGGGAACAACACACGCAACCAAAAACAACAAAACAACACAGCATACCAATCAATAGACAGAATTAGCAGAACAATACAAGTAGAGAGTCTCTATTTCTGAAGTTTACAATTTTCTATAAATACTAATTAAAAATTATTAATTCTACCCAACAAGTGTAAACCACAATAAACACGCAGTATATTGTTTTAATTTACAAAGTTTATTATATAGTAATCAAATGAATTATTCAGTCTGTGTTTGCCGACAAAATTGTCGTCTGCTGATTTTGAATGAATAACTAAAGTTTTGATAGAAATTTAAAATCAGCACATGATAAAATTCAAAATCAACCAAAAGGTTTAAATCAAACTTTAAACATTTTTTAAAAATCGATCAATTTCACATTGTAACCTCGTCTTTCTAAAATCTTAATTGTCATGTGCTACTTTTGAATTGTATTATTTTATAAAAATTCAAAAGTAGCACATGACAAATCTATTTTCAGATTACCAATTTCAAATCATCCGATCGAGTTGAATTACATCTCTAAAACTACAAATGTTTCGACAACTGAAAAAAAATCTTAGATTTAAAGATGTTTAGCATGCATTAACAAAAAGTGTGTAAACATTTCTTCAAATTATAAAATCGTCAAATATTAATTTAACGATAAATATGAGCGCCTTTCTGTCTTAATAACCGTCTTAAACCGGGTGTTATGTGCCTCGTTGGGTTAAAAAGTTTTATCC
The DNA here is from genome assembly GCA_029721355.1 of Tegillarca granosa. Taxonomy (NCBI): domain Eukaryota; kingdom Metazoa; phylum Mollusca; class Bivalvia; order Arcoida; family Arcidae; genus Tegillarca; species Tegillarca granosa. Next base: position 40,617,379 of record CM056602.1, read on the forward strand.
TTGAATCATGACGTAGTACATGTGCAATATTTTTCATCCTTCTACATTAACAAACAATATTATTGTTATTTTAAAACATTTCCTTGTTTACGGGAATTTTAAACAGCACTACAATTCACATAATTCGTTATCTTAGGTTTTAATCACCTTAAGAAACATGAAAGTATTTCAGAGTTTATGTATCTATTCATTTATTATTATTATTATTATTATTATTATTATTATTATTATTATTATTATTACTTGTGTCATTTACCACTTTTTGAATGTATTTTTATGATTAAATTAAAAAGTGGTATATGACACTTGTGTTTCTTCACTTCTCGTTAAACCATCAGTTATTTGTTTCGCGAAGATAGAAAAATGAATAAAATAAATTTCATAGATAAATTTGTAATTTATTTACATTTGTGTATTTTAAAAAGTATCACATATACAACCGGTTGTCATCACGGATGTATTTTCAAAAAATCGGTAGATACAAAGTCCACGAATTGTTGATTTAAGCTTTAAATAATGACATTTTATTTTAGGAGTGGTATTTAAAAATCCAATTACATTGTATATAAAAGAATTTTTGATTGCATCATGCAATACTGTGTATTGGGATTGATAAAGTTTTTGTTTAATTTTTTGGAAATGAAATATAGGTCAAAATATTTCACTATATAAACGATCGCGCTATGCAATACTGTGTATTGGGAACGATAATTTTTTTATCTTATTTTTTGGAAGTAAAATATAGGTCAACAAATTTTGCTATATAAACGATCTCTTCATTGACAACCGACACTTTAGTTATCAGAGACTATACTAAATTATACTTCAATTACAATTACAAATTATACGACTATTGTTTTTGGAATTGAAAATGGGAAGAGGAGCAAGAAGTGGAAAGTACCCCAAAAAAGGTCATGGTAAGTAAATTTCATTCAAATAATTTATACAGCTATCATCCTAACTGATTAAATGTTTTATGCAGCAATAATTATTTCTGTTTTATATATAATATCATCTAACAAGTCTCAAGTTTGAGAGTAGCTGAGTCAATCAATAACCTTTTCACCACCTAGACTCGAATCCCACTCAGGCAGATCCTAATGTGTAAAGTTTGTCAGTTCGCTTGCTGAAGTTAGGTGGTTTTCTCCGGGAACTCCGGTTTTCTCCATGATTCCAGAACTTGATATAAATGAAAAAAATTTGACATACAAAAACATTGTTCAACTCGACTCCTAACGAATACTAGTATATACTCTACATAGTTTTTTCGGGAAGCAAAAGTATATATATACATGCACACGTATATATGTACTAGTATATAATATATTTTAAGAACATGTTGCTCAAATGAAAACATTATACATGTATATACAATACCATGTTCCCAGCGTTAGATTTTTATTTTCATTAGATTATCAAAGAAAAACTGAAAAAATGGTTTTCAAAAAGTCTCCATTGTTTTACATTTCATGAAATAAAGAATTATAGTTAAAATAAAATTTAAAAAATTAGAACAAAATCAACACAAACTGCTTTGTAAATTACGACTTAAATAATTCAAGGTATATAGCCTTATACATAGCTTGTCAACCACAACGGTTAACTTAGTTGAAATGTACAAATAGAACTCAGTGGGGTTTTTTACCATTTTTGGAAATGGGGCCAGGGTCTGTGCAACTTGGAGTTTTTGCGTCATTTTGAGACAAACTGGGAAATTTAAATGTTGCAAAAATCCATCCCCCCCCCCCCAAAAAAAAAAAAAAAAAAAAAACATAATGAACAATGATGTGTATGAACTAATAATAATTAAGTACATATTACATTTAAAATCATAATGTATTTATTTTCTCTTAGGACGATAAATTTGATTAATTTACAGCAAGAATTTTTTGGCAACATATTTTTGAATCTGTAAATGAAATTTTCGACTTAGTTTGAGATCGCAAGGGGGGATTTTTTTTTGTTACTATTTTAAGTCACCGATCCAGATACTGAAAAATAAAATTTTCAGTATGATTGGGAATTTATGATCCAATTTGGAAAATTTCTAGTCTTTTTGCAGTTGGGAATGGGCCCAATATCGCCCCAAATTAGGCCAAAATAAAATATAAAAAAAAGAAAAAAGAAAAAAAAAAAAAAAACAAACAAACAAAAAAACACTGGAATTGGTCTAGCATGATTGTGTATCATTGTCCTTGTTCTGTCTGTCTGTCGGTCGATTGCCTGGTTAAACCTCATTTATCCTTTTTCAGGGAATCAAAATTTGTAGGTTTTTTAAAAGTTTTATTTATGCAAGTCTGATCAATCAAGGCTGATGAAGAATACTAAAATATGAACCGTTTGAAGAAAAAAAAAAAAAAAAAAAAAAAAAAAAAAAAAAAAACCATGTTGCATGGTTTAATGCCATTACTTGCTTTTTGTCAAGTGAAGTAAAATGTTTTTAAATACAAACTTTCATATTTTAAGGATGCAAAATTGTTTATTATGAAATTATTGTTAGTTCTCTGCAGAGCGAAAAATGATTTTTGGATTATAAAATGGGCATGTTTAGGAACTACTGGATTCTAAATTGACTGTAAATCATACTTATTACTTGAATTAACCTTATTGGTAGAGCTTGTCTTGTAAAGTACCCGTACCAGTTTAAAAGTTTACATTATTATTATTATTATTATTATTATTATCTATTTAAATCAGTTATTGTTGTGATGGTTTTCCAAGATGCACTTTCTTTCGTTTGAATTTCTTACATTTTTCAATAATTAAATATTTATTCATGTAAAATTCCAACAGTCCAACAGAAAGTTGAAATGGACTTAAGCCTCTAATGTTGCTTTTAAAGGTGTGTAATCTGGTTCATAATCACTGAAAAATTCAAACTTTGGCGAATTGATATACATGTAATTGCTATAATTTTTTTCAAAAATTTATACTATAGATTTTAGACAGAAACCATACGGGACACGTGTTGAAACATCTAGAAAGACAAGACAACAACAACAACAACAACATCATAACGAGACTGACACGAGATGGATCGATCCACTCAGAGGATCAGACTCAGAACGTCTGGATCTAGCTGCAATCTTGGTTAAGATCATTGTCAATTTACGCGGTCAAACCACATTACATTGCTTAGAAAATGAGTTGTTTAAAGAACGCAAGTGGAAATTTGCAGATACTAACCACGGTCTAAGGCAATTTATAGATGACTTTCGACATGTCTTTGAATTATATCAGCATGGTTACCTGGGAAAGGACACAATTACTTGTAAAAACTTGAGTTTGGATCTCTGTCCGACCCATATTCGAAAAGCGGGGTCATGTCGTGAAAATTGTGGAGCTTTACATATCTGTAAATTTCATCTCTTAAGCACATGTGAAATTGAAAGCTGTAGATTTGGACATGAACTTCAATCTGATCCTCATAATGTCATGGTTCTAAAAAGTCGATTGGTGAGTGAGCTTGATTTTTGGGAAATCAAGAAAATTTTCAGAAACCTTTCTAACCGCCATGGTCCAACTATTCCTTCCGTGTGTACCTATTATAATGCTAGAGGTTGTAAAACCAATCCTTGTCCATTTCTTCACATATGCCAACATTATATCGATGGAGATTGTAAATTTGGTACACAATGCAAGAGGTCACATGACATATTTGACTACCAGCCACAACAACTTCTTCAAAAGTATGGGCTACAAAATGAGAGCGAGTACCGATTGTTAAGGTTTATCAAGGAAGCAAAAACTGCAACCAATTTTCAGACGATAGAATCAAAATATGGTTCATCCTCCCGTGGATACGTGGCAATAGGTACAAACGTCCAATGTAAAGGGAAGTACGACATGACATCGAAAATGTTCGTAAACGGACCAAAGCTTAAGGATCTTACAAACAATGTATTGTATACGAAACAATCGAGCGATGTAGCTTCTGGTAGCAGATATACCAGCAACCATTCCAACTCTAAGAGCGGAGGTTGGGTCATAGATAACATTTCTAACGGCGATAATGACAAACTTGCAACTCATGTTCTGAAGAAAGAATCCAGCGGTGAACCTTCTACCTGCAACAATCTTGGCATGCGTTCAAGTTTTGAGGACAATGTTGCCGAAAAGCCATTTTTTATTTTAAAATTGCCCAGAAATGGTAAAGAAGGTGATTCAACAGTTGTGCAGGCGATACAAACCGACGAGGATGAAAAAATGCAGAGACAATCAAATCTCGACAAAACTGAAGACAAATCTGAAATATCAAATACTGAGGAAAATCAATCACAGAACACCAGTATAATCTCGTCTTGGATTTTTACTGAAGAGGGTAAAACCATCGAAAAGGTCCTGTCCGAATCTGAAAGAAAGAAAATGGAACGGAAGTACCAAGAATACCTAGTTGCTAAGGAATATGATTTAACAATAGAAGACACAGTGTAAGTCCTTTTTACATTATTTTGTTTGCATGACGTCATAACGCGCACATTGGGTTGTCAACATTGAAGAGCGTGCTGGTTTCCATGGTCGCAAAAATCAATATTAAACTTGTTTATTGTGATGTTTATTTATCACGTGGTTTTTGTATGGACTTTTAAAGAGATTATATTATAAATAATAAAAAATGATATCGATCAAAAGCGTGTGATTTAAATGAGACGCTCATTATTTGTATACATGTAGTTTGCTGTTACGTAATCTTCAATACACAGACATAACTTGGTGACATGACACCTAGAGACCTAGCTACTTGAGCAGAAATCGATTATCGGCATGTATTAAAAATATTTAAACATTTTAGATAAAACTTTATTTCTATGTTGTTTAAGCCTTTTGAATCTCTTCCGTAACTATTGATAAAATCATTTTTGTGAAAATCTTTTTTAAATTACTTGTGCAATAAGCGTACCACATAACCTCGAGAATTCATTCGAGAACATTATTTGCTTTAGCAAGTAAAATATATGTATTTTATATTAAAAGTAAACGAAAAATAAATGAAAATAAAATTTATATTTTTAACAGGTACAAGATTGATTTTTCGACAATGAAAGGCATTCCATACGGACCAGAGAACAAGTCCGGAATTCAGTTCATCCGTCGTTAGAAATGTCCAAACAGACAAAAACGATGACGAAAATACAAAATAAAATGCTTAAAGAAGGGGAAAAAAGAAGAATATGAGGAAATAGAAAGAAGAAGAAAAATACATACATATGCAGTGTAGAAAAAAATCTATTTTGGGGTTAGTCGTAACATAGCCTTTGATGTCAACCTAATTGCTTACTGTTACGATTATATTGGAGATTTTTTTTTTTTTTTATTTTATTATTATTATTAATTTTTTTTTTTTTTTTTTTTTTTTTTTTTTGGTAACTTTGAAATCCTCAATATATTTAAATTAAACACATTACATAGCAAACTAAAATAAAAAAGGGATGACATGTAAGATGAATGGAAGAAAAAAAATTGCAGAATTTAAGAAAGATTTTCAGTATATATTAAATAGCTAATCCATTATTCAACCCACCTTAAACAATGCAAAAGAATTAAAAAACGAAAATTAAAACTCATTATTTTTTATCGATCAAATATTTTGCAACATTAAAAACAACCAAACGGATTTGGCTATTTCCAAATGAGTAAGATATGATAGTGTACAGTCTGTAGAGCTCCAAGATCTAACAGCAATTTCCACGAATTAAATAAAATGACAAGAAAGAAATCATTAATTTATATGATTATTGTTTAGACGGTTTGAGATAAAATGATTTTTTACTTTTTAATTTTTAAAATTTTTACTTTATTTTTGGACTTTATACCTTTTAGATATCTAAAAAAATATATTTTTTTTAAATTCTTACTTTATATTCTTACTCTCGCCATTTTAGATTTCTAAAGATATTTTGTGAAACAATTTCTATATTTAGTTTTGTTTGAAAACAGTAAAAGATAATTGAAACAAACTTTAACTGCTCACAAATAACCAAGGAAGAGTTAGATTTTTTTCTATTAACTGGACTTTTTATAAAATGTAGATTGCTTCATGGTAGTTTATTACTTACAAATACGGCAGATGCGACAAGCAAATCACCGTTAACATATCATACTTGGAATTTTGGATTTTGCTGTGCAGGTGTGTGTACATTCTATGTAGCTTTGGAATTATTCATTTAAAAAAAAAAAAAAAAAAAAAAAAAAAAAAAAAAAAAAAAAAAAAAAAAAAAACTTATAGTCGGATGATGCTTTCTTTTGATAGAGAGTGAAGTTTGAGAATTTCTACATTTTTATTATCAAGCTTTGGAATTATTCATTTAAATAATAATTTTAAAAAAATGAATATCTTATAAATGGCGGATGAAGCTTTCTTTTGATAGAGAGTGAATTTTTAGAATTTCTACAAGCTTTAGAATTATTCATTAAAAAAAAAAAAAAAAAAAAAAAAAAAAAAAAAAATAAGGTAAACATGTTATGGTTGGCGAATGAAGCTTTCTTTTGATAGAGAGTGAATTTTTAGAATTTCTACAGTTTTATTATCCGTGTATCATCATGACGGGAAGAATTTTCCACAAGCAAAATAATTGTTATCAAAACCCTAGCCAGCTGTATCGATACTTTTCCTACACTGGACAATGAAACTTTCAGCTGATCGCCACCTAGATTACTATGAAGTTAATGGAAAAGAAAAAGAAAAAAGTATTCCGCACATATTTTTAAAAGGGAATTCTCGCCACGGCATGAAGAAATGTCAGATAAGTCAGTTTTTTAAAAAAGCTATTACTTCAAATGTCTTCCAGTGTTTGATAATTCTTGGAGCACAACGTGTGGCACAAAAAATAAAAAGAAAAAAGTATTTTGCACTTATTTTTAAAAGGGAATTCTCGCCATGGCATGAAGAAATGTCAGATACATTTTTGTAAGTCAGTTTTTTTAAAAAAAAAAAAAAAAAGCTATTACTTCAAATGTCTTCCAGTGTTTAATAATTCTTGGAGCACAACGTGTGGCACAAAATAAAAATAAATAATCCTCACAATAATTGTTTTTATTTTATTTGTTTTTTTAACTGTTTGTACATGCTTATTTAATGTTTTCCAGTTCTCCACCTAAGATAGACTTGAGCAAGTCTACATCTAAGCTTTGTAGGGTTAGAGGCAGTTAAATTACCACAGGTTGAATCAGCTATTCTGCAGCTCAATATTGGAAGTCATGATCAGTTTTCAGGAAATTCCGAGTGATTGATATGAATATAGCTTGAGAACTAGATGTTCCCTCATTGACAATGATTAACATAAAACCCATTTAGTTCCTTGTATTAATACCGAGCAAACCAGTAATTTAAGTCGACGGCAAAACAACGCCGGTATTAAGCTGGGGTTCGTCCCGCAGCGGTAACACGCCATAACTAACAATAAGGTCAACGTCCCCCCAGGCACGTACCAGTATACTTCACACACACACACACACACACACACACACACACACACACACACACACACATATATATATTCAGAAGAGTGTTTCATAACGTTAACGTACATGGGATAACTAATTATAACAATAAAACTACACTGGGGAAAACCCCGAACGAAAACAGAAACTGCTTCTTTAATCCACTGATTAAATATTAAACTCGTGACTGATTGGTACTATTTAAATGATCAATGTGGTTGTGGTAATTGTAATGTTGTTTAACGTCGCATCAGCAATTTTTAGGCTATTCCAACAAGAGCTAGATTATAATTCTCTATGGATTAATCTAAGAACAAGTTTAGGTATTTGTGTGATGTACGATCGTCCTGCCGTGTACTAGCATGCACTCGGAGTGGCTTTTTGGTAAGGTGCTAGCTCACCAAATCAGTATGCCGCAGGAAAGCATCCCCCCTCAATCAATTATCCTTGCACTTTGTGAACCAGTCGATATTCTATCCTCCTAACGTCGAGCGCCAAGCGATTAAGCATTATCTCAAATTTTAAGGTCTAATGTATGTCTCGACCGGGGTTCGAACCCACAACCTCCACCGAGGCGGTCATTATGATAAAGATGTTGTTTAGGTACTTTTACAACGACCTTAGAAAGAGAGAGATTTTTTAAATAAACTTATTACCACACTATTGAAAGAATGTGAATATTAGATAGTGTACACTCGAGCTTCGGCAATGAAACTGGTTAACATGTGTTAGGCAAAGAGGGCAAGTGCCACAGTCAATAAGGCAAGTGAAACAAATACAAATTCATAACGTTTAGACTAAGTACTAACTGTAATAACTCCCGATCACTAACTGTAATACTTCCAACTACTAACTGTAATTCCCGACATATTCTACGAAGAGAAAAGGGCGGACTGTGACAAGTGATATTGTTGGCGGATAGGACATAGTGGTGCTGTCAACTAAAGGCTTCTGGAATCATGTATTGTGTTCGAACTCCAATCGGGTCTTCGAAATTCCCTGAGATAATTCCCTCATCCATAAAGGCGCTCAGTCTAAAAAGTCGTTAAGTACTCTTCAATGAGGTATGGTCTCGTAAAAAACGCAGCCAGTCAGACAATCTCACCAGATGAGTTAGATACGATACGATATCTTAATATATAATTAAACAATATTGACCAGTTATGGTGAAGATTGTTGTGACAGATTGATGTATTTGCGCTGCTTTGGTCCAATTGTGAGCAAAAATAAAAGCCGACAGGGATCCGTATTAACACGAACTCGGACTGTATACATACGTCCCTGATAACAGTTAAAATATATTGCATTTTACCGTTAAAAACATGAACCTGTTTAACATATAATTTATTTTGAATCTTTCCATTAAAAACACTAAACACTAAAAGTAAGGAAAAAGAAATTCCGAAGTTTACAAAACTTCCGGAACATAAATACTTTTGAGTGACGATCTCACTGATATCATTAATGCCAATCTAGGTCTCTTTAAACTGAGTATCAATGCATTGTGATAGAACACAATGGGACCGGGTACAGGTAAAATGCAATCCTGAAATATGGATAGATGAATGTATCGTGAATAAAATGTCGCGCTCCGATTTCTTGCGAATAACAGCCCCGAATTTCTCGTAGAAAGACGGGAGCTAGCGGATCAAGTAGGGCACCACAATCGCTCTCTTAAAGGGCTTCTAGATCCACCCACCAGGAACCGAAACAAAACCTATCAACATCTAGCCTATTACATTTCCCAGATCCAGTACTCTAGTAAGATCTAGCCCACCAGTGCATTCCTATCCAGCTTACCCACTGATCTAAACATTGATAGTAATTTCCGTTTTAGGAGCAAAAAACATTTTACTTTTAATAATGGCTCTTAAAAAGTAATAGGCACAGCTGTTTGTTGACACACACCTCCGAGCCATGAGGTGATGGCCTACTACTCAAAATTAAAATCTATATTTTAAACCTTCTCGCACCATAACCTGAAAAGTGGGGGCGCCAGCATGTAGATCCGAAGTGCGACGGATCGACACTCTCAGGTTAACCGAAATCAGCTCAACTTACCGCTGACTCAAAACTGTAAATTACTATCTCCTTGCCAGCGGGCGCTTTTCTCACATACACTTAATTACTTAATTCTTAAATAAATAATTAAATAATTAAACTAATTAATCAGATTATATTTCGGCGCAGACCAATACACTTATAACGGTTGCGTTTAACAGACACAGCTACACTGCGGATAGCTGGACCATTATAAGTCAAATTACAAGTTGAATAACATTTATCAAAATTATCTCCCCCATGACCGTCGACACCTTTCACATGTCAGTCTAAGCATATAAGACCAAAAGAGTTATCCCTCTATGCAAAATTATAAGATTCGCCTCCCTTAGACTGTTAATTAATACTAATCCCATACTTTCGGCACTTAACTAAAACAAATATGTTAAAAGCCGCCGCTGGCAAGATCTATTCGTTTATTTTAAAAACTTTATACTATTTAACCTTTCCAGTTTTCTGCGCAATAACATCACCTACTGTCACCGTGGCCGCGGCCATAGTTAAAAGCGCATAACTAAGTCGCAGTAGCTATTTATTCACTTATTTATCTATTTATTTATACAACTTTTTAGCACAGACTAACCAATCCTGCGAAGGTCAGGTCCGTCCACGACTACCTATGCTTAGTTGGATCACTGCAGGTCAAAATTATATAAGTAAGTAAATAGATAAATCAGTGAATAAATTTTGTTTTATACCCGAACACACACAAACACGCACACAAATGAGAACATGAAGAGTTTATGGCTGAGCAGATGTGTCCCACTCCGAGGCGTATGGAATTTGCATGAAATCGAGTACATGAGGCCGGGGATATGGCGGCCGTAAAAAGCGGCCTTTCTCCTTAAAACTTCTCCCCAGTACAAATGTGGAATGAAAGTCCAAGCTTTTTATATGTTTACTCACGGTATGCAACTTGAAGGATGTAAGTACAATGCTAAAAATTAGAAAAAAATAAACAAAAATAGCAATGTGGCTTCAAAGCTGGTTATCTTAAATCATCGCAAGTTGATTGTCTTATATGTATTTTTTATATGTCATTAAATATGTTTTTTCCTTTCAGGGACCCCTTTTAATCTATCGGTGCCTCTGTTCGCCAATTCCCATACCGTCCTTTACGGTACCCTGCCCCCTTTCTACTTCTTTCTGTACCCGTCCAGTACCGGACAAGATACAATCAAGTATCTAAAAAGCAAATAAAAATAACCGGTGCTGCACAGCGGGACAAAAAAAATAAATAAACTGTACTATACAGTATTTCCTCTCTTTTGTTGTTAGTTCTGTGAGTATCTGTCAGGATGTGTCTGAATGTGAAGTGTGCGCCTTTCGAATGAGACGTTAAGCCGGAGGTTCCGTGTACCCGCCAGCCTAACGGGGCACGATAAAGATCCCTTATGTTTATCGAAAACAGAGTAGGCGTTTACGCCGGCATAGGACCCCTTCAATTTTATCATCAAAACTAACATCCATGCTTTCGATCTCCCATTATTAAGTCCCACATTCGGAAACAGGCTTCAAATAACCCCACCCATCAATACTTTTTATCAAAATTTCAAAATTTTTCTTTTTGCGTGCTCTCACGCCTGGTTTACCTATACCCTGGCTGTTGACCCGGGGCACTTCACTTAAACCTTGGCGCCCCCTGTCCCTATGCGTTCTCCTGCTTTTCCACAGTGCTGGCATCTTCGTCTAAGTCTGAGTATAGCGCATTATTAGTTAAATCATGGAAAACCCAATTAAAATAAACAGACTGCACAATGGCCGCAAGGCCCCATGTAGACGTTAAACTCCATCAACTCGTCGTCGAATAACAGCAGTGACCTCTATTATGGTCATCGACCACTGCTGTAGCTCAGTTGGTAGAATGCTCGCTACGAGGAGATCGTGGTTTCGAACCCCGACCGGGACTGACCCAAGACTTGAAAGTTGGTAGTGACTGTTCTTTCGCCAAGCATTCGGCATTACGAAATGAAGTCACGGTTCTTTCGGATGGTAACTTAAAATAAACGAGGTTCCGTGTCACGGTACTGAGGCATGGCACGATAAAGATCCCTGCTGTAAAATGCTATCAGTGCAACGCATAGGTAAAACTACTGCACCGTTTCGTCTATAGCTGACGACGTCTCGATATATGTGAAATATTCTTGACTGTGACGTTTGTCATGAAATTATAAAATTTCATATAGTTGTGGTAATATGCCTGGAAAATACTCCGAATGAAACAAGGAACATCTAATTATTTTTTTACTAAATTTATATAATAATATTCAACAAAAATAAAAGTCGACTCTTAATATAAACAACTTCCCCCCCCCCCCCAAAAAAAAAAAAAAAAAAAAATTAAAAAAAAACCAAACTGTTTGTAATATCAATGTTACTTTGAGTTCCGAACACAAATGAGACTGGAAACGTCTCAGGAAAAGTCCTGAATATACACTCCCATCCACACTCTGGATTTAACAGAAGAATGTTTTAATCTCGAATTTAATGGATTCTTCTCCGCATAATGACAATATGTCCATTAATCTTTGTATTCTTCTATTTCACAATTATATTCTGGATACATAATGAGGTATTTGTTCCTCTCATAAACTGCTTCGCATTATATTTGTATTTTTAAGTTTATAGCATTCCAGACAATTAATTATATAATGACTTTTCTATCTTCTCAAAATTTCAATAAGAAAGCTGACAATAGTTCAAATTTTGGCTATTATTAGGATACACCTGAGACTGGCAGCTTTAAAAACTACCACTGCCAAGAGTAGACTGAAGCACCTGGGGGTATTTATATTCATGTTCTGAAATAACATCTTCATAACCCATGCTTGTCTTTACAGCACATGTGTTTACTTCAAACACTCCAGCCAGTCTGACCACTCAATGTCATCCCATCTAAAACTACACCTTCCATGTACCAAATAACTGACAACTCATTTGCATATTTCAGTAGTCAAAACTACCTGACTCCAATATAGACCAAGTTTGACACCTGTGTCAAAAGAGGCTACCAGTGGGATATACTAATACCTTATGTAACTAAAAAAAACAATTAAGTTTGTGACAAACCTCCCCACCAAAAGATTAAAATACTTTTTTTTAATCACCCTTTAACAAAACAAACTTAAAAACAACAAAACTGCAAAACATAGCATACTAAATAGAAAACTGTAAAATGACTAATTATTAACAATCTAACCTGGACAGATAATCTGCCACAACGTTGCATTTTCCACGTACATATGCAACAGAATATTTAAATTCCTGCAAAATCAGACTCCATCTTAATAACCTCTGATTTGTCATTTTGACCCTCTGCAACCAAGTTAGTGGCTGGTGATCAGATTCAATACAAAATTCAACACCCTCAAGATACTGGCGTAAAAGTTTTACTGCCCACACAATAGCATAACATTCTTTCTCTATTACAGAATAATTTCATTCAGGACCACTAAACTTTTTACTGAGATACATCACAGGATGTCTACCATCATCAAACTCCTGTTCCAACACTGCACCAACACCTGTATCACATGCATCAGTCCTTAGATAAAAACCTTTGCTAAAATCTGGACTACGCAATACTGGCTTACTTAGCAAAACTTGTTTCAACTTATCAAAATGACTTTGTAAATTTTCTGACCATTTTATGTGTTTAGGCATTGATTTCTTAGTAAGGTCAGTAATTGGAGCTGCTATATTTGAAAACTCCGGTATGAATTTCCTATAAAACCCTATAAGTCCCATAAATGACCTGACCTGTTTTTTGGTTTTAGGCACTGGAAAGGATTTTATATTTTCAAGCTAATCTACAGTAGGTTTTATGATACCATTACCTACCACATGACCCAAGAAAGTTAATTCTGGATAACCAAAACAACATTTACTTGGTTTAGCGGACAAATTTGCATCCCTTAATGCTTGAAACACAATACGCAAATGTTCCAAATGCTCAATCCATGAATTACTGTATATACCAATATCATCAATGAATGATTCAGCAAATCCATCAAACCCCTTTTAAACCTTGTTCATAAGACGAACAAAAGTGGCCCCAGCACATACCATCCCAAATGGCATTACAGTAAACCTAAATTGTCCAAAAGGGGTTACAAAGGAGCTTTTTTGCTTTGCATCTTCATCTAGTGGCACTTGATAATAACCCTTTGTTAAGTCTAATTTACTTATGTACTTGGCTTTACTTATTCTGTTTAAAATATCCTCCATTTGAGGCATCGGACTTGGATCAAACACAGTTTGAGCATTGAGGAGCCTATAATCTACTACTAACCTTAAGCTTAAATCAGGCTTCTTAAGCAACAATATAGGTGCTGAGTAAGGACTATCTGAATCCTCAATTAAACCCAATTCTTTCATTTCTTGTAACTCTTTCTTTACCTGATCCCTAATTGCATAAGGTATTGGATATGGTTTTTTATGTACAGGTACATCAGTGACTGTTTTTACCGAGTGATGTATTAATGATGTCCTCTTAGGTACATCACTGAAAATATCAGCATATTCTGATAATAAATCATGTAACTGATTTGTCTGATCTGATGTTAATTCCGTACATACATGTATATTTTGTACCGACTCAGTACATGAAAGTTGTACTGTGGGAATATCTTGATAGTCTGACAATGTTTCGTTCTCATTATGTACTATACCTGCTATAACATCTAAACATGCCAATATTTCTGCTTTCTGTTCTTCTTTACTTACTTCTTCTCTTTCATACCACCTCTTAAGCATATTTATGTGAAATATAGTTTGCCTCTTGTTAGACATTTTAACTTAATAATCTACTGGACTTACTTTCTTAATAACTTCATAAGGGCCTTTCCACTGAGCTAACAACTTAGAAGTGCTTGTTGGTAACAATACCAGAACTTTTTGACCTACCCCTAATTCTCTTTTTTTAGTTTTCCTGTCATAATATGTTTTCTGTCTTTGTTTAGCTGTAGTTTCATTTTGTTGAACCATGTCAGAAACTACTTTCATTCTATCTCTAGTTTCTAATATATAACTTACTACTGATGACGATTCATCTGATGGTTCTTCCCACTGCTCTTTAAGCACAGATAAGGGACCTCTTATATGACGTCTATACATCAATTCAAAAGGAGAGAAACCTGTAGTTTCATTAGGAACCTCTCTATAAGCAAACAACACATATGGGAGATGTCGATCCCATTCTCTGGGTTCTGACACAGTGTAAGTTTTAAGCATTCGTTTGAGCGTGTCATTAAACTTTTCTACAAGTCCATTAGCCTGAGGGTGGTAAGTAGTAGAACATAATTTATCTATCTTAAGTAGACGACATAACTCCTTAATAACACCTGACATAAAATTTGATCCCTGGTCTGACATGATTTCTCTAGGTATACCTACTCTTGAAAACATTTCCATCAGTGCTGCTGCCACGGTTTCAGATTCCTGGTTTTTTAACGCAAACCCCTCTGGGTACCTAGTTGCATAATCTACACATACCAGTATATAACGGTTTTTCCTATCAGTCATAGGTAATGGCCCAACAAAATCTATAGCTACTCGCCTAATAGGTTCATCCATTGATGGGATAGGAATGAGAGGTGCTTTAGATTGACCTGCCTTCGTTTTAGCCTTCTGACATTCTGGACAAGTCTTACAATAATCTTTTACATCTATAAATATGCCTGGCCAAAAGAAGCATTGCAAAATGCGCTCTCTGGTCTTTTTATTGCCAAGATGTCCAGCTAATAAAGTATCGTGAGCTAACCTTAATACTGTACCTCGATATTTCTTTGGTATGACTATTTGATTTAATGGATGTTCTGTTTCGACCTGATAAACTCTATACAATATTCAATCTTTCATAACAAAATAAGTTTTACCTTCATGTGGCCCCTCGATAGCAATTTGTCTAATTTTGTTCAGACTTGTATCTTGTTCTTGTTCTTGAATTAGACTTTCCTTGCTACAAAATTGTATAAATGTGTCACTTGCCTCCTGATTTTCTGATGCAGGTTTAGTCTTGACTTCTGTTTCTGCATTACTTTGTGACCTAGTTTGTACTGCTAAACATTCATCAGACACACCTACCTTTTGCTCTGTATTAGCAAAAATTGGTGTTTTAACAGTACTTACCTCTTGTTTAACTTTAACGTCAGTATTACCTTCCATTATATTATTGACTGTACAGTTTTTACTTTCTGTCTGTTTTGGGATGAATGTATTTACATAATTACCCACAATAATATTTGCAAATGGAGTATCCAACACTAAAGCTAAAACTTTGCCCGACATAAATGGAGTATTTATATCAACCATTACCTCTGGACACTCTCTTCTTGAACCATCAGCTAGAGTTATCTCCTTGATATTACCGGTTTTGTCCTCTTGTAATACAAGTTTACTATTTACAAACACAGTTGAACTACCAGTATCTCTCAGGACTGTTACTGTTTATTACCTACCTTTCCTTTCACTAAATCTATACCTGTAACTGCTGAATTTTCAGATATTCTGTCACTCTCTCTTATACTTGATAACTTAATAGTCACTTCGTTGTCACGAACAGGATGTGTTTTACTATTTTCTAAACAAACAGCTAACTTATCAGGTACTTTGCCACTACCTTTACCCTCTCTATCTTGCTTATCATGAAATTTCTTAAGGGGACAGTCTTTGGCAATATGACCTTGCCTATTACAGTAATAACACCTTCTACTGTCAGTATTGCCTATACCCGATTTATCACTGTTTCCAGCTCGAGACCTTGATGGAATTTGTTCTTGTTTTGACCTATCTGGAAAATTTTTACCCGAGTTGTTAAAATGTGAAATCTTAAAACGAGAAGGATTACTATTTTTTGAGCGGATTGGTAGGACTCTGCCAATGCGATTACATCCGGGACATTTTTAGGATTATGCTCTAAAATCCATAATTGTAATTCCTTAGTACAATTCTGTATTAATTGTTCCCTAAGAAATAAATCATACAACTTATCATAATCACTTTCATTATCCTCTCTTTCACACCAGTGATTAAGAAATGACTCTGCTCTAACACTGTACTCCTTAAATGACTCGTCAGGTAATTGCCTACATGCCCTAAACTTTTCCCTAAGCCGCAGATGTGAGTTCATACCTTTTCAAAATACTAGCCTTGATAACATCATAATTATCACTATCATCATTACCAAGCCTCGAATAAGCCTCTAAAGCCCTACCACACAATAAAGGGACCAACCTAACAGCCCACTCAGATTTAGGCCATTTATGTAACAAAGCCAACTTTTCAAAAGTTTTTAGAAATATGTCAGGGTCTTGACCTTCCTGAAATTTCGGCAACTTAACATTTTTACTACCAGAACTAACATAACTAGCCATATAACCTGGTGTGACTGCTAGTTTAGCAGCCTGATCCAACTCTTTTTCCTTTAAAGCTAGTTCCTTTAACTTAAGGTCCCTATCAGCTTCATCCTTTTGAATAGCCCTTTTTGCTGCACGATCCTCTCGTTCAGCAATCTGAATTTCCCGCCACATATCCATACACTCCTTCAGAGTGGTGCCTTTATCTAATAAATCTGCCATCCAAGTTTGAAGATTCTCAATCCTAATGGCAGACTTATGTACCTAACTGAATGAAATTGATTTTTTTTTCTGGAATACTATATTTTATAATGTACCTTGAGTCACTCCAAGTATTTATGCATATCCCACCGCTGCCACCATTGTCATGAAATTATAAAATTTCATATAGTTGTGGTAATATGCCTGGCAAATACTCCGAATGAAACAAGGAACATCTAATTATTTTTTACTAAATTTATATAATAATATTTAACAAAAATAAAAGTCGACTCTTAATATAAACAACTTCCCCCCCCCCCCAAAAAAAAAAAAAATAAATTAAAAAAAAACCAAACTGTTTGTAATGTCAATGTTACTTTGAGTTCCGAACACAAATGAGACTGGAAACGTCTCAGGAAAAGTCCTGAATATACACTCCCATCCACACTCTGGATTTAACAGAAGAATGTTTTAATCTCGAATTTAATGGATTCTTCTCCGCATAATGACAATATGTCCATTAATCTTTGTATTCTTCTATTTCACAATTATATTCTGGATACATAATGAGGTATTTGTTCCTCTCATAAACTGCTTCGCATTATATTTGTATTTTTAAGTTTATAGCATTCCAGACAATTAATTATATAATGACTTTTCTATCTTCTCAAAATTTCAATAAGAAAGCTGACAATAGTTCAAATTTTGGCTATTATTAGGATACACCTTTAAAAACTACCACTGCCAAGAGTAGACTGAAGCACCTGGGGGTATTTATATTCATGTTCTGAAATAACATCTTCATAACCCATGCTTGTCTCTACAGCACATGTGTTTACTTCAAACACTCCAGCCAGTCTGACCACTCAATGTCATCCCATCTAAAACTACACCTTCCATGTACCAAATAACTGACAACTCATTTGCATATTTCAGTAGTCAAAACTACCTGACTCCAATATAGACCAAGTTTGACACCTGTGTCAAAAGAGGCTACCAGTGGGATATACTAATACCTTATGTAACTAAAAAAAAACAATTAAGTTTGTGACAACGTTAAACACCATTACTCAACTCAACTCTATTACGGTCATCGTTGATAGTACGGTGCATTAATACGAGGCACTAAAATTATACAATATTCTATAAATAAATAATTAACGAAGTATTATCGAGCTCCTTCAAATAGATTTTATTCGCGGTACCTCAAATTTACCCCTTATTATCCCTTTGAGAATTTTCGAAAAATCACTTTGAATAAAAATGTGAATTATGACAAATGAGTTGATTTAGTCATTTAAGGCTTTTTCTGTCAAAAAAATTTGAATTTGTCATTTGTGACTTAGTAAGGGATACATAACACCATTTAAAATACACCTGGATATTAATGAAGGACAATTAATGCAATCTGTCATGTTTCACCTTCGATTCTATGGTTTTCCGTAAATCCGTGCGCGTGCTCCAAGCTCAAAATCCCTGGTCGGAGGATTCCGTTTATTTACAGCTAAAAGAAATGAAATTTTAGAAAATGAATGTCACGGATCGTGGTTAGAAGATATCTTTTTTTTAAAAAAAAATATATTTTTAGAAAACCAAAAAAAATCAGAAAATTGAAAAACTTTATGCAGCTTTAACGGTTTGGGAAAATTTGTGATATGAAGATAATTATTGTATGTTGAAGATACGCTATTTAAAGCGATGGTCCAGAAATTGGAGGAAAATTCAAGTCCAAGTAAACGTCAGATAAATGTTTTCATCAAACAGCCAGTTGTTGGGCTGACAAACTTTCTTACAATAAAACTTATGTACTTCCGGGAGCGGGTTTTTTGGTATTTTTGGTAACACACACACACACACACAACACACACACACACTCTCTCTCTCTCTCTCTCTCTCTCTCTCTCTCTCTCTCTCTCTCTCTCTCTCTCTCTGTTTTCTTAATCGAACGTGTTTTGGTACAACATTAGCCCACATATATATGCGGTAGTGCCAAAGTTTATTCGTGAAAGTAATATGACTGATGGTGTGACCTTTTTTAGAAAGCGCAGCTGGTAACTTTGATAGGGGTTATCTCTGTTTTAACTAATTTACAAAACTGTCAAAAGATGTAGTTTGGTTTCTATTGGTATACGTTTGTACTGGATAGGGCCATAACCTTGCATGTCACTGAACTGGTGAATTATTCTGTATTCCAGTAATGAGGTCAGATATAACAGTATCATATTTTTATATCTACATTTTAAATGAGTAACTTGGAGCTTATTGCTACTTACTTAAAACATTTCAGAAAAATAATTTCATGTAGAAAGGATAAATTGAAGTATAAAATGACGAGCTTTTTAAAATCCTTACGGGGATTTAATATGGTAAAACACACAAACACTGATTCCAAAAGTACATTTTATACTCCAGCTAAGATGGCACATATTTTGGTGTCAGTTAATTACGACAAAAAGCATGCGTCATTACGGTATGTGACATGATACAAAATGTTATATCTTCTAAAACCTTGAAAAACTAGAGCTACGGCAGACGTGAATCAGACAGTAGCTTATTTAATTTCTGCCTTCAGGGTAATACTTTTGTCCATGCATTTCGGTTAAGTGAATATTATGTTAATCGAGGTTACTGGAAAAACACATATTCATTACCGGGGTGGGGTGGGGGTGGGGCGGTTGTTGAAAAATGTAACTGTCACCAGAACTTCACAAGTAATACCTTTTAATACATCAACCTTTGCTACCAAATGGTTACATAAATAAGTACATTACATTCAGTTGTAATTTTTAAATATCTACAAGACTTTTTAGATGGCCAAGTAGCTCAGTCAGTAGTTTTTTACTCTAATGGTATTTTTCATAAAATGTATTTCTTAATGCATGCCCTTGTGGTCAGTAGAGCATTTTTCTACCATTGAGAAGGTCCCAGGTTTGAGTTCTGGTTTGGCAGCTCCATTTTTTCCCTTTCCTGTTACAAATAGGGTTTCATCCAACCCTGTGAAGTGGCCAATCAACAAATTGGTCTTTGGGTAGAACCTGGTTGTAAAACCAGGCTTAATAGTTGGCCGGGTAGCTCAGTCAGTAGAGCATTCAAATAGTATTGGGAAGGTTCAGGGTTTAAGCCCCAATTTGGCCATTGCATCTTTTCCCTTTCCTGTTACATATATAATACCAATAGCCCAGAAATGACCATTTGATTTTTATACACCACATAAATAAATTTCAAGTCTTAATTTGTGTAAAAAGATGTTTCTGATGCGTAGGAATCTTCTTGTTACATATTCTTAAAAGATAAAATTATAATTTATATAATCATCAAACAATATGTAACAAGAAGAACTCAGTACGATGGTGAAACATAATTTACACTAAACTAATTCAGTTTAAGGAAACATTGAACATACTCTCATTGTGCTCTTGTGTTAAATGGAAATATCTATAAGAATGAAAACAATAGTTTACTATATATGATAGCAAAAAAAAAAAAAATAAAAAGTGAAATCTTAATAGCATTTAAAAGTCTTAGTTTACAATATAATGATGTTTATATCACATTTTGAAAATAAGTTACCTCCCTTTTTTGTTTATTTTGAAATACCTATTTTTATGAAAGAGTATGATAGTTAATTAACAAACGTTTCATGGGTTTTTTTCAGTTTATGGACCTGGTAGGCACCCCGAAAATATGGACCGAACTGTAGAGAGATTATTGTTTATGTATTATAGTTGCCGTTCATGACTGTAACTTTGTATTTGCATAAATCCACTGATTAAACTAATCGGATTAAGATGTACTTTTTGTTAGTATAATATTATGCCACCAAGGAATATCATGTGATGTAAGCAAACATAATACCGACTGGAGCCTCCAGTCTGTATTGCAAAATATCCCCCGGAGTAAAATCAGTGCATTCATTAGAAAAACAAATTTATGAGGTATAATATTTACTATTTACTTATAATTTCTTATTTGTTTATTTTATTTTATTTTATTTATTTATTTATTATTATTATTTTTTTTTTTTTGTAGATCATGCCATTTGTAACAGTAATTAATATTTAAGTATGCATTTTAACAAAAGTAAGCCAGCCCCTGGGGCCAATATGATGCAAAGTTATATGGAAAGACGACTAACAGACCTGCACTACAAGAGTGGTCCATCTATACAGAATTATAAAGATAAAGTTATAGCCTTTGTTATAGGGACTGTAATAATTGCTCTGCTTCCCTATCTTCATATAGGTATGGACACATATACAAAAGATCTAATATTTATCTTTTATAAAGATGCTAAGCTATACAAATATAGATTGTACTTAAGTGAAAAATATTAAATAAATTATGTATGGGTAATTTTGTAAATATAATGTCTCCAATTAACAATTGTTTTTGAGAGACCCCATAACTTCACTTTTTCAATGTAAACCATGCTGTACTGGCTATAACAATGTATTAAAGTGACATAACATAACATAACATAACATAACATAACATAACATAACATAACATAACATAACACATAACATAACATAACATAACATAACATAACATAACATAACATAACATAACATAACATAACAATAACATAACATAACATAACATAACTTTATATCCACTTTCTCCAAAGATATTGGAAGGACTGACTTCCCTTTAACTGTGTGAACTTGTTATAAGATTATTCCTTTCAGAAAGCATTGTAAATTGTTAAAACATGTACTAGCAAAATGAAAAGGTTATCAATAATTAATAGACCCACCACAACGCTTTACATCTCATGACTAAAATAATGAACGTACTTGCCTGTGTGTATGTAGTGGGGAGGGGGAGTGAGTTGAGTAATGATGTTTAATGTCCCAGTCAAGAATATTTGACTTATATCGAGATGTTGCCAGCTATAGGAAAAAGTGCAGAAATTTTGCCTGTGCGTTGTGCTGATGGTATTGTACAGCAGGGTTCTTTATTTAGCCATGACTAACATGACACTGGACCTCCCAGCTCATAATTTAATCATCGGTAAACAATGACCGTAAGGAATCCGTTTTTTACAGCTAAAAGGAATGAAATTTGGAAAATGAATCTCATGGATCGTGATAAGAAGTTATCCATTTAAAAAAAAAAAAATTTAGAAAACAAAAAAAATTCAGAAAATTGAAAAACTTAATGCAGCTTTAATTGTCTAGTGGATTTTCAGTACTAGTCAGCTTTAGAGATTTGATGACCATTAAGCTTTCTTATTTTTTCAGGAATTTTTTATTTGAAAATCTGGGTGCCAGGAAAGCCAAAAGTGGATAGAAAAAAATGTAGATGTTCATGTTTTGATACAGTTTTCAGAGGTACAGTAACCACTCTGAGTATAATAAATCATACTGTTTTATATTCTATATATATTCTAAATGTTCACTTTGTCATTGGATACATGTTTACTTTGTCATTTAAAAAATGTTCACTTCGTCATTAGATACATGTTCACTTTGTCATTTAAAAAATGTTCACTTCGTCATTAGATACATGTTCACTTCGTCATTTAAAAAATGTTCACTTCGTCATTAGATACATGTTCACTTTGTCATTTAAAAAATGTTCACTTCGTCATTAGATACATGTTAACTGTTGTTGGGTACATGATCACTTTGTCATTGGATACATGATCACTTTGTCATTGGATACATTATCACTTTGTCATTTGATACATTTTTACTTTGTCATTGGATACATGATCACTTTGTCATTGGATACATTATCACTTTGTCATTTGATACATTTTTACTTTGTCATTGGATACATGATCACATTGTCATTGGATACATTATCACTTTGTCATTTGATACATTTTTACTTTGTCATTGGATACATGTTTAGTTTGTCATTGGTAACATGTTCACTTTGTCATTGGATACATGTTTACTTTGTCATTTAAAAATGTTCACTTTGTCATTAGATACATGTTCACTTCGTCATTAGATACATGTTCACTTTGTCATTTAAAAAATGTTCACTTCGTCATTAGATACATGTTCACTTTGTCATTTGAAACATGTTCACTTAATCATTAGATGCATGTTTACTTTGTCATTAGATACATGTTCACTTTGTAGTTAAATAAATACATGATCACTTTGTTATTAGATACATGTTCACTTTGTCATTGGATACATATTCACTTTGTCATTAGATACATGTTCACTTTGTAGTTAAATAAATACATGATCACTTTGTTATTAGATACATGTTCACTTTGTCATTGGATACATATTCACTTTGTCATTAGATACATGTTCACTTTGTCATTTGAAACATGTTCACTTAATCATTAGATTAGATACATGTTCACTTTGTCATTGGATACACATTCACTTTGTCATTAGATACATGTTCACTTTGTCATTTGAAACATGTTCACTTAATCATTAGATTAGTTACATGTTGACTTTGTCATGTAAAACATGTTCACTTAGTCATTAGATACATATTAACTTTGTCATTAGATATATGTCCATTTTGTTGTTGGATAAATGTTCACTTTGTCATTTGATACATATTAACTTTGACATTAGATACATATTCACTTTGTTTTTTGAAACATGTCCACTTAATCATTAGATTAGATACATGTTCACTTTGTCATTAGAAACCTGATCACTTTGTCATTTGATACATTTTCATTTTGTTATTGGATTCATTTTCACTTTGTCATTGGATACATGTTAATTCGTCATTAAGCATGAAGGTAACCTGGTTAGTCAAAGAACAAATAAGAGTATACTCCTATTTGAGCATTTATTAGCTTACCTGGGTGAATGCTCAAGATTAACAATACAAATGTTTAGTTTGTATTCTGTTGTCTGTAAATATTCATTTAAACAGCTTCTCCAGAACCAGTAATCATGTTGCAATGTAATGTTGTCATGCACAATCCCTTTCAAGTTTGTAAAGCTTGTTAACCTTAACCCTTACTCATGGTCATAATAAAACTAATATCAAAACCTTTAAATAACGTTTTTTTTCATGAACCAAATTGTTTGAAATATATATATATATGGGTATATCTGATTAACCTTGATTAATCTTCATGGTCAGTGACCAGTGTCTGTCTGTCTATCTATCTATATCAATTCTTCATTCATTCATCCATCTATCCATTCATTGATTCATTCGTTTTATTTACTGTAATTATTTATTTCTTTAATTATTCATTCATTCATCCATCCATCTATTTATTTATTTTTTAATTATTATTTTTTTTTATATTTTTTTGGTAGGAGAGTATGAGGATCCTGGACAAGTTACCTACAAGCATGTTTATTTCAATGCCACATGGGAGACATCACGTATATGGATATTTACAGTGATATTTATGTTATTAGCTTATGAGAGTATCAAGTATCTAATTCCGCTCATAAGAGAGAAGAAACTACGTAAGAGCATGTTTGTATTGTACCTGGTTAACTTGTACCCTCACTACTACTCCTGGTGGTCGTACTTTAGTTACTATAACGAAGACTTTTATCGGTATTATTATCATCACTTGTACTTCACAGTTACAGAACTTATAGCTACATGCATGGTTTTACATTTATGTGATAACAGAAACAAAATAGTGTCCTGGAAAATTTTTGTAATTCTAGGAATTAACTCGATGCATATGATTGTTGCTGGTATCGATCAGTTTGTTACACATGTTATCGTTGGTAGATCTGCCAAATTCCAGAGTGCTAGAGATATTGGCTTAATGGTTCCAGATTTGTTACATATTATTATTCCAGTCATAGAACTTGTCTTAATGGCCAAAAACGAGAGTTTAACAATCTCGGAACTGTGTTACAAAGAAGAGGTTTTATTATGTGTTTTGTTTATATTTATGGGGACAGTGTTTGGGAGAATTTTATAATTCTTAATGTGAGGTCAGCAAAAAGTTGTGAGAAAAGAAATTCTGAATTGTTTTAAGAGCAAGCTTGTCATATGAATTTGTGTGAAGATTAATGTTCAAGAATACCAGTAATAAAAAATTGTCTTTTTACAAATGGCTAAAAATAACTGATATGTTGTAAATACACAAAACGACACATGTTGTTTTCTGACGTAGCTGATCGTACAAGTTTATTTTGTGAACGGAAACATTACATGAGTGCGCTCTGCACAGGAGTGTAATGCATGTATCTGCACAATAAATGGGTGTGATCAGCTATGTCAGAAAACCACATGCATGCATTTGTGGTTTGGATTTATCACATACCCTACTAAACTGAATGAAAAGCTTTCTTTCTAACTCAAAAAAGGGAAAAAATACTACTTATATGTATAAGGAGAAAAGGGGTTTGAATCAGTAGTTTATAAATAGACATGCTATAGTGTGTATTTAAAATGTTCAAGGTGCGAATGTTACATGTCTTGCCATATATCAAAATGCTGTAGAATCATTAATATTTTTAGGTTAAAATTTTGTGGTTTTGTTGGTAGAAGTTTTCGTGGAATTGAGTTTTGTGAAAAAAAATACCATTGAGGACAATGGTTATTAAAAATTTTCGATGAAATTTAATTTTGTGTTTTTTCAATAACCCATGAAAATAACAAAATTTAATCCCCAAGAAATATATTTGTAATTTTACAATACTAATTCTTGATGTATACACTACGCATATAGCAGCCAGCAGACAGTGTGTGTGTGTGTGTGTGTGTGTGTGTGTGTGTATGTGTGTGTGCGTGTCATCTTAAAGATAATTAAGTGATATATAGTGCGTTAGATTTGGTTCATATGCATTAACAAAGATGGTGCTAATTTTAATTATTACACATATAAGATGCACTTCAATCAATTAAATTATACATTTAAAACTGGTCAAACCATGACACCCTTAAAATCTTGATAAAATCAAAATACTATATAATACATACAATGTATGATTGTGATTATATTACATAACTAGGAATAATTTTGTGGAACAGTCTGAAAAGAAACTGGCTATATATAAATCTTCAAATTTCCAGTATGTTAAAAATAGCATCAATATATGTACTGCCAATTTAGATGTTTCCATCATCATAGAAAACTATTCATTGAATGGATAGGGAAAATTTTGGCACTTAATTTTTATAAGCTGATTGGAGGGTTCATTTACAGTTCAGATTTTAAAATATTTTATTGCAATCCTAAGTTTTGTTCCTCATACCAATTTATGTATGCCAGAATGTTTACACATTTATTTAGGTCAAAAACATCATGACAATGTTTTCATTTAAAAAGTTCATATTTTCTGTCATTAGTTCATAGCTGCATTAAGTTGACCTTTTTTGGGGACAAAAATTCTAATAATATTTTTTATCAATATGAAGTGATTGTTATTATGATATATGCAGTTCATTTTCTTATTAGCCCATGATTAATGGAGATCCTAAAAGCATGGGGCTTGGATATTACATGTATGTTAATTATCAACATGGAGCATGTGTGGAAGTCCTATATGTATGTAAACAATGGCTTCAGCAGAAAGAAAATATGTTCATGCAAGAATGACAACTGATTCTGCAAAGAAAAGAACAAGGTCCTACTGGGACAAACTAACTCTAAGGATTCGAATCAGCCAGGCTCAGATTGAAAAACAGCTGTAAATAAAACAGCAGTTTGGTTTGTGTACAACAAAGTTACCCCATGTTCTTAAACACATACTTTTTTACTGTGTTTGTTGTTTTCAATAAAGAATCACATGATCAGTGTTCTGAAAAAAGATCTTTGGTAAATTAAACTAGCAAAAGATTTCTCTGTGAATTTCAACGTAAGTAAAGGTTTTATTATGGAACCAAGTGTTACATTTTTCATGAGAGGCATGATTAAGAAAAAAGCAAGCATTTTGTATAATATGCATAGGAAAACTTAATTCAGCATTAAAGTATATACATGTATATGAAATGCCAATTTAATAAGGGAATGTTTTAAGAGCCAGCAGAAATTTGTTTAAAGCTTGGCTATATTTATATTTACTGGATCAATACCAGTGTGTGTAACATTAAAATTTTGTACATTTTGGGTTTATAAGATTATTACAAATGGTACCTGTAAATGTTTGGAATCTTGGTGATTGGTCAAAATAAATAACTTCATGAACAGTTTGTAATTTAGACATATCATTTTGTATTTTTTTAGACATGCCATGTGGTACGAATTTATTTTTGTTGATTATTTGTGTTTTTATAATTGAATAAACTTACTGTAAAATGCTGTACATGTACTACATTTACCAGGTAAAAGAAATTTATATACATATGTATTATGTTTCGGATTAGGCTTTGAAGAGTGTTATTTTTTATTCCATTTTAATTTTCTATACATGTATTATTATTTTCTATTATTAATTGATTTTGTTGTATTACAATGTTTAAATGTGTGTATTTTTTATACACCACCATAAAGTTGCTTTAAAAGCGGCATTTATCTAAACATTCCAGAATATATTTTTGATTTATTATATCATAGAGAAACATATCAACTTTCTTTTTATATATATGTTGGAAATTGTTATAAGTGGTTAGCAATAAACAGAAACTAGATCTACAAGTTATTATAGTTTTTATTGGTTCAACTTTCAATGTTTTTATTGGAGTTAAGACAAAGTCTTCCCATATACTCTATAAGGATTTCCTCATAATGCTTCAAAAGTTTCCAAAATAAATAATGCCTATATACAAACTGATAACCTTGACATTCAATTGGATATACATGTATAATAATAAGAGGTAATATCTGGTAGATTTGAGCAACAGCTGTTTGTCAGAATTCAAGAATTAGTAAATTGTCACTTAGTTACAAATTCATTGTTTAGAGGAATTTCTGTTCTGTATAGCTCGTTATTGTTTGCCTTTCCTATGCTATTGTGACTTGAGATAGAATGTGCTTTAGTTTACTTAACAGTCTAAACATTCTTCTTCGAACAATTAATCAGTACTTACATTTGAATAGACCTCAGTGGCTCATTGGTAGAGCATCAGCCTCAAGATCAGGATGCTGTGGGTTCAAACCCTGGCCATGTTTGTAATACATAAGACTTTAGAATATGAGACATTGCTTCCTTGCTCGGTACTCGGCATTAGGAGGATAAAGTATCAACTAGTTCACCTGGTGCTAGGATAATGGACTGGGGAAGTAGTATGCAGCATGCTGACTTGGTGAGCTAGCAACTTGCCAAAAAGTTGCCCAGAGTGCATGCTAGTACTCTGAAGGTCATAATTCATAGCATACATGAACGTGTGTGTGTGCGTGTGTGTGGATCATGTGTAAATATACAAATTAAGAAACTTTGTAATGTTATGTAATTATAATGGACTTTTTAGTCCCCTACCGGCGAAAGCCAAAGGGGACTATAGGTTTGCACTCTGTCCGTCCGTCCATCCATCTGTCACACCTCAGTTTTCCACACTTTTTTTTCTAAATGCTTTTAGATAATGAAATGATATTTGGTGTATGAGTCTACCATGATGAGTTACAGATCAAGTTCACGTTTCATTTCAATCTGTAATTTTTACCAGAGTTATGACCCTTTGATTTTTGAAAATTCACAGAAATTTTAGTTTTCTGCACTTTTTTTACACGTTTTAGGTAATGAACTGATTTTTGGTATATGATTCTACCATGATGAGTTACAGATCAAGTTCACGTTTCGTTTCAATCTGCTAATTTTTACCGGAGTAATGGCCCTTTGATCTTTGAAAATTCACAGAAATTTTCGTTTTCCACACTTTTTTTCTAAATGCTTTTAGATCATGATCTGGTTTTTGGTATATGCGTCTACCATGATGAGTTACAGATCAATTTTACATTTCGTCTCCATCTGCTGATTTTTACCGGAGTTATAGCCCTTTGATCTTAGAAAATTCACAGAAATTTTAGTTTTCCACACTTTTTTTCTACACGCTTGCAGAAATGGAACTAATGTTTGGTATGTGACTCTACAGTGATGAGTTGCAGATCAAGTTTATGTTTCGTTTCCATCTGCCATCTTGAACAAACATAATTTGTAACTATAAATCTTTGTACCATATAATAAGGTACATTTTACCTAAAACTTTGAGATTAGTGAAATATGCGACCGGTAGGGGACTATGTATTGTTTTGCAATACTCTCAGAATGCTTGTTTAATCACTCTTGAGTGATTAGGACATAGGTAACTACTCATACAAGCATGACAATAACTGTTACTTTTCTGGTGGTGTCAGTAACCTTATGAGAAAGAAAGTTTTATCATAATATGCGGGAAAGGAGCAAGCCGAGTTCATTTTAGTCACCAATGATTTCTTGCTTATGACAGCTTTCCTCAATTAAACTTTCTATAACTGCTAAGGTTATCTGGTGTAAACAGCAATTCAACAATCTATCTTTCTGTAATGCATGTGCTTATTTCGCATAAACAACAATTCACCAATCCATTTTTCTGTAACTGCTAAATTTATTTGGTGTAACAACAATGCACCAATCCATCTTTCTGTAATGCATGTGCTTATTTGGCATAAACAGCAATTCACCAGTCCATCTTTCTGTAACCCATGTGCTTATTTGGCATAAACAGCAATTCACCAGTCCATCTTTCTGTAACCCATGTGCTAATTTGGCATAAACAGCAATTCACCAGTCCATCTTTCTGTAACCCATGTGCTAATTTGGCATAAACAGCAATTCACCAGTCCATCTTTCTGTAACCAATGAGTCTTATCTTGCATACAATCACCCTGATGCTCATTTTAAATGTATCTTTCTGGTCTCAAATAATGTGACTGGTTAGATATTTAGTGGCCTATACAGATTTGTTAATCTATGAACTAACTTACTTAGTCTGTAATTAAAATGTGACTGAGAAATCATTAATTACACATTTTTGTTAATATATTATTAATAAATAAATCAATAAATCAATAGAATAAAAAATAACTAACTTGAATAAAAAATAATAGGATAAAAATAAATAAATCAATTAATTAATTATAATAATAATAATAATAAGAAGAAGAAGAAGAAGAAGAAAGAAGAAGAAGTCTAAAGAAGAATCCGTGTAATTTTTTGACTGCCCATGCAATGTATATAATGTATATACTATATACAATATAGATTGTTTTTTATGAATTATTAAGCCTTGGTTTTTATTTATTTATTTATTTAATTAGTTAGTTAGTTATTTATTTTGCTTCACCACAGTCTGTTTATTTACGCGGCAGCATTAGAGTTCCTAGTCGTTTTCAAAGACTTTGGGTATCAGGCGTGCACTTTAACTTTTACCAAGGTAGAATATAGTGTGAGAAAATTGCGAATGACATTTGGTTTTCGTGGGACACTCTAGTTTCCTCTACAATTCCATACCTGACTGCCTCTGTATAAGTGAAATGTTTTTTAATTTAGCGTGAAACCTAAGTAAGTTAACTCAATTTTTAATTCCGGGTTTGTATCGACGAATTCTTTTCACTTTGGTGATTACAATTGACATGCGATCTAGGTCGATAAAAATCTTTTTCCTGTAGAAATCAAACATACCTGGCCTAAGTTTCAATAAGACATTCGCAGCTCCAAAAAAGTTGTTGAACATGCTGGAAACTGTAGTTTAGCAATGTTTATTTGCGGACACAGGCATCGAAGAGCATTATGATAAAGCCATCATTTTCTGTAACGTCTAATGGAAAATTCCGACATGAAGCTTGAAGAAATAATGAAGCTGAAAAGGTATAGTTAAGGAGCCGAATCAGAACTCATATTGGTTGCCAGGCAATCTTCTTTTGAAATTTGTATCTTTTAGATACAAGGCAAAAATATTTTGTAAAATGAGTGGACATTTTGAATAAGGAAAACTGACGCATGTTGCTTCATGATATATCACCACTATACGTGGAAAAAATGTACAGATGTTGTAAATTTGAAGTGTTTCTAGATAACCATTTCCCTAAGAAAAACCGTACATCTCTGGGAAAAAATCAACAAAAATCTTTAAAAGATAACATCATTATCTATGTCTTCTATTCGTTCTAGTAAAATAATTATTTTTAGACAAAACTTAGTGTATCTGTATTTGGCTTCAGTTCATCTGCTAATACAAATGTTTGTCCTACAATTTAAGTGTGTAGATAATTATGTGCACTTTTTGGAAATTGCTACAAATCAGGAGCACTAATAAATTTGGTAATTTTTAGTCCATTATAAAGTTCCAATTTCCTCTGACAGAAAAAACACCCTATCAGTTTATACCTGGCAGCTGTGTGTAAATTCAAACAATTTATAAAAAAAATAGGGATTTTCCAATATCAACTGGTGTCGGAAGGGATGTTGCTCATTTCATTTCATACTGAAAATATTAGTGGAATCTTTGAAAAGTTACTCACTTTGCTTGATAAGTGAATTTTTTTTATGTGAAATACAGAAATATAACAATAATATCCATATTGTCCCAAGTTTAAATTCTGAAATTAAATAAAAATTTATTCTGAATATGATTGTCTGCCACATTTTGTTTTACATCATACTACAAGTTTTTTCTAAGTATAATCTTGCCAGCTGAGTTTATCAATTGAGTAATTTTTCTAAAACTGTAAAATGGACAACAAAATCAAGCAGTTACACAACTTGTACATGTTTTCGCTGTTGGTGATGTAAATAAGAAAAGATCAAAGGAAAAGTTACAATAACACCCTGTTTGTTGATAAGTACATAATGATTTCTTGATTACAGTAGATGTTTGTTAACTTTATTTTTGCACCTTTGTTTGTTGCTGCAGTTTATATAAAAAAAGTTTTATAAGTTTTTGCTCTGCAATATGACTACAAAATCCAGAGAAATAGCTTGGACTATCATGACAAGGTTTTGTTTTAGTATCCAAATCTATTTTGAAGAAACCTCTCTTGTTTCACAATTGCTCCTAATTCAAGATATCCATAACCTCAAAGTTTGGCAGTTTTGAAAATTTATAGTTTTGTTTTTTTAGTTTTTTTTTTCTTGTTAACTTTTAAGATATCAAAATTTAGTGTCATATTAAAGATTCCTTTAAGCTTATAATGTTTGTATTTAGTTATGTTGAAAATGGTCCTTGTTCATTACTTAATCACCTTTCAAACCACTGGACAGATTTCAATAAAAATTTGTATGGGAAGTGCTGATATTTATTTTTTAATAAAAGTTTTTTTCTTCTTCTTTTAGAAACCTTAAATCAGCAGAGCAGTATTTTATAAGTGTCTTGGTACTGACTATAGTAATGGTGCTGATTTATGGGATTGGCTTTGACCAGTCAAGCAAGGTGTATGAAACCCCAGCTATCATCCAGCAACCTCTCTATCCTAAAATCACTGCATCTATGTGGGGAAGGTTTGGAAATCATTTATTTGAATATTCAACTATGATTGGAGTTGGAAAATGGAATAATATGACTCCTATTGTAATAGAATCATCATTAATTTGGCAGGTGTTTAAAATACCAACACCAAAAGGCACAATCCAGCATTTAGGAATGTATATAAATTATAAAGAAAAACTACCAGCAGCTTTCACTCCCTCATTTAGAAATTTACATAAATCATACGATGCTTATTTACGGGGTTACTTACAATCTTGGAAATATTTCGACCATGTCAGGGAAGATCTTCTAAAAAACCATCTAGTATTTCAAGACCGTATTCAACAAGAATCCATGAAATACATAGAAAATGCAAAGAAAGAGCACAATAGAGAGAACGCCATTGTTGTGGGGATTCATGTAAGAAGAGGTGACTTTGTACGTCAAAAACGTAAAGGATTTACAGTGGCACCTGTGCCTTATGTCTATAGAGCTATGGCTTATTTTAGAAAAAAATATAAAAATGTTTTATTTATAATATGTAGTAATGATATCATGTGGTGTCATGATCATTTAGATGATGCTGAAGATGTCCATTATTCACATCTAACAGATGACTGGGTAGACTTTGCTGTCCTTGCCAACAGTGATCACATGGTCATGACTGCAGGTTCTTACTCCTGGTGGGCAGGATATTTATGTAAAGGGGAGGTAATTTATTATAAAGGTTATCCAGAACCAAATACAAAAATAGGAAATTTAACTGTAAGAGATGATTATTATCCAAGAAATTGGATATCTATGTAAAGTTTTTACTATTTTTAATAATAGATTATTTTTATAATTAATCTTTTAAATGACATGTATCTGATTAAACTGATCAGGTTTTTTTCCTCTCTTTTTGAATATTTAGTTAATTATGTTATTTGTTATTTAATAAGGTTATATACATACCTGTCAAGTCACCAGATTTCTGTGGGTCACACCTGGGAATTTGAACAATGACCCGACAAAAATATGCACCTGCCAAGACCTGAGAAATCGTTGGCTGACCCATTAATACCAGGGGTTTCTTATACAATATATGACACAAGAAACACTTTACTTTTATACTTATTATTAAACAGTGGAGAGGTATCAATAATGTAGATACATTAAAGGCTACCAAGGCAGTCACCGCAGTAAAATATTCACCAATAATATTACTACCTGCTGGTAAAATAATGAAAGGTTTTATTGGAGATGTTCATCCAGTCAGTCATGAAAAAATGTTTATTAATTCAAACATCTAAAAGTTGACAGCAAACAAGTACTGAAATTACACATTTGTAATGGGAAATTATTAACTGAAATGGTCTCGGGAGGCACCAAGCTTTATCTTATAAAATGCTGATGGATTTGATCCCCACCCTAGCAGATGAAGCAAATTTGGTGCTTAATTCAGACAGATTCCTTAAAAGAGTATGCCTCGGTAAAATTAAGGGTCTACATGTAGCTATGGTAATAGATATTTTGTGATATCTCCATTTTAATTAGTATGTGTGTGTGTCTGTCTCAATCTGTCTGTTTGTTTGTTTGTTCTCTGTTTGTTTTTGAGAACAAAACCCAGTAATTAAAAGCTTGATTAGTTAAATCAATAATTAAGATTATCATTGTTGCACCAATAATCACAAATTCACTAAGACATTTTACTGTATACGTAGAATTATTCGCTGTGTATTAATGTTCGCTATTTTCGCGGTCGCTTATGAAGCGCGAAAATAAATCCACTGTGAAATTTTATATCCTTGTAAGATGCTAGTGTTAAAGCACCGCATGACCGCGAAGTTTCTACCAGCAAAAATGCTCTCCATACCAAAACTGCGAAAGTTTATACCAGTGAATATTTCTACATATACAGTATGCTATTTTCAAAGATTTTTCATATTTTTGCTCTGCTTATATAACAAACAATCAAGGGAAAAAGTCTTTCTATTTCTGTTTTTTTTTTTTTTTTTAATGTTCTGTTGTTATATAGAATATAAAGTTTGTTGTTGCTTGCACTCATTTTTCTGTAGTGAAAAACTAATAGCAATTTTTTATTGAAAAAGAGAATGAGTTGGTAAAACTGAATATTATAATTTTACACCATACATCACATTGGGTTCTTTATGTTATTCTACAGTTACTGTTAGTAATAATAAAACTAGAAAATTGAAATCATATTTGTCATGTTGGTTGCATGAAAATATCAGGGTCTTGACTCGCCTTAAAACTCCATATTCCTTTTTATTTCATTTATTATACTAATAATTTTTTAAAGACAAGGCTGTCTAATTTTTGTGTTAATTATTGTTTTTTTTTTTTTTTTTTTTTTAAATACAAATCAGTTAAAACTTTGCTTAAAGTTTGTTTTTATTAAAACAAATTTCAGATCATGAGTCATGTTTCAATATCTCTCATGTGTCATTCCTCATTTTATTCCTTATTAATAGGTATTTTCAGTAGTAAATATCTCATATCAGTTAAACTAACTTTTTCAGTAACATGTTTATTATTAGCTTATTGTTTAATATAGAGGGTTGTCTCCCTTTGCGAATGTCACACTCACTTGAAAATAGACAGAATTAACAGATTGCTTTTCTAATAACAAGAGTTATGTACCTTTGAGCATTCTGTTATGCAATCACTGAGTCTTGGATTTGATCTCACCAAAGTCAAAGGATGGTTATAATGTTGTTTAAGTGTCAAATCTGAAAATATTCAGTTGTTTACAATGAGAGTAAGTTTACTAATTTCTAAGAATTTATCTGAGAACAAATTTTTGTATGCATGAGATGAAGTGCGTTTTGTAATTTGTCTGTTTTATTGTGCATTCAGGTTGATATTTAATTGCTGTCTCAGTTGGCCAGCACTCTGCAGACAAGCATACCACTCTTCAAGTGGCGTCCTGACACAGAGTAAACCAGTCAGTAGTCTGCCCTCTTAATACCGAGCGCTAAGTGAGGAAGCATTATCCCAAATTGTCAGTCATAGATCATCCTTCAAGTGACCTGTCTTATATGCTTTTTCTGTGTGTGTAAACTTTTTTACATTTTAATCTTTGTAGATAAAACTGTTCGGCAAAATTTGATAATTATTGGCATTGATCATGTCTTGGTGATTTAAATATTAAATATTAAATCACCCTGTTGTGCCCCATACTGAAGTTATCCCCTTCAACTGAGTATTTAGGTTCTTTAGTCTTGCAAGTTTTTGTTTTGTTATTTTTTTTATGCATGCATTGTGCTTTGCTCCATATGAACATATAAACATATTTTTATCACATTTGACTAATAATGACTACTTCAGGTCAAAAATATGGTGTAAAAAATTAAAAATTATTGAAAGATTGAAGTATTCATGATAAGGTATTCAAAATTTAGTTAAAACAGAAATTTGTATGGATGTATCAGTTTTTTATATAATTGTGATAGATGTATGTTTAAATATTTATCAATGTTTGCATTATCACGTCTTTTTCTATCAACTGTTAAGTAGATATTTAACATAGAAAGAGAAAGAGATTGTTGTATCATTTAAAAAAATGAGCAAAATGTTTTGTATATTTTACAGAGAGCTAGGTCAGTTATGGGTACAAATGTATTTATATGTTTTTAATTCATATTAATATGGTGATACTGTGTGTATATGAATCCTGCCTTATGTTAAAAAAAATTAACTCTGTGTGTGTGCATGTGTCATGCATGCACATGTGTGTATGTGTGCATTTGTGTGTGTATATGCCTGTGTGTGTGTATGTATGTGTCTCTAGTCATTCCACATCCATTAAGAAGAATAATTCTACAAAGTAGTGGAATCACTAGGTAGGGTATATCATTTATAAACAGCAGTAAGTTATTAATTACAGACAGAGATGTTAATGTTAAAGGTTTTTATAAAGTGTTTGTGCAATTACATGTACATGTAGATAGATTATTGTACTAATTATATAAATATATGGACTTTAATATGAACAGATATATCATTTTGCAGTTTGTTTTAAAATTGGATTCTATATTTCACTGTAAATGAGGTTGTGTTTTCATTGTAGCTCACCATAACTTGTGTCAAAATCACCCCTTGAATGAGGTTGTGTTTTCATTGTAGCTCACCA
The DNA here is from genome assembly GCA_029721355.1 of Tegillarca granosa. Taxonomy (NCBI): domain Eukaryota; kingdom Metazoa; phylum Mollusca; class Bivalvia; order Arcoida; family Arcidae; genus Tegillarca; species Tegillarca granosa. The sequence continues at coordinate 40,653,865 of CM056602.1, forward strand.
TGACTTGTGTCAAAATCACCCCTGGAATGAGATTGTGTTTTCATTGTAGCTCACCATGACTTGTGGAACATTGCCTGTGGTATGAGTTTGCTTGCCTGTGGCATTTGTCAACTTCACCCACGACAGAAGAATTTCCATCACCCAAGCAGATCTGCATCATACATGGAATGAGTGTTTCTATCGTCTTGGCTTGTATTAACTCTTTCCTGACATGTATGCATAACCCCTGGCTCAAATGTTGGCATAGTTTTGGTTTAATTTTTTCCCTTTTTGAGTAATGGTGTTTAATGTCCCAGCCAAGAACATTTCACTTATATTGAGGTGGTGTGTTTTCAGATTGTGAAGGAAACTGGATTACCAGGAGAAAGCCATGGATGTTTGGCAAGCAAACGACAAACTTTCTCACACTTTTCGGACTTAAACCTAGACAGTTAGAGGCGTTTTAATCATCAAGTGAAGATTTTAACCACATAACCCCTGAAGCGAACAGAACACAGGAGGTATACAAACAAGCAGGTGTTATAAAAACATATCACACGAACCTCGAGCTCCTGATAGTAGAATGATTAGAGGATATTTAAAATGAATAGATTTATATTCATTTTACATGATCTGTTTCTAGTAATATATACTATGTACTATCCCCAATCTTCAAGGAGCAAGAATTATTATTTGGCTTATAGATACTTTAGATAGATACTTTGGATAACAAAGGAGACATTATTAATTTAAGTGGAAAATTGGACATTAGGAGAGTATACAATGTTGAAAGTGTAAAGTTGAAAATTGTACATTTGGAGAGTATACAATGTAGGAAGTGTAAAGTGGAAAATTGGACATTTGGAGAGTATACAATGTAGGAAGTGTAAAGTGGAAAATTGGACATTTGGAGAGTATACAATGTAGGAAGTGTAAAGTGGAAAATGGGCCATTTGGAGAGTATACAATGTTGGAAGTGTGAACTTGAGTGCTAACACATTCTCCAACAATGCCACAGCTGATCACTGTATGATTTCATATTTAAATATACATGTTCATTATACTGGTATACTCTGATACAAGGCATTGATGTTAAATACCCCATTCCAAGCTGGGATTGAACACTGACCCTTTTTTTTAAAACAAATCAATACTCCACCAATAATTTACCTATTTCTGAGCAAGACTCAGGAATCTGGAGTGCTCTGGATAAAACAACTGATTTATAACAAATTCATGACAAACACAAGATCTGTTTTAGTGGGGTTACAACTCGGTAGTGGGGGATGCTGTATCTGATAGAGTGGAGTGGAGTAATGGTGTTTTACCCCCGGTCAAGATTCTTTCACTTATTTCGAGGCGGTCAGTTCTGGTATGGTTGAGGAAATGGGAGTGCTCAGAGAAAACCACTGACCTCCGACAAGCTAATTGACAATACTTTCTCACACTAGAATCTTTCCTGAGTGGGATTTGAACCCAGGTGTTGAGAGGCATTGTGATACGTAAGCGCACACTGGACCACTTGGCCACCAAGGTCCTGTATCTGATAGAATGCTAGCTAATATGTGTTCTTTATTATCTCAGTGATGAGCAGTGAAGATCTTTAACAGAAACTGAAGTTAGTTATATTAGCAGAAAAATTATTGGACGAGAAATAAATAATCATATGACAAATAATAATAAACTGTATTTATTGTTTTATTATTTATAAAATGATCCAAGTTTACATGGTACAAAATAGAAACAAAAAAGTTGTAAAATGTTATTTTGAATATAGTATGTGAAATAGAACATATGTAATCAGTTATTTTACATAATTCTTAATAATTAACAGTGGTGTAAAATAAAAAAAGGACTTATGAAATCTGTTTAATCTAAAGATCTTTCACAACAGATCTAACTTGGTCCTTTGGATGAGACCTTAAAAACTGATGCCCTTGTCAAGGCAGACATGGCATGTTAAAGAACCCTCCATGCACATTTGTCTAAGTGCACTGCAAAGGTCAAAATTTCTACCACTTCACCTATAGCTGGTGACTCCTCAATATAAGTGAAATATTCTCAGCTTGGACGTCAAACCCATTAAATCAATAGATCTAACAGAGTTTAACTTATTACTTATACATGTATAAGTAAGTCTTATAGTGATTTTTAAGAGCTGAACTTATGTACAATTTACTCTTGGTTATTCTGTCAAAAATTCTGTAAAAAAATGGAACAAAATCTCAAAAATGAGTAATTAAAAAAAATTTAAATGTCTTAAAACTGAAAAAAATTGTATTGTGTTGGAACAAAATCTCAAACAATGGACAATAACAAAAAATTTTCATTTTTAAAACTTTTTTATTAAACAAAAGGACAATTTCTTTGTTTCTTTCTTTCTTTTTTTTTTTTTTTTTTTTTTTTTTTTTTTTTTTTTTTTTTTTTATCATCGATTGTTCTGTTCCATTAGTTTCCATTTAAAATAAAGCTATAATAATATCAAAAAATTATAAAACTCTGTTTAACCAACAAATATGTAATACACTGTACATGTAATAAACATTAAAATATGAAATTAATATCAAAGGTTAAAATATGGAATCCTTATGTTCTTGACATCTGGAATGCAAGATGACCAACACCACATATAAAACGCACACAAGTAAACTTACGAAAGTTCCAAACGAATACTGGTTACTAAATAGACCAGGGGTGTTTATATGAACCAATTATAATCAATGCAAAAACAGAAGCACTAATGGTGTTATTATTTTGGAAGTCTGTAGGGGGGATTTGTTCCCCCATAAAAAATTTTAAAAAGGGGGTTGAATGGTGCATTCACGCAACATCTAAACTTGATATCTGCTAGGACCATTGGAATTTTTACTAAGGACAGTTGCCTCGGTTGCCTCATAGTAAGCTACACCACTGATAGACTGATTAACAAATTCCAAAGCAAACCTGGAAAATCAAATTTTAAAAGTAGGTAATCTGAATAACCACTTGTGAAGCAAACAATGTATAAGTAAACAATCATAGAGGAAGAAATCCCAAAGCAAACCTGGTAAGAAAGCAAACTGATAAAGAAATTTTAAAGTAAGACTGACAGGTGCTCTCTCCCTATGTATGATAACAAAATGAAACATGAAATCAACAATAATTCGAGGCCAAGTGATACCTTTAAATGGTTTTGGTGAATTATATTTTATGAACTCAATAAGGCATGAAATAATTAAATGGATGTTTTTTGTTTCCTAGTAACAAACATTTTATCATAAAAAGTACACAAAAACTGTTGTGGACATCACTAGTTGATCCCTATTATACAAAATAATTCACACATTTAACAATCAAAAGTTCTAAATTTGCTCCCCTTGGAGTGCAACAGCTATTGGCAGATGTTTGGAGTATTTACAGAATAGATTACTATACTAGTTTATTTTTCCATTTTTGCACACAACATAATGATTGTGAAATAAGAATTATAATACTGGAGTTATATCATACTTTAAAGCTTAAGTTCAATGATGCAAAAACAAAATACAAAAGCAAGAAGCTTTTATCTTCAATGGAAGTCATAGTACCAGCAATACCTCCAAAAAGAATGAAGTCAAACCTTCATAAAACTTCCCTAAGGAACTTAAAAAATATGACTTTATAGACAAGTGACCTTTTAAACAAGTTCTTAATGAGTGAAAATCAGAGCCAATAGAGAATAAAAAAAGTATCAAGAAAAACTATTTTTAAAAAAAGAAAGAAAGAAATGTTAAAGAAACAAGCAAGATCAGCAATTCAATGAAAATGAAAACACCTAATATTTTTAATAGAACAAAACAGAAGAACATGCTCTTTTAGGAAGTTGTCCTTTATGTGTGAAACCAAACACATCTAAAACATGGTCTTCATGAACATGCTTTTAAAATAGAAGTTTATTGCCAACTTTCCCACCAAACCAAAGGAGAACAAAAAAAGTCTTACAAACAATAAAAGTTCAAAGAAACATAAAAAAAACAAACAAAAAAAAACAACAACAACAGAAAGTTATTTTGATGGCTGATGTTGTGTTGTGTATCGGCTAGTATTGGTTCAATGATGTACCATCATATGCAAGTAATATTTCATTGGTCTAACAATAATGCTGGTCCTAATAAGTATTCAATTAAAAACCAGTAATTTTAAGTCGGACCATGCACATTATGGGGGCCTAAAAAGTTTCCAGAAACTTTAATTTGACTGGAAAGAAATCTGCTTCTTTTTTTAAAATTTTTATTCTGAAGGTTAATTAGTTTAAAATTTTGTTGTTACTTTTAACCAAGCAAGGAAAATACTGTGTAATAAATCAATACTGTTCTTCAATACTATTTCTTACAAAACAAACTACCGGTACTTACAATATTTTACAGATCATTGTAATTTCCCTTCTGTGTGTGTGTGTGTGTGTTTGTTTGTACATACATGCATGCATGGGTCCATGCATATGTGTGTGTGTGTGTGTGTGTGTGTGTGTGATATCTCAGAATTTGCTCTTAATGCACATAATCCATAATGCATGTACATGTCCAATTACCCATGTGTACAATACATTACTTTGTGTATGTGTGCATTATTGCATACATATTTAAACAATTGTGTGTATGCTTTTTTGCATGACAATTTATTTATCTGCACTTGTGTGTACACTATTGTTGTGGCAATCAACCAATGCAATGATATGCTTGTTCAATTAATTGTAACAAATTGTTTGCCAATCTGATGCATGTTTCTCGTTAAGTTGCTTGTGTTAATCAATTCTAATCAATTTTTATGAAAAACTTACAAAAATAACAAATTATTGCTAAAAAGCTACTTAACAAAAATATCTAAATAACAAATAACAACAAAAGAGAAAAAACTAAAGTTTCATTTAAGTATAAAACTTGATTGTTTAAACTCAAAAAGACTAGATAAAACGTAGAATTTGTTTTTTGCATACTTTGGTCTCAATCTTTGGAGAAAACAACAATGCTGTGACTTGGTAGGATTTTCCATCAATTGATTTTAAAAAATCTAAACCCCGTTTTTTATGTTCTAAAAAAACCAATAGAATTTATATATTTATGTATCAATGTTTGTGGAAAATCACAGAAAAACTTAAACTGTTAACATTAAAGTTATAAACAGTACAGGAAGACTTATAATTACCGAATTAAAAATGTTTATAAAAAATATTTAAAATAAAAAACATAAAAATATAACCAATTAAAAATTCCAGATAACATCACAATACATTATTGTAACTATGGTAACCAGATTACATCACAATACATTTATGTAACTATGGTAACCAGATTACATCACAATACATTTATGTAACTATGGTAACCAGATTACATCACAATACATTAATGTAACTATGGTAACCAGATTTCATCACAATATATTGATGTAACCATGGTAACCAGATTACATCACAATATATTTATGTAACTATGGTAACCAGATCACATCACAAGACATTCATGTAACTATGGTAACTCAAAATCTGTATATATATATAACTATTTAACAATAAAATACTCCAATTATCACAACATAATTATTCCACATAATAAGGTTTAAAGAAATATATTTAGGAAAATAAAGATATATATATATATATATATATAGATAGATAGATATAAAATGTTTTCAAAGCTTGAAAAGGCACTTAAATCAAAACCAAAAAAAGTTCTATTTGTACCTTAAAGAAAAGAAAAAAAAAAAAAAACAAAAAAAAAAAAAAAAAAAAAAAAAAAAAAAAAACCTCTAATTTCACTGAAAAACAATCAAATGTGACAGAATTGAAACAATTCCCTGTGAAAATGTTATTTTTCAACTACGTGTACATAAAAATAAATGGGTTACTCTTACTCTTGAATTAAGATGTCACAATCACAAGAAATATGTGTCTTTTAAAACAGCTACAAGCATTACCTAAACCAAAGCAGGTGCTTGATTATCCAAGGAAACAAATATTATAGCATAAATTTAAGTAAACATTCACATACAGACATTTCCTGGTTAATATTTTCAAATATTGTCAAGACAATTAATGATAACCTTATAATTGAAAATGTACAAAATGATTAATGAACAAATGGTAAAATTTAAGGAATTTCATTTGTATGAGGAAAGCTTCTGCTGCAAAATTTTAAGCATAATACAAAAAAGCACTTTTAGGACATTATTAAATGCATCATTTACATCGAAATTTTCCAAGAAATAATGCATTTTCTCCTGGAAATACAGCTTATTTCCAAAGCAGTGAGTAATTTTTGTTTAGAATAAACAGTCTTGACAGAAACTGGCCCTAGATGTACACATTATAAAACAAGAGGCCCATGGGCCTTAACGCTCACCTGAGGATATGTCCAAAATTGTTTGCAAAGTGCAATAGACAATATATTCAGTACAGAAACTTTACAAGTTTCCTCAAGTTAAGAACTGCCACAAAACTTAATCAGAAATATATCCAGTAACATTTCATTTATAGGTAGCTTATATAATATGCATGAAGTAACTGTAGTGCAATGAAATATTTTTAAATCATAAACCAATCTCAGTATACTTATGCAACTATATCCTTGACCTTTGAACATATATGATCGTCATGTCAATACCTACCATATTCTAATATACATGCCTATACAAAAAGTTAGTAGTTTTCAAAGATAATTAGCAATTTAAGTCTTCTTTTGCAGCTGTGACCTTGACCTTTCAACATATGACCTTGTATCATATGTCAAAATGATCATTGTCCCAATACCTACAATACTCTAATATACATGCTCAAAAAAAAGTTAATAGTTTTCAAAGATAATTAGCAATTTAAGTCTTTTTTTACACCTGTGATCTTGACCTTTGAACATATGACCTTGAACCATATATCAAAATGATCGTTGTTGCAATACCTGCAATATTCTAATATTGTATCTATATGTATATACAAAAAGTTAATAGTTTTCAAGATATACTGACAAATACATAATTCTAAATACTTTCCCCACTCAGTACCTTACCATGTCCCCATTTTGAGCCCCATGGCTACCATTTGTGCAAATCTGAAACTACATGACCTAAGGATTTTATAAATGAAATAACTAAGGTATAACTCTTGTACATTCAGAGGAGAAGATTTTTAAAGTTTTTCACTATTTCCCCCCATATGGAGCCCCAAGGGAACATAACTCCTTCATTTGTGCAAATCTGAAAGGGCTTCACCCAGGCATAATGGTTACCATGTTTCATTAAATTTGGCCCAGTGGTTTTGGAGAAGAAGATTAAAATGTAAAGTTTACGGACACATGCACGCACGCACATACACACGTGCATAAAACCATAAGCTCACACTGGCTAAAGCCAGGTAAGTTAAAAATGATATGTATTAACAACATGTAATATGTATCACCATGTGATATGCATGATCAACATGTGATATGCATGATCAACATGTGATATGCATGATCAACATGTGATATGCATGAACATGTGATATGTATTAGCGGCATGTGATATGTATAAACAACATGTGATATATATAATGACATGTGATATGTATTAGAGACATGTGACATGTATTAGAGACAAGTGATATGTATTAGAGACATGTGATATGTATTAACAACACATGATATGCATCAACGCGTGACATGTATTAAAGACGTGATATGTATTAACAACATGTGATATGTATTAACAACATGTGATATGTATTAACAACATGTGAAATATCTACAAAATGATTCATCATAAAAACTTTGTCATATAGTCAACAGTCTAAAAATATTTCTATCTAAAATTCTAAAATTCTATAAAAACATAAAATTTCTAAAATTGAAAATCTATTCATCTACACTTGATAACAATTATGACAGTAACAAATAAAAGTCAATAAACAAACATGTTTCCATGGTTATTACGTACATGTTGTATTGCGCATATTTAATGATTAAGTGAACTAAGTTTCTTTTTATTTATGCATTGTTAATAGTGACATGACACGCGAATTACCCCCTTCCAATTTTTTTTTTTTTTTTTTTTTTTTGGGGGGGGGGGGGGGGGGGGGGGTTCCAGTTGTAATCTTATCATTCAATTACACTGAACATAGAAAAAATATGACCTTATTACAAAAAGAAAAAAATAATATTTCATGGGATTTTAATTAATGCAGTTTGAAAGATTTTTTTATAAAAATTATAATTATCATTTATAAGTAAAATTTTTTTCAAAATTTTTATTATTTCTAAAAAAAAAGTTTGGCCTAATCTTAAAAAAAATCATGATTATCTCCCTTCGGGTTTCAACCATTTCATTTCATTATTTTAGGGGGAAATAACATCATCCAACTTGTGCAAAAATAAAACTTAACATACAGTTTTATTAACTGACCAATACTTAACAACTTGGATTTGGTTGTTCAGAGCTCTGGAAACTTAACTGAATGGCGAGTGAAGTTCAAATGTCAAAAAAAAAAAAAAAAAAAAAAAAAAAACAATACATGTTTCCTCGTAGATAAGTAAATTTATTATAAAATGTTTTTGATTGATAATAAGGTGTTAGATATAATGTTTAAACATTGCTTTCAAAAAGTTGGCTGAAATGAAAGATAAAATGGAAAAAATTTTACTTATGAAATGGTTCAGCTTTAGGTTACAGAGCTTTGAATAACCAGATCCAAGCAAAAGAAAAATTATGTATACAATATATATATATATATATATATATATATATATATATATAAAACGCAGATAGAATAAATAAATATAAAATAAGTAAAATTAAACTCCATTTATAGTTCTCAATTAATAACAACATTACTCAACAAACATCTAAATCAAATACAAGAATTTCACAGATTTAAATGCCTTTCCTTTTTAATTTTTTACTGAGTAGAAAATACATTACTTTAACATAAACTTTCATATTTTGACACGCCCACACCGCCTACAACACCGGAAAAGTAAGACCTAATTCTCACCTTTTGGCAATGCCAGGCTTGACAACAAGAAGATTTAACAAATTTATCTCAAACAGTGTATAACATCTGAAATTCTCACCCAACTAGATATCACAACTAATTTACTACAGGAATGAGAAAAAACATCAAAAAGAAAGTACAAACAACATTGGTGCAAATGAAAAGTTTAGTGATCCCCACAGTGAAATATGTAGTATTTTTATAATTTATCATAAATAAGTCTCCCTCATTTTGTGGCTAAACCCCTTTAAATGGTCAAAATCTGGATGAAGAAATGGCAGTAATGATTTGGGTTTTTACTGAATATAAATCCAAAGAAATAAAAAATTATATGTCAGAAAATGTAGCGTAACCAAGGCAACATAAATCATTGAGAATGGGCATAGTTCTGTCACGATTTATGAATTATACAAGATAAGTATTCTAACATAAATATATCATAATGTATGTGTATATGACATCTATACAAAAACCGTTAAATGTATTACGTAGGTAATAAAACCGTTAAAAGTTTAACATATATACAAAAACCATTAAATGTATAACATATTGCATTTATAATTCTGTGAAATAACACTTTACCAACGAATAACAATGATGATTAAGATAAAAAATATATAAAATCCTGGTATACAATTTATCATGTTAATGTCCAAAAAGTTTAAAGAAATGAAAAACTGTGTATAGTCAACTAGATATTAAAATAAGATGTTTAACTGAAGACACAATTTTTTGTAGTCAGTCTATTTCAAAAGTACATGTATATGCATCAGTCCATTTTAAAAACCTTTGTGAGATATTGAATTTTCAAAATTAAAATGCTGTTAAAATAAAATGAAAATTTTTGTGCAATATTTGACACTGTCGGTACAGTGACATAAAAGCAACAATAATGGGAAATGTTGTAACATAATAGTACATAATTGTATTAATAGTAATATGTTATTTAAGCATGTACAATTTGCAATACCAAGTATATTTAGACACAATCTGATCAGCAGTCACTAAAAACATACTGGACATAATTCACTGGTAAGCTGAGATGAAGACCAAGTTTTTTAACTATTTTTAAAAATCTGACAAATCACTGTTTTTTTCAAAACCCTGTATTTTTGTCATTTTAGCCCTTTGCATTTGTGACCCCGAATACGTGAAAGATTTTTAAATACAGTTACTAGTAAAATTATATTTCTTATGTCCCCACAAAAGTACCTGTTTAAATCAGACCACAGTAGTTACCATACACGTATTACTATCCCACATTAAATCAGTATATGTCAATAAATTGTTAAACTCCAGGACTAATTGGTCTGCTGAAGGTCTTTGACTCGGGAAATCAATCCAGCAACGTGACATGACTTTGAAAATCCTGCTGTTACAACCATCTGGCTTTTGTAGTCGTTTACCTTGAATGATCTGCCTGGCTTTTGTTTCGTTGTCATTTCTATCAAAAGGTACATCACCTAATGAAAACATTTCCCATAATAACACACCAAATGACCACATGTCACATTCAAAAGACTTAACAGTGTTTTTTAATAACTCTGGTGGCATCCAGGCAATGAACTGTTCAATTGGACGCTCTTTATTTTTTTCATTTTCACCTTCATTATTACAAACAGAGGAATAATAAAAATTGCCAATTTTAGCTATAAAATTATCAGCAATAAAAATATTTACTGTGGCTATGCATCCATGAATTATACCTGATTCATGTAAAAAGGTCAGTCCTGTTACAATATCTAAAGAAAATTTTAACAATTCTTTTGTACATTCCTGTATGATAACTGACGGTAATTCTGCTGATGAGCCTCGGAGATTATGAAGATATTCTAATAAATCTGTACTTGTAGTTTCATTAAAAACAGAACATACATCACCTTCATTCTCTGCATCAGTCACTCCAATAAACTCCATAATATTACCATGATTTTTGACAAGTTTTAATATTTCTATTTCATGATAAAACTGCTGTGTCAGCATTTGGCTGGATTTGTTACGTAGAATTTTAATAGTCACCTGACAACTAGAATTTTCCATCTCAGAACTACTTTTCTTTACAGAACCCTTTGCAATATCATAAAATTGGCCATCAAACTTTAGCAACTGCTGTATCTGGAGATCAGTCTGTGTTATCACCCAATCATGTGGGTGTAGGACTAACCATTTCAGGTACACTCTCCATTTCAAGTGCCACTGGTTCAATATAATCATTAGGAATATTCTGACTATCAATTGTATCTGAACGCTTTTTTGTGCACCAAATGAAATTTTTACGTTGTCTAATTACAAAAACCATGACAACTATGACAGCTATTATCAGTAAAGCAGCACCGACAGTGCCACCTGTGACAGCCGCTGTGTTGTCATCGCTTTTTTGCTGTTGAACCTCTCTAGCTACTTTTACACCATCATGACATGTCAATCCTGTCCAACCAACATCACACCCTAACTGACATTCCCCTGAGATCATGTGACACGGAGTGCCGTCTTTACAGTGACCACATGTATACTTACAGTCTCGTCCATAAAACCCTGGAGAACAACTTTCTAAACAGTCCTGGCCTGTCATGCCTTCCATACAACCATGCTCACAATGGCCTGTATACTGATCACAGGATCTATTGTAACAATTAACACACTCTTCATTGCACAAGCTTCCATAGAAACCATTTTTACACCTTAAACAAAATCCAGATTTTTTGTCACATGTATTCAAACAATTTGTATAACAGGCATATTTGCAAAACTCACCAAAATATCCTTCTTTGCAACTTAAACAATGGCCACCTTTCTGGTAACATGTATGATTATCACAGTTCATGTTACAGATTCGTGTACAGTTCTCACCATAATATCCATTTTCACAACCCTGTGTGCAGTAACCAGAGTAACGGTCACAGGCCTTCTGTTTACATCTACTACTGCAAGATCTCTCACACGACTGTCCAAAGTACCCCGCAGAACAACCATAGACACAAAGACCAGTTACCTGATCACACTGTCTAGAGTTTGCTGATTTTGAATTTTCACAATTAACTGGGCAACGTTTGTCACACTTTTTGCCATACCAAACACTATTGCATCCAAAATTACACTCACCTGTTGATTGCTGACATACTCCACCAAAGCATTTTTGACTACATGTCATATTACAATTGTCACCATAGTAACCACCACTACAACCAAGTAAACATTTTCCAGAGTCTTTTTCACAGTATATGTAGTTATTATAATCATTTCCTTTACAATTGCTGTTGCATTTAAGTTCACATTGGGCTCCATATGATCCTGCCTCACAATCTCCACAAATGCCATCTATAAAATCTACACAGCTACGACAGTTAAGAGGACATCTGCGGTCACATCGAGGACCATACCAACCCTCATTACAACCATGATCACAATTACCGGTCACAGAGTCACAAGTTCCATTAATGCAATTAGCACTACATGTCCACTGACAATGAATTCCATAATAACCTTCTGCACATCCATGTAGACATAAACCGTTAGTCACATTACATTCATTCCTACCACCAAAACATCTATCGATACAAGGGACACAGGTTTTGTTTGAATAATGCCAAAACCATCCTTTCTCGCACTCCTTACAATAATCATTATCACTACCACCAAACAGTGTTTCAGAACATACCTTACAGTTTTCTATCATACATTTCTTATTGCAATCCTTTCCATACCATCCTAAATTACATCCATTCATACAATAACCAGTTCCATTATTACACGACTCTATACCACCAATACAATTATCACTGCATGCTTTACACTGTCCATCTTTTTGGTACCATCCTTTTTCACAACTAGCACATTGTGATGAAAGATATCCAAATTCTTGACATTTCAAACAATGTGAAATTGTACATTGTTTGTCACAACTAGCACCAAACCATCCTGTTTCACATTCCCCCGGACATGTTCCAACAGTTGTATTACAAGTATGACTTCCATCAATACATTTACCAGTACAGTTTATACATTTTCTTTCAGTGTGGTCCCAGTGCATTCCATCATAACAAACATGACAATAGTGATAGCCATATACTGTTTTACAGAGTTTACAGTTCAAAATATCACAGTGTGGCGTCTGACATTTGTAACCTTGGAAATCAGGTTTACATCCATAGAGACAGTATCCTTCTCTGCTACATCGATGTGAACCAAATAAACAGTTCTCACTGCAAACATTTTGACAAGAATCACCATAGAAACCTGGTTCACAAAATACACATTTCTGACTTGTCTGGCCTGGGGGATGTACACATTCTAAACAGTGATTTATGTAGCATGCATCATTACAGCCAATTCCTGTCCATCCAGGCTCACAACCATATAAACATTTATTATTAACACAGCTTGTTTGTCCGTATCTACATGAATGACCATCTTGACCACAACCCTCTAAAGCATTATATAGCGAGATTAGAAACCAAGTAATATATAATCTTAATGGAAAACTAAGTTTTGTCATTTCTTCTCATTGGCATAAAATGACATAATTCTTCTTATACTTTTTCATCTACTACATCACAAATACTGCATCACTCTAATCTAATGACCATCTAATGTACTACGACAGGTAAACTTGTAGCAAACAGGTGAACCAGGATGTTGGTAAAGAAACACTGCGTTTTAAATATCCTTTTTCCGTTTTAAGGCAGAAATATTTTTCTCCATTAACTAATTTTACACTTAATCGCATCACTTCAAAACTATCATTCTGAATTTCAAAGATGCCATACATTAAAAATAAACAAAAAACAACACACCTGGACAAATTGTGACAACTCTCATAGAGGCGTCTGGGTCCGTGAAACGCTTTCAAGAGATAAACAGGTAAAAAAAGAGACCCGTGAGTAATTACAGAAACTGTAAATAACTTATTCAAAAGATCATTTTAATCAAAATCCCGATGGTGGTTTTATTTATTAGACAAGTATTTTTTTTATAAATGCTTAACAAGTAATGAGTGCATTTTATTCAAAATATAGTAACTATTAGTGAGTTGTTTTTCCAACAGTTTTCTGTTCTATGAATAATATCCCTTTAGATTCCCCTAAGGAAAAATGATATATGTTTTTAGAACATTATTTTAGCTTTTCATACAATATTTCATCACACAGAGTACAGCCATTACGAAAATTATTCCGATTCGGTAATTGCAAGCCGATAGGATGTAAATGTATTAATATTTCTCTTTATGGCATCCAAATTCGAAATCACCTTGACTCAAAACTCTACATACCTAAAACGGTTTGTTTTTGTTGTTGTTAGTTTGAGTGTTGTTATTTTTTCTTCCTTTTAAAAGCATTATAAGAATTGGTTTCTCTTTTTCCTTTTCAGTTTTGGTTGTCACTTATTATCACCATATACAGCTACATTTTTTCAGGTTGCTAGACTTATTCTAGGAAGTCGATGCTCCAGGAATTTGAAGGATATACATTACAAACGCCTTTGGTGCTCCAAAACATTGGAAGAAAAACTAAAATAAGCAGTAACCTTCAAGACACAAGAAGCGAAGCAAGATGTGGTATGATGTGATTCCAAGCTTTACTATTATGGTAATGGCTGTAGGAGGGGCATTTTTATGTAATAAAGGAGCAAATTACCTTAAATATGGATCTGTAAGTGTTTGTAATCAGTCATTCGGAATGCGTAGCCAAGTTTTTTCTACACTAGCATTTACCCATGAATATCCTAGGGCCCAGTTTCACATTTATCTTTTTCTCTCATCCATATTTTTAAAATTTTAAACTTATGATACAATATTGTTTTGTTTAATAAAACTTAACTAAACAATTTAGATATATAACATTAGATACTCAATTTCAATTGTGTAATGTCTTAAAAATTGACATTGAAATATATCCGAATTTGAGTAGTGTACAATCAAGTGAGTGAATGATTGTCAGATCATAAACCCCTTCGTACCCTAAGAAAGATGGTAAAATGCTACTTTTAATTGTGGTTAATGAACACATGATACTTTTAACACAAGTGCATTAGCATGTGCTACTTTTTACTGCATTATTTCAATTTTAAAAAATCAAAAGGAGCATATGACACTGGTGACAAATTCCCACTGCCTTTTGGCAATCAAATTAACCTTCTCTGGGTGGGATTTAAACCAAGGTGGTGAGGAGCACTGTGACCATTGGCCATCATTCATATTTAAAGGCAAGAGAAATACATGTGTATTACATGGCCAGAAAAATATCAAACTAACGTATAATTAAAAATTTTAACTGTCACTGATGGTAATTACTATTACTTTAATTTTTTCATTTCAATCCAATATTATTGAAGAGTGGTAATGGATTTTTTGGGGAGATTTTAAGTCTTACAATATGAAAAAAATAAAACAAAAATAAATGGGACAGATTCTTGGAATAGTAACCATTAGTAACCATTTTAAAATATTGGAATTAAAGCTGAACTTGACATTGTCTATTAGCTGTCAAAACATTGTAAACTGTAAAAACATGCATTGTGAAAGCTATGATCATATTTTGTTTGATGTCAAAACTTCTCATCAAGTTGTATTAGCAATGAAGAAGTAGTTTCTCTTCAAATGTTTTTTTAAATTAGTAAATCTGCATTACGATTCTTCTTAAAACCAGAATTTATATATATATATATATATATATATATATATATATATATATATATATATATATATATATATATATATATGGAACAGATATTGTTACCACTTTCAATAACAGTAACAGGTAAATTATTTATTTATTTTTTAAAAAATACATGTATTTGAGAAATTACATGGAAAAAAAATCTTTTAAAAGTTCATCTTTTATTACCATTAAAAAAAATTCACAGAATTCATTAACCACCCAGGTTCTGTGCTTTCATTATAATGTGGTTATAGACAATCTCAATCAACAACAGAAAAAGATTACATAACAGCTTAACTTAATTGTAACAATATGTCATTTTGAAGTCTGACAGTTTCTGGGATGCAATTAATGTGTTTAAAAAATGGAACTTTTTCAATGGCAGTCTGTGATGTATGTTCTAACACAGTGTGCTATATCAATATTAGTGCTGGGAGGGGCAAAATTGTATCCAAAACCTTCTGGATCTGCTCATTTTCATTGACTTGTCAAAAATATTTGAGACAGATGATGATTTAAAATCATTGTACAGGGCTGAAAGTGATAAAGAAACTGGCCAACTTGGCAGTCCAAATCTGTTTGCCCATCTTGTGCAATCCTGTAACATTTGAACAGGGCAAAGTTTCTCTTCACTTGCATGGGTCATTTCCACCTCAAATCCTGACATTAACTTGTTGTGTTTTTACCAAAATATTTTCTTGGCACAAGTTATGTAAAATTCTACACAATTTACATGAAAACTTTATAGAACCTCATTGTCTTCTGGTAAATAAAATATGCTGTTAAGGGGCTATATCCTATGGCTTTAGTATCCATGTCAGTGCTAGCAAGGTAGGTAATAGTCTTTAACCTCTAAATTCTCATTTTCTTACCAACTCGGGTTAATGCACCTTTAAGCCATATATAAATGACTTATAATTTCAAGCAGAGTTCTAACAGATCAAAGTCTAGATGTAGTATCTTTAATAATTATAATTATCATAAGACTGATGGTGCTCATGATGCAAATCATAACTTTGTCAATTCTTAACCGTAACCTCTTTTTTGCTAATAGTTCTTTTCACCATATAATCTCTAAAAATATATAAGCCATTTTAGGTTTTTAAATGATTCTGTTTGTAAACCCATGGATAGAAATTACCTTTGACTGTTTGGTATTTTCAAAGATGAAGCAGTTGATAATTGAACCAACTGATGGAATCATATTTATGCCTATTATATTGTCACTCATTGTGTTTTTACCACATCCAACACACATGGTATCAAGCAAAATCATTCACAAAAATGTTCTTGCTCTGCACCAGTGCATCTACTGCGCCTTGGAAAAGGTTCCCAATACTGTCTGTTGAGCTGATGCATCTGAGCATTCTGACGATATGCAAAATGGTCTATTGTGTGATGATCACATTTCTTGTCGATTTAACCAAATAATGCAGAATGTATCATCCAGTTGTGTTTGTTTGAAGCTTTTGACAAATTATCAGCTTGACTGTTCTAAACTCCTGTTATATGTACACAGTCCAGCATGATTCCATGTTTGAGGTCATAGTTGCATAAGAAGACAGACATTGTTAATTATCTTGAAAGCTATTACAATGAGTATAGGCTTGTATATTGAATATTGTAGGTATTGATATGACAATCATTTTGATATACATACATCATCCAAGGTTCAAAGGTCAAGGTGATAGTATACTGAAATGGTTAGTCATCTGGAAATTATTCATAGTATTTTACTTAAACATTCAAATTAGCTGTTAACTAGATATTCTGTGACAGTGGGATCCAAACTGTTGAAAACTTGGATAATTTCTGTAATTACTGCTATTGTCTATTGTATTTTGCAAACAATTTATGTCACATCCTCAGGTGAGCATTAAGGACCATGGGGCTCTTGTTTTACTGTTATCATTTGTTTGTTCTTAATTCTAAAATCAGTATGAATAGCCAAATATACTGGTTAAATTTATATTAATAATAAAGTACATTTTTTGCTACATGTTTTTCATAAGTTTTCAAGTCTCTTATTATTTATATGTCATGAAAACTGTTGTAGAAAGCTCTCTAATCATTTATCCATGTAAAACCTACATTTTAACTCAATTTTGAAATTTGTACAAAACGGATAGATAGTATCCTCGGAGCTGCTTTTACATGTGGCGTCACATCAAAACCAAAAATATAAATGTGTCTGACCTCAATTAGTAGGTATGTAATTTCTCTTATAAAATATTTATATACTTCAAAATGTCATTGTCAAGATGAATTTCTTGGATGTTGATGTTTACAATCTCTTCTTTTATTTTCAAAACGAGACCATTTTCACAAACTCTCATATTGAACTCTTTTTTTGATGACAATTCATTCATCTTTTGATTAATTGTTTATGTAACTAACTTCTTAGCTCAAACATGTTTGAATTTAAGTCTATATTCAAATCCAAATTGGGTAGTGTGAAAACAACAACTCATTTGCTGAAGGTTGATAGTCCTCTCATAGTTCTCCAGTTTTGTGATCTATCCCAGAACTGATTGATTCAATATACTGGTAAATGAAAAATCTTGACTGTGCTGTAAAACACCATTACACTACTCCACTAAAATACACTAACATTTACATAAATTTATATATGTATCAATGTATTATTTAATAGATTAATATCTTCTAAACAATTTTTTGAAATTTACTTATTTATTTAATATTTATTGATATTATTTATTGATAGTTTTAGATAAAGATAAGATAGAGTAACATACATTTTATTATGCTCCTGTATATACCCTTTTTGAAGTCTCCCATCCACTTGAAAAGTGGTGGTGGGGTGGGGGGGAGAGATTTATCGTTTTTGTAGAGTACTCTAACATACATTTTAGTATGCTCCTGAATATACCCTTTTTGAAGTCTTCCATCCACTTGAAAAGTGGTGGTGGGGGGGGGGGGGGAGAGATTTATTGTTTTTGTAGAGTACTCTAACATACATTTTAGTATGCTCCTGTATATACCCTTTTTGAAGTCTTCCATCCACTTGAAAAGCAGTGGGGGGGGGGGGGAAGATTTATTGTTTTTGTAGAGTACTCTAACATACATTTTAGTATGCTCCTGTATATACCCTTTTTGAAGTCTCCCATCCACTTGAAAAGTGGTGGTGGTGGGGGGGGAGAGATTTATTGTTTTTGTAGAGTAGTCAAACATACATTTTAGTATGCTCCTGTATATACCCTTTTTGAAGTCTCCCATCCACTTGAAAAGTGGTGGTGGGGGGGGGGGAGATTTATTGTTTTTGTAGAGTACTCTAACATACATTTTAGTATGCTCCTGAATATACCCTTTTTGAAGTCTTCCATCCACTTGAAAAGCAGTGGGGGGGGGGGGGAGATTTATTGTTTTTGTAGAGTACTCTAACATACATTATAGTATGCTCCTGTATATACCCTTTTTGAAGTCTCTCATCCAATTGAAAAGTGGGGGGGGGGGGGGAGATTTATTGTTTTTGTAGAGTAGTCTAACATACATTTTAGTTTTTGTAGAGTAGTATATATATATATATATATATATATATATATATATATATATATATATATATATATATATATATATATATATATCTCCTTTTTGAAGTCTCCCATCCACTTGTTTTTATCCATTTAACTTTCTTCTGCCCAAATTTTGTTCAACACTTTTCTCAGGAATGGAAAATCATATTACCTTAAACTTTCTGCAGATAATTACCATCATCTAAAGGTATAATATCAGTACTCATTTTTCTGATTTGCTAACAAGAGCTAAAGAGCTATATTTATCAGAGAGCCCCCTCCAATAACATATTTTTCATTGAATACATAGTTATTTCTACCTTAAAACTTGACAGATGATGTTGAAACTTGGTAGGTACATAGTACAACAAATGATATAGTCTTGAGAGACTTGTGGCCAAGTGTGCTTGCACACTGACAATGTCTGGGTTTTTTTTTTATTTATTTACACCTTGGCATTTGTAATCTGATTATTTATTTCATTTTATTTATTTATTTTATTTTATTTATTTTATTTTATTTTATTTTATTTTATTTTATTTTATTTTATTTTATTTTATTTTATTTTATTTTATTCTATTCTATTCTATTCTGTTCTATTTAATTCTATTTTATTTAATTTTATTTTATTTTATTTTATTTTATTCTATTCTATTCTGTTCTATTTAATTTTATTTTATTTTATTTTATTTTATTTTATTTTATTTTATTCTATTCTATTCTGTTCTATTTAATTTTATTTTATTTTATTTTATTTTATTTTATTTTATTTTATTATATTCTATTCTGTTCTATTTAATTTTATTTTATTTTATTTTATTATATTTTATTCTATTCTATTCTGTTCTATTTAATTCTATTTTATTTTATATTTTATTTTATTTATTTTATTTTATTTTATTCTATTCTATTCTGTTCTATTTTATTTTATATTTTATTTTATTTTATTTTATTTTATTTTATTCTATTCTATTTTGTTCTATTTAATTTTATTTTATTTTATTTTATTTTATTTTATTTTATTATATTCTATTCTGTTCTATTTAATTTTATTTTATTTTATTTTATTATATTTTATTCTATTCTATTCTGTTCTATTTAATTCTATTTTATTTTATATTTTATTTTATTTATTTTATTTTATTTTATTCTATTCTATTCTGTTCTATTTAATTTTATTTTATTTTATTTTATTTTATTCTATTGTATTCTGTTCTATTTAATTCTATTTTATTTTATTTTATTTTATTTTATTCTATTCTATTCTGTTCTATTTAATTTAATTTAATTTTATTTTATTTTATTTTATTTTATTCTATTCTATTCTGTTCTATTTAATTCTATTTTATTTTATTTTATTTTATTTTATTTATTTTATTTTATTTTATTTTATTTTATTTTATTTTATTTTATTTTATTTATTTTATTTTATTTTATTTTATTTTATTTTATTTTATTTTATTTTATTTTATTTTATTTTATTTTATTTTATTTTATTTTATTTTATTTTATTTTATTTTATTATTTTATTTTATTGATGTGATTTGTCTCATGATCTTGGTTTGGTATCTTTGGCTATTGTCAGGTAAGTCAGTTTATTGGAAATCCTTTTTTTAATTTCTATTGTAGACAACTACCCGTTTTTATGATCGGAATGAGTATGAATATGTGTATTACTTACGAGACAAGTTTGTTAAAAGTTTGACCAAAAAAAAAGTAAGTGTATTGTAAATCAACTCAAATTTAGAATAGAATTACCTTCAAAATCTCTGAATTTTCAGCTGAGTCTGCCCTCAATTTTGTCTACTAAAATGGTGGCCAAATCGACCTGGAATTGTGTCTGGCGACCTAAAATTTGTAAATGGTGGCCAGCTTGTCCACTTCAAATTTGAACTTTTGTGACTAGAGAACGGATATTATTTCTATGTTACAGAATTTTCATGGTACTGTTGCAATATATTGATACTGTTCAGGCAATATAATGGACACTTTACATCATCATTATTGTTATAAATAACACTAATGTAAGTGATTGTAAGTCAATTTTAAAAATGTGCATTTTTGTTTTCCATAACTAAAAGTTGTCTTAATTTTCATCATTTGGAAGAAAAGATTGCCTGCCCACTTGGAATTTCCATTGGCCACCTGAAAATTTAAATTGGTGGCAAGCTGGCCACTTAGTTTTGAAACCCACTTTGAGGGCTGTGAGTTGCAACAAAGTTGTAGTCAGCTATTTATTTGATGATGTGTGTGAGCGAGCAGGTGTGCATGCATGATGGTAGCATTCATTTGTTTTCCAAACGCTTGGAGATATTGATCTTAGATTTGGTTTGTAAGTATACCATCATGAACTTCAGACCAAATGTGAATTTCCTTCAGTTTCACTGATTTTGGTGAAATTATAGGCCTTAGAAAATTTAGTTTTGTAGATATTGTTTGAGTGCCTGAAAGTATTGAACTCAGATTTGGAATGTGAGTCATTTTTTTATTTTAAAAAAATTCTGTAAGTGCTCATGTGCGCCATTGGTATCAATAGAGACAGACCCTCCATTGTCCATCTTCTGATCGTCTGGTCAATCCATCGTCGTCTTTCTGTCCTTCCACAATTGCTTCAAACAACTTCTTCTCAGAAACTTCTGGTCACATTTTGTTCAAACTTGGTCAAAAGCTTCTATCTTTCAGATTTGTGATTTTGGTTGCCATAGCTACCAAATGTAGGTCACATTGACTTACGTAGTTGAAAACCTAAAAAAATCTTCTTCAAAACCACTTCACTGAGATAAAATCTGATGTGATATTTTGCATCTAAAGCATCTTATATATGGATACCAAGTTTAAGAAATTTCAATAATGAATAAATTTATGTGAATTCTTTTTTCCAAACATCATTTTCTTATGTGAAAAAACATATGTTTAACAATTTTCATGAAATTCTGTAAAATACAAGTTGCTTTTTTCCACCTTTTCATTTTCAATTCTTGCAACCCAAGGGCCAAGGGTTTAAATCCCAGTGAGGCCACTGTTTTTTTTTTTTTTTAAGCTCACCTAAGCTGAAAGCTCAGATGAGCTATTGCTATCCATCTTCGTCCATCATGCGTCGTGCGTAAACTTTTTACATTTTAATCTTCTCCTCCAAAATCCCTGGGCCAAATTTAATGATACTTGGTAACCATCATGCCTGGGTGAACCCCTTTCAGATTTGCACAAATGAAGGAGTTATGGCCCCATAAAGGGGGAAATAGTGAAAAACTTTTCTGAATCTACAAGAGATTTACCTTAGTTATTTCATTTATAACATCCTTAGGTCATCTATTTTTAGATTTTCACAAATTGTAGCCATGGGGCTCAAAATGGGGAAATTTTGAGGCACTGAGTGGGGAAGTTGCTAAAATTATATATTTCTCACTATATCTTGAAAACTATCAACTTTTTGTATAGGCTTTTATATTGGAATATTTTAGATATTGACATGACAATCATTTTGTTACATTGGTAAAGGTCATATGTTGAAAGGTCAAGGTCACAGCAGCAGAAGAAGACTTAAATTGCTAATTATCTTGAAAACTATTAACCTTTTGTGTAGGCATGTATATTAGAATATTGTAGGTATTGACATGACAATCATTTTGACATATGGTTCAAGATCATTTGTTGAAAGGTCAAGGTCACAGCTGCAAAAGAAGACTTAAATTGCTAATTATCTTAAAAAATATTAACTTTTTGTATAGGCTTGTATATTGGAATATCTTAGATATTGACATGACAATCATTTTGTTACATTGGTAAAGGTCATATGTTGAAAGGTCAAGGTCACAGCGGCAGAAGAAGACTTTAATTGCTAATTATCTTGAAAACTATTAA
Organism: Tegillarca granosa; assembly: GCA_029721355.1. NCBI lineage: Eukaryota > Metazoa > Mollusca > Bivalvia > Arcoida > Arcidae > Tegillarca > Tegillarca granosa. Next base: position 40,676,871 of record CM056602.1, read on the forward strand.
CCTTTTGTATAGGCATGTATATTAGAATATTGTAGGTATTGAAATGACGATCATTTTGACATATGGTTCAAGATCATTTGTTGAAAGGTCAAGGTCACAGCTGCAGAAGAAGACTTAAATTGCTAATTATCTTGAACACTATTAACTTTTTGTATAGGCTTTTATATTGGAATATTTTAGATATTGACATGACGATCAATTTGATATATGGTTCAAGATCATATGTTGAAAGGTCAAGGTCACAGCTGCAGAAAGAGAATTAAATTGCTAATTATCTTGAAAACTATTAAATTTTTGTATAGGCTTGTATATTGGAATATTTTAGATATTGACATGACAATCATTTTGTTACATTGGTAAAGGTCATTTGTTGAAAGATCAAGGTCACAGCTGCAGAAAGAGAATGAAATTGCTAATTATCTTGAAATTTATTAACTTTTTGTATAGGCATGTATATTAGAATATTGTAGGTATTGACATGACAATCCTTTTGATATATGGTTCAAGATCATATGTTGAAAGGTCAAGGTCACAGCTGCAGAAGAAGACTTAAATTGCTAATTATCTTCAAAACTATTAACTTTTTGTATAGGCATGTATATTAGAATATTGTAGGTATTAACATGGCGATCATTTTGATATATGGCTCAAGGTTATATGTTCAAAGGTCAAGGTCATATCAACATAGGAATTCTAAAATTATTAATTATCTTGAAAGCTATTAATTTCATGCATAGGCATGTATATTAGAATGTTGTAGGTATTGAAAAGACAATCATTTCTGGTTTGAGGTCATATATGTTCAAATGTCAAGGACATAGCTGCATAAGTATACTGAAATTGATTAATGATTTGGGAATTATTCATTGCACTACAGTTACTTCATGCATATTATATAAGCTACTTATAAATGAAATGTGAGTGGATATATTTCTGATTAAGTTTTGTGGGAGTTCTTACCTTGAGAAAACTTGTAAAGTTTCTGTACTTAATATATTGTCTATTGCACTTTGCAAACAATATTGGACATATCTTCAGGTGAGCTTTAAGGCCCATGGGCCTCTTGTTTTTTTTAATTTCTGAATTTTATGACTTACAATGGTGCATAGAAGAAATTTTATGAATTTTTACTTTTAAGTGTAATTATTATTTTTGAACTACATGTGATACTGATATGTAGATATAGCTAAAACCTTGAAATATTTTTTGTTTTACAAAATCACTGATATGTGACATAATTTAAACTAATTGAACCAATTCTAAATAATTAGCAGTTGACTTTTACAATTTGTTTTTAAATATTTTAATTAATGTGTCAAATCTGTAAAGTCTTAAATCTGGATCTAAAAATTGCTCATGTGAGCTTTTGTTATGGATAGGCACTCTGCCATCCATCCATCCATCAAGACCTCTTCTCAGACACTACTGGTCACATTTCATTCATATTAGTCAATAGCATCTATAGACCATTGCCATTCACATTTGTGTTTTTGGTTTCTATGGCTACCAAAAGTAGGTCACAGTGACCTACATAGCTAAAAACCAAAACAATAAAAATAATGTTCTCTGAAACCACTTCTATTGAGGCAACATGTTATGACTTACCAGGAATTATCAAGACATACCAGTACATTTAAACTCAGGTGAGCAAATTAGGGCCATCTTGGGCCTCTTGTTTATTTCAAATCTTGAAAAACATTTTGTTGAAAGCAGTGTCAGTAGTGTAAAGTTAATAGAGTGGAGTGGAGTAATGGTGTTTTACGACCTAGTCAAGATTCTTACACTTATGTCGAGGTGGTCAGTTCTGGGATGGTGGAGGAAACCGGAGTATCCGGAGAAAACCGCCGACATGTAAAGTTAACAGACTCCAGCTGCTCTTATTTGTGACAGTTGTCAATGAAAAAATATCATCTAAAATATTGCAAAAAAAAAGGAAAAAACAACGAATATTTTTTTATCTTTTTTGAACATAATCTTTAAGGTATGATATTAACCATTTGTAAACAGATTAAAATCAAAATGGACATGCAGTTTGAGGGACTTTATTATATAAACAGAAACAAAATGAGCGGGTATGGCCAAGTGGTACTGTCACCAGCTTTCAAAGTCAAGGGTTGTGGGTTCAAACCACACTCAGGACTTGGAAATTTTCTAGGATGATTTTCATCTTCTGCTCATTACCAGGAAAGTCTTTCAGATGATACTCAAAAACAAGGTCCCATGTCTCAGTGCATGCTAAAGACACCTCGGTAGAGATCGAAAAAGAGTAGGCCACTTGTGGCCGCTACAGAGGACGCTTACAACTAGAAGCAAATGAAACAGACTGAGCAAGATAACTCAACTAATAAACTAAAAAATTTTGTATTACTGGTCCTACCATAAAGTGTATTTGAACAAAAATTGTACAATAACTGTGTTTATACAAAGAGATATGGTAAAATTGTAGATTTGTTTGTTTATATTTTTAGGGTTTAGATGCTATTAATGTTGATTAGAAGAAAACAGCAAAACGGAAGATGTTAAATTTGACTGTAAATTTTATCATATAAATTTGCATTTTAGTGCAAATGAGCTGAAAAAAAAAGTTTTACATCATCTTTTGATATTTAAAAAAGTATGTATAGAGAGTTTGTAAATTATAAAAATGTCATAGTTTGTTTGTAACAATAAATATCTTATAGAACTTTATTTGCCTTTAAGGTAAAATTTGTGATAATATAAATACACCTGCTGTAAATTGCACCTTATATAGCCCTGTAATGAGACGATCTAGCCAACCTCTGTCTGTGAAAACCACTGCTATAGCTCAGTTAGTAGAGTACTCGCTTCATATGTGGGAGGTCAAGGGTTCGAACCCCGACCAGGTCTGACCAAGAGTTGAAAATTGGAAGTGACTGGTCTTTCACCAAGCACCCGGCATTTAGAACTGAAAGTCACTGGGTCCTTCAGTTCTGATGCCCCTTATCAAGGCAGTCATGGCATGTTAAAGAACCCTCCCTGTACATTGCCCTAAAGGCAATGCAATAGTAAAATTTCTGCCACCTCACCTATAGCTGGTGATGCCACCATATAAGTGAAATATTCTTGACTGAGACGTGAAACCCCATTCAATCAATCAATCATGTGCCTTTCAGATATGTTTAATGTGACATAGACTGAAAAATTTGAGAGGAGTGACAGTACTTAATGTCCAGTCTAAATTCTTTTACTTATATCCTTACAAGAAAGTCAGTTCTATGATTGTGGAGGAAGCCAGAGTACCTTGTGAAAACCACAGACCTTTGACAAGTAATCTGACAAACTCCCATACACAAGTATCTGACACAGTGGGATTTAAACCTAGAGGATTAGAGGCACTGTGATCCATAACATGCATGCTTCTTACCATCAAGTCCTCTTCTTAGAGAAGTTGCATAATTTCTAATTATTGACCATTTAGATAAATACTAGTCTGAGAATTTGCTGGTTTCCCAGAGTGGTCTTCAGGCACTTTAGGATCTTTCCACCACCTAACTGGCCACCACCTTTAAAAAAATAAAAGTAAAATCATTCTAGTAAATTGAATCAAACAATAGTGAAATAATGATTTTGTAACATGTTAAAATAACTTAATTGGAAAATGTTGGTCAAATTAAGGCGACTAAAGATAAAAGGATACACTGTCTAATAATGAAGGTGAAACGTTAATGTATTCAACCAATTAGAGCTCTCTATTTGGTCAAATGACTAGTTTGACATGCAAACAACACCAAAAGGCACATCTAAGCAAGCCGATGTTTCATTTTAGCAAGGTTCATCAATATTGTGCAACTATTCTCCAAAAAAAAAGTAAATAACAAACTATTGATGAAAAAGATAATAATAAAAGGGGGATAAACTAAAAATGGAGTATTACGCTCAAGTCAAGGTATATCCACATATCAAGGCGATCAGTTCTCGGATGGTTAGAAAACCGGATTGCCGGAAGAAAATGACTGACCTTCCAAAAGGGAACAAAATTCCTAACATAAGAGTCTCTCAGGAGTGGAAATCTATAACCTGGCGAGAGTCATTGTGGTTTGTCAGCGCCCGATTTAGGCCATTCGACCACCGATGCCCCTGGTGTAAAACGGAATAAAATGAATGTCTTAAAATAGTGGTTTGGGACTTCATAATACATTTTTGGAATATTCTTCCCCAAATGAGATCAAAAGCAATTTGTTAATAGATTGCACATATTGACATATATTGACATTATTTATGTGCTTACTCTATAAAACTAATGTATTTAATACCATTGAATGTGGTGACTGTAAATGCATGTCACGGTTATAAAAAAAAAAAATTATGAAAGCAGATTTTATTTAATGTTTGTATATGACCTATTTGGGTCTTAAGTTAAGAAATTGATCCTTGATAAAAGTCATAAAAGTGTAAGGTGACAGCAAGCCTCAGTGGACAAACTGATAGTTTCATATTGCGAGATTTTAAAATCAGATTGTATTGTTGTTTATATATGACCTCCTTGGACTTTGAGAAAGCCCCAGTGAGCAAAATAAAACCGGAGTTTAATGCCCTTAAAATATAAGTATCTGCATCATTTTAACAAATTCATTAACTACTTTTGTATACCAACGGATAAAACAAAGGCAACCAAAAAAATAAAAGAAGGTAATGTATGTATTTTGTGTCAGGTTTTATTTTTGATTATCGATTTATTGGAAGAATTTTTTTGTGAATTTTATATCAGTTTATCGATAATATTATTAAAACTTCACAGATGAAGTTGAACATTGGTAGGAACATAATACAACAAATGATATAGCCGTGTTGCCAAGTTGCAGCTACTGACAATGTCTAGTTTTTCTTTTTCTTTCTTTCTTTCTTTTTTTTTTTTTTTTTTTTTTTTTTTTTTTTTTTTCAACCAAAATAATCAATTGTACATAAGTATATATTCCTGTATATCTGTGAACGTTTTTATGCATGTTATTTTAAGAATTTAAAGAATCACAGAGCTTACTCTATTAATTAAAATTTTCAGCCGTCTTAATTTTTGAAATTTATTTAAAACTAAGTCTGTTCCCTTATGTAAAGCATTCCTTAGCTGGATTTGGATTCATATAATTTTGGAACTTTAGATTCATTATTTTTCAACTGTTTAGCTTACGTTTTTTATCTATCAAACATTTCGACCCCTAGAGTCACTGATGAGGAATGATTTTCCGAAATGTGCACATATGGCACATCAAAATTTAGCAGGCATTTGTTATATATTATAATTTCCAAAACCACCAATAAGTCTAACAAACTTTACGATACGTCGTAATTATAATTATAAAGCATGAAATAAATGTCAATTCAAAGGTCATGTTGCCGCTCCCATTCTTATACTTTAAACTCTCAAATGAAAGCAATAAAATTTAACGCATCTGTTTAAAGTTTTATGAAGCGGAGTTAAATATATACCCATGTTGTCCATTATTCTTTTTAACTTGAACAACTACTAATCAAAAATAAATAAAATCCGATGTTGTGACATTTTATTCGGACTTATACAATTATTGTCAAGTTAATTTTAAAATGACATTGATATCATAATGAAGCTGTATTCCCGACTTAAAAGATTGGTACTTTATTATTTTTTTTTTTATTTTTTTTTTTATTTTTATTTTTTTTTTTTTTTTTAAATTTTTATTCAATCCTTAAAAAATCAACATACATATTTCAAATACATGTCATATATACATTTTCTAAATGCAAATACTATCATATGAATACATGTAGATTATAATTGTACAAATTGCCACATTTGTGTGTTAATGTGTGCTTTTGCCGGTGTATGCATATACGATGAAAAAAGTTTTATTTTCTTATAAAACGTATAGTTTATAGATAGGCTTGGCAAGAAGGTTGTAAATTTTTCAATTTGCATGCATGAATATAATATTTTGATATAAGTAAATATAAGTTGACAACATTTAAGTTTAGGTCATTGCTGTTTATGCCAAATAGAAGATTTCAGTTTTATTATTGACCGTTAAATTGGTTTGTTATATAATGTCTTCTTAGAGTTGATACCATATAGACTTTTACATATGAACATTCAATAAAGAGATGGGAAATTGTTTCCTTCGTTTTTGAACAGAATGTACACAGTTCAGTTTCGTATAGTTTACTCTGCATAAGTTTGATGTTTGTAAAGTTAAAATTGTGTTTGAGTTCGAATTAAAACGAATTTAGTTTTGTATCTTCTGTTATTCTAAATAAAGTATATATATATATTTTCAATGTGCATCTGTTAACTCTATATTAAGTTTAACTCCCAAATCTATCTTGTGAACTAGGAGTTTGGTACATTTTTTTTATAAAGAGGGAGTAAAAATATTTTTTCTGAAGTTTTTATAATTAATGATTGTACATGTATTAGTGGATGGTGTACCTCAGGTATTGGATATGTATTTTTATAATAATTTTCCATTGCTTAGGAATTGCTTTGATTAAGCCATAGTATTCAAGAAAATTTACTTTTAGTTTATATTTTTTGCATCAAGTCGGCAATAGCTGAGAAAGAACCCTTTTCATCTATTAAGTGTTTTGTAAAAAAAAATGTACCCTTTTCACACCAAGCCATATAAAAACATGTTTGTTATCAATGTTAATGTGTGGATTAAACCACAGGGATTGAGAGACTATTTCACAAGCATTTGCGATTCCTTGTTTTTGTATGGATGCCCAACTTGTGAATACATGTTGCCAGAACAAATTGAATCTATCTATGCAGATATTATAACTTTGCTCATTTAACATTAAAAACTTGTCACCACCTACATCCTCCAGATCATCCAGTAAGAGACGTTTCCATGATCTAACATGAGGTACCCTCAGCCCACCAAAGCTATAATCGCTGATCATGACATTTCTTTTTACTTTTTCTCCCTTTCCATTCAAAATAAATCTAAAATTGATGTTTCAACGTCTTTCACTAGATATTCTGGTGGATCAGATAAGACTGTTAATATCTGTATAAGTATTGGCAAAGCTAAGGTTTTACTACAGTTATTTTGCCAAAAAGTGATAGATTTCTAAAAGACCAATCGCTCAAAAGATTTTTAAACGAAATAATTTTTTTCAGTGTAATTTTCGAAATAAAAGTCACCCTCATCCCTGCTGAGGTTATATGTTATTCCTAGCAAATTAAATTTCCCTTCAAAATTCCAAGAAATTGGTTTATCGAAGTTATATTTTTCTTTACACCCCCTTTTTGATCCAAACCGTATAGCCTCAGTTTTATCAAAATTTGCTCTCAAACCAGAACAGTCGGCGAAATCTTCAACTAAAATCAAAGCTCTGTTTAAAGAATATCCATTATCATCTAATGTGAGCGATATGTCATCAGCATATTGACTAATCAGGTACTCGGGTCCATTCAAATTTATTCCTTTTATATTGAGATCGTTTTTAACAGCAGCACTCAACACTTCTACACATAGTATAAAAAGATAGGGAGATAAACGATCCCCCTGCCGCACACTACGTTCAACAGAGAAATAGTTTGAAATGTAACCATTGTTTTGAACAAAACTGACTGCTCTATTATAAAAAGTTTCAAACCAGGATATTTTGGAGCTCCCAAAACCGAAAAAAACGCAATGTTTTTTAATAAAAGACCATTTAGTTTAGTCAAATGCTTTTTCAAAATCTAAAAGTAGCAAGATCCCTGGTATGTTTTCATTTCAAGTTATTTCAATTATGTCCATAGTTAAACAGGAATATTCTCCAATATTTCTGTTCTTTAAAAAGCCAGTTTGAGTTTCACTAATCAAGTCATTCAAAACTGTTTTTATTCTATTTGCAATTAAAGCAGATGCTATTTTATAGTCAACATTTAATAGGGTAATAGGTCGCCAGTTTTTAAAGTAAAATTTTGATTTTCCTGCCTTGGGTAGACAAGTGAAATTACCTTGTTTCTGGGTATAGATAAGGAGCCTTTTTCATAAGCACAGTTTAAAGATTTTACTAAATATTCATGAATATCCACCCAAAAGAATTTATAAAACTCTACGGTAAAACCGTCAAGACCCCGAGATTTACCATTCTTCATGTTCTTAAATGTTTTAAGATATTCGTTACACTTAAGCCTTCCTTCAAGGGAGCCACGTGTTTCTTTATTTAAAAAAATTAAGAAAGGGTTTTTTTAATCAAAAAAGTTTTTTTCTTGCGCAGTAGATATCGTGTTGTTTTTTGTTTTATAGAGGTTTTCATAAAAGTCCTTCTGTTTAATCAGAAAGTCATTTTGGTTAGTCATTTCTGTACCATCCTCAAGAATTATTTTAGGAATTTTCAGTAAAATGTGTTTTTTTCTAAATTGAAAAAAATATTTTGTACCTTTTTCTCCTTCAACACTCAATTTTGCCTTTGCTCTCATAATTACCCATTTGATTTTTTTTTTCTCTCTTAATTTTTGAGCACGGTTTCAATTTTTTCTATATCTTTTAAAATTCATCATAATTATTTTGTCAATGAAGATGAGTTAGATCATTTTCTAATTGTTTTTCATTTTTTCTATCCCTTTCCCTTTTTTATTTGAAGAATAAGAAATAGTTTTGCCTCTAATCATTAATTTAATGGTATCCATAGCAATTGATCATCTATTGAGTAATGTGACTATCTTTTTCCTGAATAGTATATTGATCGAGTCTTTCCTTAATACACATTTTTATTGTATTGATATACTCTTCATCATGTAGCAAGCTATTGTTAAATTTCCATACCCCCTTCCCCTTTCACCTTGTTTAAATTTTAATTCAATATTGACTGGAGAATGATCTAACCTGTAGCTAGTACCAATATTTGAGTCTATGACAAACATTTGAGGATTAGATGAAATCAGGAAGTAGTCTAATCTCAATTTTTTTATGTGGCCCCCTCCTCGGGTGCTGTCTGGATACAAACTCTCCAAAAATCTATTAAGTCTAATTTTAAATCATATTATGGATTTGTTCATTAGATTTTATATTATTTTTGTGTAGATAATTTAATGTATCTATATCATAATCCAATGGTATATTGAAGTCCCCACCCATTATTATTGACGTATTTCCAATTATCTCTAACTGCTTTTGCAAATTTATAAAGAAAAATGGACAGTCTTTGTTAGGCCCGTAGATAGCGGCAAGGGTCATTCTATTTCCTCCTATTATTACGTCAAAAAGTAGAAAGTTCCCATCATTACCAATTACCTTTTTATGTACTTTATATTCAAAATTATTTTTTTAATAAAACAATTATACATGGACTGTTACTGGTGTGAGAGCTAAAATATGCATTATATCCCCATTTAGCTTTCCAATAAGCTTCAATTCCTTTTTGCAATTAAAATCTGATATCATAATCTTTTCTGCAACGTGAGAATATATATCTCTTCGTTTTACATTGTCAGAAGAGAGCCCACGACAATTAACACTTCAAATAGACAAATTATTCGTCATACCTTACAAGTATTGTGGCTATGCAAAACAAATCTAAAAGTAAGCGTGGCATCAATATATGTCCAAGATATAGGATCATTTTTACAATAAATACTATCCCTCCCGATCCAAAACCCTCCCCCAAGATTTTCTAAATACTTCCAGCACATTTCTATACATTTTGTCCCGAGTTGCTATTCTCAACATTTATATTAAAAGCCTTATAATTATTAGGTCTAACATACTTTTAACATATTTAGAATTGAATAATCACGCGCACAGCAAACACTAAAGTCTGAATAGACGGCGAGTTAAGTAACCATAGCTCAATAAATTAGAAATGATCATTTTCAAGACTCCAGAATTCACAGTGCCCGTGACAATGCAATTGTAGACAGCTTATTATACATACACTGCAAAAACAGGTGTTTCTCATTATCGAGCGAGTGTGCTTGAAGAGTCTTGACATACAAAAACATCTACTTTCAAACGCTTCATATAAGTTGGAAAATTGTTAAAATTCAAAGATATGTGGATAACTAAAAAGAAAAAAAAATCAGAAACGCAAACCGTCAAATTTTTGTAAAAATAAATTGTTAAATTGTTTTGTTTTGTTTTTGTTTGTTTGTTTTGTTTTGTTTTGTTTCACAGGCATTAATAATAGTGCTAACTCACTTGCACCTGTATTTTTTTCAATGTTCACAATTAAACAGAAAAAAAGCTAACCATTCCTTGAACAGTCTAAACATATTATTAATTGAAATAACATATATTGAAAGTAATAAAACAAACCATTAATTCGTCAAAACTCGAAAACTAACAAAAAATTAAATAAAAACAAAAAATCTCCATACATTAGAGAGTTTTTAAAAACTAACAACCGAAATTAAATGTTACAAATATATAGATACCCGCATTATCTTTTATTTCTGAAAAAAAGTACCGAGAAAATCAATGATTTTAATACGATCCCTCATAATAAATAGATCACTGGTATGAAACCGTGGTGTCTAGGCGTCCTAAATTGTGACCTTAATTATACACTGAAAGTCTTAATGTGTCGTTACAATGAGTCGGAACGTTACAGAAATTGTCTCTCAACTCCATTAGTAAGTATCCCGTTTTATTTATACCATCTGCATTTACAGAACACCAAAATTTATCCGAAACATTGTGTATTAATATTTTTATTTTTTATTTGTGATGATAAAAGCGTTTTTCGAAAATAATCTATCTGTTCAAATTTAAGAGACAGAATCATGCTCATGTTCTTTCTTGTTGTGTCAAGATTTATTTGTAATTATTGATTTAGATAAATTTGTTTTGCATCTCTAGCATTTTTTGAAAAAAATATTTGTTCCGCAATAAAAATTTTGCCATGCTCTTTTGCTTCTATAAACTGATATAACTGTTTGGCACTTCTATATTTTCTGCCATGATATTTTATACAACACGAGAAAAATTTGATAAAATATTATCTTCGCCTTTAAAGTAAACTTTGGTGTTTGTTTCTGAAATAATATCCAATAAAATTCCCTATAATAAGTTGCACACATGAGGTACCTATAAATTTAGATTATGCAAATGAACCATATAAATATATTGGTGTAAATCTACAGTTGTATAGACCGTCAGGAATGCAGTTTGGGTATTCTTGATATATACAGATTTTACGTCCAAGAAAAATTGACGCGTTGTATACATCAACACAAACCACAAGCACACGAAATCGAGAAATCAGTTTGTAGTTGTATTTTAAATTCACAGACAAAAATTGACTATACAATTCTTTGATTCATGATATATAATTACATAATGTAATATTAATCCCGTGTTCGTTGTGTTTATATTTTGTGTATGTAAACAGAGCGCCAATCTACAATGATCCATCTATACAAATGATGATATATACACACTTGTGTATAAAGACCAAGCTACTAGAAAGCTATCATACCAAAACAGTCATAGACACGCTTACAAGTTGAAACCTTGAAATTGCCAGTTATATCATAAAAGAGTCCGGTATCTTATATAATAGGGGTCGTATAAAAAGTACATATGATACAGTATTTGTTTACTGTTTGGTCCAGAGTCGCACAAAGGGATATTCTTTCAGGTATAATAGCTTTGTTTGCGTTTTACATTCGGTTGCATCTGTGCGCGTTCATAAAGAAGTGTTGCTCTAATTTTGCTAATTTCCGGTGGGAGATCAGGATTTGCACCATATATTGAACCAGATTTTAGCTTTGTTGCCAGCTGCAAAACCTCATCTCTCTCAATTAAGTTGGTGAACCGAACAATAATGTTCTTTTTAGAGTCAGCACCAATTGGTATCCTGTGTACCGCCTGAAACTGCATGTTATCGACAGTTTGGGCAAGCAATTTTAGTGTATCTTTTAAAAAAAAGACACACTTTACCGTCTGTAACACGAGGGCGCTAATTTGTCCCGCATGGTACCCCCCCCCCCTTACTACAAGATTCCACTTTCTTCCCCACAACTCTAGATTCAGGTCTTTCCATGGACTCACTATTTATTTTTCCTCCAATGCTGGAACAGTTTTTTTCATTTATTGTATTAAGCGAGTTTTCCACAAAGCCCCTGTAACCTTCCAGATTATCCATTCTGCCATTCAGAGACTGTACATCAGCTCTGACACTATCAACACTCGCCTCAACTTTTTCTAATTTAAAAAGGTATTTGTGACATATATTTGGCATAAACCATAGCGAAGATAAAGAATCTTCTTGTTCATATTTCTATCGTACAAACTGACACTCCAAAGCGTTTGTAACTTCGTATTATCTTCGGAAATACTAGCATCGTTCCGAGAATATTTTCTGGTTCAGCGTATCGGTTGTGACCTCTCACGTTTTCTGGTTCAGCGTATCGGTTGTGACCTCTCACATTTTCTGGTTCAGCGTATCGGTTATGACATCTCACATTTTCTGGTTCAACGTATCGGTTGTGACCTCTCACATTTTCTGGTTCAGTGTATCGGTTGTGACCTCTCACATTTTCCTCCATTTAGATCATTAGATTGTGTAGAAGAATTGTTCAAGCCGAATAATTTTGATTGTTGTTTAATTTTCTTATATTTGAGTATCAAATTTAAATAATTTTTAAACAATTCTTCGCTGTAAAAACAAAGAATGTTGTTTTTTGGTAAATTTATTGATACCTTCAAAAAAAAAGAAAAAAGAAAAAGAAAAAAGATAGTTTCAACAAAAAGTTAATCCAATATCTGCTGAAGATTGTTTATAATTTAGGATATCATTGCTAAATGTTTACTATTAAGTGAAAATGATTTCCAGAACCCTTTCTGGAAAATCATCAAAATATGGTTTCAAACTCTGAAGTTCTACAGTATTCTTCTTAACTATTTTGTTGTGCCAGGTAAATTTCCTCCCCTCACAACTATAATTTAACATCAGCAGAAATTAAATTATTTAAAATTTAAAATTACAATTTTGGGTTATGTCTATTTGAAAATTCCGTGTGATACTAGTAAATATTCAGTTTCTGCATTGAGTATTGCAATGTTTATAGGCCGATTCAAATTTAAGCAAGAAATTAGAAAAAAAATATTAAGCGATATTTTTAACTTAATAACATCAAGGTGTACATCACTTAAAGGATATTGCATTGCCCACTAGTGACCATAAATTGTTTAAAAGTGATGGTGTTTTAGAATAATCAAACATTTATTAGTTAAACGTTTCTAAATATTATTTTTGTCTTTTTATACCTATAGTATATCTTCATTTTTATAGGGGAGTCCTTGAATCTTTCGGTATATCGGAGAATCATACTTATACCAAAACTAATTTTACCAAATATAAAGTTCTTTCCAATCATAGAGGAGTCCTTGAGTCTTTTGGTATCAATTTAAAACAGAAAGAACTTGACCTGCCTTACTTCTATTGGATTCCAAAACTTCACAAAAATCCATACAAGGAAAGCTATTTATAGCAGGTTCCTCTAAATGTACTACTAAATCATTATCAGTAATTCTAACACTAATATATATGATCGCAATTAAGTCCAGAAATGAAGTAAGGTCCTATGTTCCTTGTAACTATTTCTACACTTTACACCACTATTCCTTATTCTAAATTGAAAGAACTTCTAAAACAAATCATTCATTTGTCATTCTTTTACAATTGTGCGCCTTTGCTTTTAGATTTGTTTCTTTATTCATATGAATCAGAATTTTTTACATTACCTTGTCAAATCTGGAGAGAAGACTGTCGTTAAATCATTCAACTACACATACACATATATAGATGCCGTTCTGTCTCTAAGTTACCGCAAATTTAGGGAATATATGAATGTCAATAATCCCGGCTTGAATAAACCATACCAATGTTTCTTCATGTTCTGCTTCATATATTGACTTATACCTCAATTACGACACCAAAGAAATAATCTAAAGCTATACAACAAAGATGATGACTTTAATTTTTTCTATTGTCAAATTACCGATTCTTTGCAGTAATATTCCAACGTCTCCTGCTTATGGTGTATATGTTTCACAGTTCATTCGTTACGATAGAGCTTTTCCCACTACAAGGACTTATTACAAAGAAGAAAGCTGCTTACAATTAAATTGTTGACTCAAGGATATTGCAATCCTAGGCTAATCAAGGCCCTTAACAGCTTTCTGATTGTTATTTTGTTGATAAATATGAAGATACTGTATCTTAATTTTACTGGATATATTTGACTTACATAGCCATAACCCTACCCTTGAGCGGGTACCGCTGCTGGTGGAGTAAATCTCCCCGAGGGTATCCATGGCTTAGTAGGCAGTACTTTGTGCTATCAGAAAATATACCATTTAGCAAAATTTTCATTCGTCTTAATTTTTGAAACTAATTTAAAAACTAAAGTCTGTTCCCTCAAGCAAAACATTCCTTAGCTGGATTTGTATTCACTTATTTTTGGAACTTTAGATTCATACATTTTCAACTGTTTGGCGTATGTTTTTTAATCTATCAAACTTTTTGGCCCCTAGTGTCACTGATGAGGAATGATTTTCCGAAAGGTGCACATCTGGCACATCGAAATTTAGCAGTTATTTGTTATATATTTACTACCCCTCTGCGGGTACCGCTGCTGGTGGAGTAAATCTCCCCGATTGTATCCATAACTCTGTAGGCAGTATTTTGTGCTGTCAGAAAATATACCATTTAGCAGAATTTTCAGTCGTCTTAATTTTTGAAATTTATTAAAAAACTAAGGTCTGTTCCCTCATGCAAAACATTCCTTAGCTGGATTTGTATTCACATATTTTTGAAACTTTAGATTCATACATTTTCAACTGTTTGGCGTATGTTTTTTAATCTATCAAACTTTTCGGCCCCTAGTGTCACTGATGAGAAATGATTTTCCGAAATGTGCACATCTGGCACATCGAAATTTAGCAAGTATTTGTTATATATATATAGTTCCATTTTCCTTTTTTTTTTAAATTTGCACGTGACGGGTATATCTTGACATTAGGCGCCTACGTATACCCTTCCGGAGCACCCACACTCCCTTGATGTAAGTTTATTTGTGTTACTAAATTGGCCAGTTTTCACATTTTTGGTGAGGGAGGGGAGATGTGATTTAGACATAATCTGGTATGTTTGTGGTTTATTTTTATGTCTTGTATTTTATTTTTGTTTAAGCTTCATTTTGGATTTCGACGAGATTTGGGACGGCAGTTTTAATTGTCGTTCGGATTGTATTGTGCAATTTCATTCAGGCTCAACGCTAACATGGCAATAGTATATATGGTCAATTATTACAGCATTAAAAACAGATGATCAGAATGATACCTATTTTTCAGATCGTGGTTTAACACCAGCAAATTCAACTGAATTGAACTTCGAGGAATATTGATTTTACAATTAGCTGAGATCTTGAACAATTGTTTGGTTTTAGAGACTTTTTACTGTATTTTTCAAACAATAAACGAATCTTTACACGATTTACAAATATTATTATAATGATTTTAATTATAGAGGTAATTGTATCATTTAAATGAAACAGAATCTAATTATTTGTGATCAATACACAAAACAAAATATATAATGTAATCTAAATGTACCAATGATTTCAAGCTACGCGCTAATGTTGAAGTAATTTTAATGAACTTTAACCTCCACATGAGTGCTGATAAGAGATATTAAGCTTTTAGAAAACTTCTAGTAAATTTAAATTATTCCACTTTTTTAGAGTCTTACTTTATCGTTTGTAATTTCCAATTTGATAAAAAAAATCGGTTCAATCATATTTTCAGGACAGGACCATTTGTTTGGGACTGGTTAATGCAAGGACACATTTTGAGTATATTTTATCTTCCGTATGGAATTACTCAAACTCCAACTAGCATGTTGATCACCAGGTACGGAGCACGTCGAGTGTTTGGTTTTGCTACGATAATTGCAGCATCTGTGACTATCCTCATTCCTTTGGCAGCTACATATAGCTTTATACTTGTAGTTGTAATAAGAGGCCTTATGGGAATATTAACGGTAATTTCTATAATAAATTCGATTTCTGTGCTAGGGACATTATCAAATGTCAATCTTTAATCTAAAATGAATTACTGAAAACACTGCGTAGAAGACAAAGCATAAAAGAACAAAATATTTCTTTCAAATCAAAACACTTTTCTACAAAAGATTTTATATTGCTAAGAAGACGATACAAATTCTGTCACGAGAAAAAGTTATTAAATTTACCTTTATACAGTAAAAAAGGGTTTCCCATGAAGTTGTTTTAAAAGAATCATATATTCTCTTTACACACACACACACACACATACACACACACACACACACACACACACACACACACACACACACACACGCGCGCGCGCGCGCGCGCGCCAAGCACTCCAATGGGGAACGGTTTTTGGTTTTCTACGGGTTAGATAAATACACATTTTAGATAATTTTCAAAATAGATCGAAGAATTTTTACAATTGGAATGGGAATCAAAGGAGGAAATAAACACAATCTCTTATTAAATTCCTTTTTGATCGACAACAAAGTAAATGAAAAATTTAAACCCACAAAGTGGCTTAATTTTATTTCTTTTCAAATCACTTCCACTTCAATTTTTTCAGGCTGGTGTTTTCATCTGTTGTCCAGTATGTTTTTGGTCGCTGGGCACCCCCGAATGAAAGGACAAGACTTTCATCAATTTGTTTTGCAGGTTACTATGTAACACTTTAAATTAATCATTATTGATAGCTAAAATATAAGCAATGCAAAAACAAAATAATAGAAAAATAATTTGGATTCACTTGAATAAATAAGCGCATTACTAATTCTTGCTTACTAGCGTGCTCTAAAATCTTTAAATATACTTTTAGCTAATCCTAATCGTCTCCGGCAATATAAAGTTTATTTTATTTTCATTTAAATATTTTTGGAACTTTAGATTTATTAGTTTTGGTATGTTTTGACTTATCCTTGTTATTTTTCAACGTTCTGGCCGAGGAGGAATGCATTTTTGAATTCTACACACATGGCTTATCAATATCAAACAGGTATGGAAATGCAAAGTGTAGTTGTTAATATTAGAGATAAACTATACTTAAAAATTAACAGTTTCAATTTTAATTTTGGGAATTGAATTAGGAACAATAGGTACTTACTTTATTTCTGGACTTATGTGCGATCATATAAAGCTTAATGGTTGGTCTTATATATTCTACGTCACAGGTAAGTAAATGGAAAAAATACAACCCAAATATACCATTCTATGTCCAAATTAGAATCTCGTTATGCACATAAATTTTCATCAAGAAAATGAGGCTAGGTGAGTCCGGAAGAGCAAAGACCTCCTGTTTAGCTAGCTAAACTCATTTTTGTGCAAAATCAAATAGGAGAATAAAATGAATATGGTACTATGGGAAGGCAAATATATTAACAAATTAATTAAAATTTGTATGTATATAACTATGCTATTTATTTCTTGTTTAACACTTTCTTTTGTGTTGAATATTAGATGCTTGATAACTTTTGAAACACAATTAGAGGTGGAAGGTTATTCCATCAAAACAGTACATAATTTTAAAACACAAATAAAAAAGCTATGATTTTTACAAAATAATTTTACTTTAAAAAACAACAAAACTTGAACAATAATATAAGCAAAAATTAAAATTCTTAGAAAACATTTAATCTGCTTGAGGAATTCACTTAAACATAAAGTCCAATAAAAATACTTTATAATTGCCACAAAACATCTATGTTTCAATAACTTTTAAAATCAAAGTTTAACACAGTTATGAGAATATCCTTCCCTCAGTAATCAGTGGTTAGTGCAGACAAAGATATACCATTTAGCAAAATTATCAGTCATTTTAAATTTTGAATCATGTTTAAAATTAAGGTTTGTTTCCTTATGCAAAGTGTTCCTTAGTTCGATTTGAATTCATGTAAATTTGGAATTTTAGATTCACTATTTTTTAACTATTTGGCTTTTGCTTTCTATGTCTATTAACTTTTTCGGTCACTAGTATCAATGATGAGGAATGACTCTCTGAAATTGGCACATATGGCACATCTCAAAGTTAACTAGTATTTTGGAAAACAAAAGTTAGCACTCATCATATTTGTCAATATCAATTTCACAGAATGATATTTAGTTCTTGATGAATAAAATTTATTAAAATTTGGTGCATAACTGATACAAATAATACACATTGATATTACCTTTTGCAACGAAAAGACGAAAGAATAACATACTACAACGAGATTAATTAGCTCCGCCTTTTTATCGTAAATATCAAAATAGCAATAGGATACATGTTTCGTCAGCCAAAGCATTTCTTAGCTGGATTTGGATTGACATAATTTTGTCACTTTGGATTAATTAGTTTTTAACAGTTTGGTTTATGTTTTTTTCTTTCAAACAATTCGGTCCCTAGTGTCACTGAAAAGGAATGATTTTCCGAAATGTGCACATATAGCACATCAAAATTTAACAGGTATTTTTGATACATACACCATCCAAGTAACATCCAATTTTAATTATAATTTTATTAAATCATTGTAATTATTAAATGCAGGTTGTTCAACTCTTTTGTGGTGTTCGTTTTGGTTTATTTTTGCGGCTGATACACCTGAACAGTCAAAATGGATATCAAAGCAAAAAAAAAAGAATACATAATTAAAACAATAAAACCATGAAAAGAAAACGAGGACAAACAAAACAAGATGAAATACTGCAAACAGTTTATATGGAAAATCATGTAAATCGGAACAAAATTTTTATCTTGATATTGTATAAGGTATTAACACAGATTTTCTAAGGGTTCTTCATTGGCAGGGGGAATAAAAATAAAACACAAACATACCAGTCCTTGTCCAAATCAGAATCCATAAAAACAAAGTAAAAACTTGCTAATTCAATTATATACGTGAACTTCCATCAAGGAAGTGAGACCGGGTGCTCTTGAAGGGTAAGCACCCCCTGTCTAGCTGGATACACCCGTCACGTTCAAGTCAATTTTGAGAATGAAAGGAACAAAGAACTATGGAAAAACATACCCAGTATAAGTCTGGATACAGTGACTTCATACTTATCAACAATATTGTGATGACGGTTGTTAAACTGTTAAGGACCTTAATTAGCCTAGGCTTGCAATATCATTGAGTCAACAATTTATTTGTAAGCAGTTTGCTTCGTTGTAGAAAGTTTCTGTAGTGAGAACAAGCTCTTCTATAACGTATTAACTGTGAAATATATACCCCATACGCAGTAGAAGCATGAGTATTCTGAAAAAAAAAAAAAACAAAAAACAAAAAAAAAAAAAAAAAAAACGGAAAGTTGACTATAAAAAAATTCATCACGTTTGTCGTAACCTTTCGTGTGTGTTTAATTTAGGTATTAGTCCAAATATGAAGCAGAACATGAAGAATCCGTCGTGTCTTTTATTTCAAGTTCACTTGGATAGATGTCATTCACATATTCTCCAAAATTGGTATTATTTAGAGATAGAACATTATCTATATATCTGTATGTGTAGTTAAATGATTTAGCGACAGTCTTTTCTCCAGATTTGACAAGGTTCTGTAAAAATTCTGATTCATATGAATAAAGAAACAAATCTGCAAGCAAAGGTGCCTAGTTTATGCCTATTGGTATACCGATTGTTTGTTGTAAAATTATATTGCCAAACACAACAATTATGTTGTATATCAAAAACTCTAACATTTTGTTGATGATATCTGGGACTTTCTGCAACGAAGCAAATTACTTACAATTAAATTGTTGACAAAAGGATATTGCAAGCCTAGGCTAATCATGGCCCTTAAAAAGTTTTATGGCCATCATCACAATATTGTTGATAAGTATTTAGTCACTCTATCCCAACTTATGCTGGATATATTTGACTTACCATAGTTCTTTGTTCCTTTCATTCTCAAAATTGACTTGCACGTGACGGTTGTAGCTAGCTAGACAGGAGGTGCTTACCCTTCCGGAGCACCCAGCCTCACTTCCTTGATGGAAGTTCACGTGTATAACATATTTTGCCAGTTTGCAAAGTTTTTACTTTGTTTTTGGGATTGTGATGTGGACACGGAATGGTATGTTTGTTTTATTTAGTATATTTTTGTTTACAATCTGTATGGTGTTTTACAAAATAACCAGAATCCCTGTTGAACACTAGATATTTTTATTTTTGTTTACCGTTTTTGTAAAAGAATGAAAAGTGAATGATTTATTTTGACGTTTTTCAATTAAGAATGAGAGATAGTGGTGTAAAGGGTAGAAAAATCAAATGTTTTTATTCTTTTTACTGAAGATAGAGTATTAGAAACAAGATGGTCAAGTAGTTCTTTAGAATTTTTGAGAAACTACACTTGGTTGATGCCAGATGTAGAATAGACTTTTTTCTGAATTAGTCTGTAGGCCATCTTTGACGACTGTCAAAATTTGTGTTAGAATTACTGTTAATGATTTAGTAGTACATTTAGAGGAACCTGCTATACATCTTTCCTTGTATGGATTTTGTGAAGTCTTGAATCAAATACAAGAAAGGCAGGTCAAGTTTTTTCTGTCTTAAATTGATACGAAAGACTCCCCTATGATTGGAAAGAAGTTCATCTTTGGTAAAATTAGTTGTGGTATAAGTAGGATTCTCCGATATGCTATCTAAACCCAGCTCCTTAATAAAACATTTAACATAGAATTTCTTACAAACAAAAATAATGTTGTTAGAAGCTTTATCAGCTGGGACAACAACATACCTGTTATGTATGTCCGTAAGGAGTGCAGGGCTTCTTAGCACTTAAGACGGTTTAGTACCTATAGACCCTTTAAGATCCTTGACTTTATAAAATTTCTAATTGTCCTTATCGAGTCAGATAAAGTATCGAGCTCGACGTCTCCTAATTTAGCCCAACGTCTAGCATACTCTTCAACAGAATCCAATATAATTTTGAAATTTTGAAATTCAGTCCCTTAGTAAAATGTTAAGCCTCCCTGTATTTAGGGCCTTTTGAAAGAAGACATCTTAATTTAGTGTTCTCAATTATACTAAGATCACCTGTTACTACATGCCCAGCTGGTTTATCAATATATGGTGACGTTTTATGTATCAATATATATACTATTGATTACTTTGTGTTTATTCTAACGACTTTCGGACAATTTCATTAACTGATTACCTACTTCAACTTACATTCAAAATATATGTGTGTCATAAAAAGCATTAATTAGATTTGATAATTGCGTTTATCTCATTATATTAACACATTATTTACAGTTTAATGAAAAAATAAAGATAATAGATAAATAAATAAATAAATAATTAAACATATGTAGTCAAAATTGATAACAAAAATATAATAAAACATTTGGTCCCAAGTGTACCTTTAAGTCATAAACAGTTTTGGTTCAAACATCATCAGCAACTATTACTATTATGGTAAAATCTCACCGTAGTTATTGACATGAAACAAAGAAACTAACAAACAAGTATTCAGGAGTTGTAAACATATTTTGTTACAATTGCAAAAATGCGAAATTAGTTGCGACTTTTCGGATTCACAATTGTGCCTCATCATTAACCTAAATTGTCGATGAGAAGCATTAAAGTATTACATTAATTACTTTTGAGAAGAATTTCCATTTATGACGAATAAAGTCCTGTAAATGTTTTATTTCACTGTTATTATAAATACAGTGAAATGTTTGTTTGTTTTGATGTAATTTTATGAAATATTTTTGTTGTGTTCGTCAGTTCATTGAATTTGCTTCTACTGACCATTTTCTAGATCAATACATTTTTATGTATTTTAAATGATCGATTGTGGACGTTAATGTGAAATAACTGTAACTATATGCAACGGTTATTTTCATACAATTTAACTATATATAGATACAGGGGTTTACAGGCAATAGATTCAGTTTGTTTTTAATTGAAATTCTTTTAACAAAAGAAGTATGCATGCAACGGAAAAACACGCAATATTTACAATAAATAAATAAATAAATAAATAAATGATAAAATGTCAAATCAAAGGTAATGAATAGAAAAGACAACAATATATTTAGAACAGCAATTTAGTTCTCCTTCTTTGTGTTAATGTTCAGTGGTCTGGTTGTAGTTCGTTAGACTACTTTTAAATTCGCGAGTATAACTTTCAATGTGCCAACTCCTAAGCGTCAATTTTGCGATTATGTATAGTCAAACAATGTCAAAACTAAATTCGCGATAGATAGATAATTATCTCCCTTTTCTAAACTTTTGCTCTTAAATACCTTTAACTTTTTCAGCACAAAACTATTTTATCCAGGTAACATTTTTAATCTGTTGATTAATAGTTGAGTTATAGTTGAGTGATTTTTATAATCAGTTAATTTTTTTAACATGAGAAATTGCTCCTTCAAACCTTTGAAAAGATTTGTATAAGATGATTTAATTTGAAAATTATGGACTATGACTGAAATTTCGATTTTAGTTATATTTTTTAAAATGTATGAACTTGCGACCAAGAATCGCGAAATTAAGCGTTAATAAATTTTTCGCGGTTAAAAATTATCTATATTACTCTTATCCATTCCATTGTTTTACAATCATTGTAACATTAATAAGATCATTTACAGTTTGAATATAAGACTTAAATTACGCAACAATGACCAGCAATTACGATTACTGTTTAATGCGGAGGTTGCTGTAAGTTTTTTGCATAACTAGAAAGCGTTTGTTATTATAAACAAAACCACATTGCATTCAAAAATAAAACTTATTTACTATAATGTCTTCATAGTTTCAAAGATCACTACAATATTTAGTACTTTCCATTATGTCATGTTCGTTTCATTCTCAAATTTTGTTTTCGAAACGTGGCGAAAATGCATTGTATATTTATTAGACCCTCCAAGAAATTTCAAGTAAATAACATTGAACGATTAAAAGATAACGGGAAACAAGTGCATTGCAACATCCAATAACGGCAATTAGATTTTTTTTTTAAGATAGTGGCATACAGTGTTTAATTCCACACATTTATCACTTAAAAAACTGCAATACATGTATATATATAACAAATACCTGCTAAAATTTGATGTGCCAGATGTGCACATTTTTGGAAAATCATTCCTCATCAGTGACACTAGGGGCCGAAAAAGTTGATAGATTAAAAATCATTCGC
The DNA here is from genome assembly GCA_029721355.1 of Tegillarca granosa. NCBI lineage: Eukaryota > Metazoa > Mollusca > Bivalvia > Arcoida > Arcidae > Tegillarca > Tegillarca granosa. The sequence goes on from CM056602.1 coordinate 40,699,983, forward strand.
CAAAAAGTTGCAAATTAATGAATCTAAAGTTCCAAAAATATGTGAATCCAAATCCAGCTAAGGAATGTTTTGCAGGAGAGAACAGACCTTAGTTTTAAATAAATTTCAAAAATTAAGATGACTGAAATTTTTGCTAAATGGTATATTTTCTGACAGCACAAAGTACTGCCTACTGAGTTATGGATACCGTCGGGGAGATTTACTCCACCAGCAGCGGTACCCGCTTCAGGGGTAGTAAATATATAACAAATACCTGCTAAATTTTGATGTGCCAGATGTGCACATTTCGGAAAATCATTCCTGTATATGTTATTATCTGTGTTAAACGTTTGTATTTATATTTTGTTTGTGTTCATAATGACAGGAAGTAAATATATAACACAAATAACTGTTAAGTTTTTATGTGCACATTTCGGAAAATCATTCCTGTATATGTTATTATCTGTGTTAAACGTTTGTATTTATATTTTGTTTGTGTTTCATAATGACAGGAAGTAAATATATAACACAAATAACTGTTAAGTTTTTATGTGCGCATTTCGGAAAATCATTTCTCATCAGTGACAATAGAGGCCGAAAATTTTAGTAGATAAAAACATGAGCTAAACAGTTAAAATTAATGAATCTAAAGTTCCAAAATTACATAAATCCAAATCCAAAGGAATAATCTGCATGACGAAACAAACATTAATTTACAATTTATTTAAAAAATTAGGACAACTGAAAAATTTTGCTACATAGTACATTTATTTTCTGACAGCACAAAGTACTGCCGGAAGCCTTTCCGAAAATGAGCGTATATTAGCATGATTTTCAGGGATATCCATAATAGAAACTGACTATATCTGCTTAAAGGATTTCCTATGTTTAATCAATTTTAAGCTAAATTTAAGAGCAAAAAGTTTTCGCATTTCAATAACTAACATGTTGGGCTTTTCACAGGTAAAACTTTCAAATACTAATATTTATTGTTAAAGGAAACTTATGTCCAATAATAATCACATCACGCAATTATTCAAAAGTTTTTTTTTACACATTGTTTATCTGTAGCTTAACTAGACAGAAAGTGCTAACCCTTCCGGAGCACCCGGCCTCACTTCCTTAATAGAAGTTCACGTGTATAACAAATTTGGCCAGCTTTCAAAGTTTATACTTTGTTTTTTTGGATTGTGGTTTGGACAAGTATTGGTATGTTTGTTTATTATTAATCTAACATTATCTTTTCAGTATATTAAAGCCAGTACCAAATTTTTTAATGCGTCTCGTACCAGATACTTTTTATCGGACAAAATAAGTACATTGAGTACGATGACATTTAAATGTGTTACACTGTTAATACAACTATACCACATACACAATTTTTATCTTTTTGGTACGTTGATCATCCTCACGTTACATTAAATTCGTTATGCTTGACATACAATTCTTTGTAATGTAAACGTACTCAATTTCTTCATAAACAGATGTTGAGTCATCAAATTACTTATAAAAGAAAAATTGGCGCCTTATACTGATTTACATTTATTCAAAACAACTTTTTAAAATAATTTCTATTCATAATTTGTAATTTTACACATCTATAGCCTGTATTTTGAATCGCTTTAAGAAACAAGATACCACTAACCTTTTTACATAAAAATATTCTTTTCAACTAGAAGCATACTTAATTTAAAAAACTTCATTTTAAATTGCATAATGTATATATAACGTTCTAGTACATAAGACCTTAAATTTCCCTTTAAAAATTAAGTAAAAATAACTATAACTCACATGTTCGTTTTAAGATGTATAAATTGTAAAATTATATTTTTGACAAATGGCATTTATATACAGATCCAAACAAAAACGCAAAAGAATCACTCGGATCAAATTAGTGAATTTTCCCTTTGAATACTGAAAAACTAAATCATACATATAGTACCGCTCCACGAAGTAACTCAAAGATTCATGTAGAGTGGACACGGAAACCTCATCCTTGTTTTCAGATACATAATCTAATCGCATAATATATATATTATTGTTCAAACAATCTTATACTTGCAAACGGAAGTAAACATTAGTATTAGTATAATTATTACACCATCGTGCAATTTTTAATACATGCTTGTCCTTTATTTAACATTGCATGCAATAATACTTTTCAGACAGTAGGACTTGGATCACATTTATTAAAAAAATAGAAAAAAATTAAATAAAGTAGATAAATATACAATTTACAATTTTAAAAAATAAAATAATAATAAAGCAGCCGCGGATATTCCGTTAAAACCAGTTATTTTGCATATCAAAAATATTCAATGAGAGTATAGCTTAATCATATAACAACTAAGAGTTGAGTTGAGTAATGATGTTTAACGTCCCATTCAAGATTATTCCACTTATATCGAAACGTCACCAGCTTTAGGCGAAGGTGCAGAAATTTTGCTTGTGCGTTGCGCTGATGGCATTATACAGCAGGGTTCTTTATCGTGCCACGCCATCGATAACACGGGACCTCATTTATTTTAAATCTCCGTCCGAAAGAACCGTGACTTTCATTTCGTATTGCCGAGTGCTTGCCAAAAGAACAGTCACTACCCACGTTTAAATCTTGGGCCAGACCCGGTCGGGGTTTAAACCCACGACCTCCCTCTTACGAAACAAACAACTCTACCAATGAAGGCACTGCAGTGGTATATAACTATTAAGAAACGTTAACAATGCCATGCAACACAATTTAATAACGGTCACTAGCCCGCTATTTTTAATTTTTTACAAGGTCTCTTGAGATTTCAATAAACGTTTTGATTTTTATTATTATTCTATTAGTATTATTATTAATTTTTATTATTGGTTTATGTATTTATTTATTTATTATTTTATTTTTATTTAATTATTTTTTCTTAAAATCTTTTTGTTATTTAGAAAATTAAGTGTTTTCCGATATTATTTAAGATGGGAAAATGTGTTCCGAATTTTAAGGCATAAGGTATAATGAATTCTCTCAGGATCACTACTTTTTGTATAGTTTGTATTACCATGAGTATTTGATTTCGAACCTGATGATTTTTAATTTGGTTTTTGTTGAAAAAATTATAAGTCTTTTTTTAATCAATTATTTTACGTCATGATGTTATATATTTTAAATCTGCATTAAGTTTTACTGGGAAAAATAAAAACGGTGCTGATCAAATTAATTATGTTCCTCGTAACAAATGTTACATTTGGTTCAACGAAAGCTCGAAAAAATATAGAAGAAGCAGTCATTTCTAAGCGAGATGAAGACCTGTGGGAACTAATTTCATAAAAACCGATTCATTTAAATATAACTTACAAAACGGTGAACACGTTAAAATAAACATAGAATTTCATTAAATGAATTGACGGATTGTTAAGTTTCTCTTTTGATTCATTCGAGTCTCCGTGCATCGGTGCGCACGCTCAAAACTAATAATAATCAGACCAATAATAATGTGACCAACACGTTAAAAGATTCCATTTATTTACAGCTTATTGGAATGAAATTTAGGAAAATGAATCTCATGGATTGTGATAAGAAGTTATCTATTTTAATAAAAAAATATATTTAAGAAAATCCATAAAAAATAAATTTTAATTATATATTAATGCAGCTTCAAAATGACAAAGTAAAAACACCTTGAATGTACAATATGTACCAATGTGTCGGATGATTACGTACGTTGTCTTACAGCGATCAACGGTTATATTATGTTCTAAAAAGAGTCATAACAAAATATTTATCCGTTAAAAGTGACAATAACAATAACAACAATAATGCTCGTGTTTTATCGGATAGGACCTAAAGACTTCAGAGCGAATCAAGTGAACATATAAATAAATAAATGCAATTTAATAAATAGATAAATACATTAATACATTAATAAATAAATAAATAATTTTTTACCTTGCTCTGTTTACAATAAATTATTTTTTATCACGTTGTTAACCTAAATTGTAGCCAATTGTAATTTCTAAATATATTTTTATTATTGTAAATTTCTGTTTAGGAAGAAACAAAGAGACGAAGATAATAATAATCGAGGTTTGTACTATAGGACAGACAGAAAATCGTTTTTGTTCTTAAATCATAATTTTGCCCGGTTTATACGCAACAGTGTAACTTTGAAAAATGTCCTGAAATCCTCAATTTTTTTAAATATTTTACTTCACCACTCATTTACATTAGGAGTTGCTAGGAAATAAAATTTTTTTTCAGTAATTTAAACTATTCAAATTATCATATCATTATGTGTCAATGTAAATGTAAATAAGCGTAAATGTTATTAGCAGTAAAATTATTTTTATAAATATTACATACATTATTTTCTGGTTACCTTTAGCTTCACCCATTGCTATCCAAAAGTATTTTATGGAGTTATTTAAAAGCAGTACTTATATACTATTAAGAGGGTGTTGACCCCCTGGTTTATTTTGCTTACCGGGGCTTGCTATCACACTACATTTATGTAACTTTTTAAACATTTTGTTGACCTCATAGTTATTTCGCTTTGCTCACTGGGTCCTACAATAACCCTAGATTTATATTAACCTTTTGTACCGTTTCAAGTTTTTATCAACTCAAAGTCAAACGAGGCCATATACGAACATACATAAAATCGTGGCTTATTAACAAACATTATATTTTATCGATAATAACATTATCCTGAGCGGGTACCGCTGTTTGTGGAGTAAAACTCCCTGAGGGTATCCATAACTCAGTAGGCAGTACTCTGTGTTGTGAAAAAATATACAATTAAGCAAAATTTACAGCCGTCGAAATTTTTGAAATTTATTTAAACAATGTTTGGCTTCTGTTTTTTATCTATCAAACTTTTCGCCCATAGTGTCACTGATGAGGAATGATTTTCCGATATGTGAACATATGGCAAATCAAAATTTAGCAGGTATTTGTGTTATATATTAGACATAAGAGTTTTAATAACACATTAAGACAATACTTATACATTACAAACAATAAGTATAACCATTTTAGTATTCTATGACAACAAAAAATAACGCAGAACATTATATTAGAATATATATTATTGATGTGCCATATTTGCACATTGCAGATTTTCATTAATTATAAAAAATCAATGTTTAATAACAGGAACATAGATATAATTCTGTATAATAACTGTAAAGATTTTATTAAAGTCTGTTGTTAAATAATAATCTTTTAAAACCTATACGACAAACGTAATGACCTTAATTTTTCGATTGTCAACTTTCCGTTTCTTTGCGGTAATATCCCTGCTTCTTCTGCGGATGGTGCATATGTTTTACAGTTAATACGTTCTGGCAGAGTTTGTTCCCACTATTTGGACTTTCTACAAAGAAGCAAACTGCTTATAATTAAATTGTTCAGGCAAAACATATTGCAAGCCTAGGCTAAGCAAGGCCCTTAACACAATATTGTTTCTAAGTATGTAGCCACTGTATCCAAACAACTTGATATATTTGACTTACCATAGTTCCTTGGGGAGCACCCGGCCTTACTTCCTTGATGGAAGTTCACTTAATTTGCCAGCTTACAAAGTTTTTACTTTCTTTTTTGGATTGTGAGTTGGACAAGGACTGGTATGTTTATGTTTTTTTTAAAACCAAGAGTTTTAATGAATCAATGTTAAAGAAAATTCTTCATCATAAACCAGTTTCGTTTTTAATTTTCCCCTAATTGCTGTTTTCAATGTTTTATACTGTACCAATCTTCATGATAAGAAAGTTAAACTGTAAGACATAAATGCAACCATATTCTGTTTTTATTTGTGCACCGCAATAGTCATTTCTTTTTTCAATTAGACAAATAACAGGCGTTGTGATTAAATGCTACGAATAATGGCGCCGTTAAAAGTCATGCATAATGATACGTAAAATACAGTTAAAGGAAATTATAATTTTCTTGTTAAAATTCACTCCTCTTTAATAATTTTCATTTTAAACTTATTTTAATTGTTAATATATATAACAAATGAAGCAGTTCAATTTTGATATTTATTTAATTATTTGGAGACAGCTTTTTGGTGATATTACGATTTCTCTTTCAACACCAGATTTGAATTTTTGTTAAAATGTGTATTAATAAAAAGAATCATATCAGTGGTTGTTAAATAGTTAACCAATAGTTCAAAAACTACATATAAACATGATGGTATTATTCATTTTTACATTGTATGTAATCTCTATCGAATTTGTGCCCCTGTTCATCTTTATGTCGTCCATTAAACATTCTTATGAGTTTATAATTAATTGATGAACCTATGTACAAAAACGTTAATTCCATTATTTTAAACTTGCTTTTTACAAGTTGATAAATATACAAGTAACATTAATTTTATTATGAGTTTGTGGAATTTTTCACAGGTATTTTGTTATTTTCAACATTCTTTTTATATTCTAAAAGTTCGACGTCAAGTACAACATTGCTTGTATTATTCCAAGACTGAACATCAGCACTAGCAAACATCAAGTAAAATAACGAACCAAAAATCTCTATAGTTGATGTAATAAAAAATACGGTCATCCATTCTTCTCTTGAAAGCTGAAAATAAAAAGTAATATGTGAAAAATTATACTTCTAAACAATTCTATGTTCAACATACGAAAAAAATATCTTGTATTAAATACTCTGTGTGTATTCTTAAGCGATTATGTTCAGGTTGTTTTCTATGGTTTAAGCCTCGTTTTGAGGTGCCTTTGAGCTCTCCACTTTTAACTCAAATTGACAATTTTTTGCCATAATAAAAGGTGCCTGTCCAAACTTTGAGCTACATTTTCTCCTACCGAAATAATTTAGAAAAAATCTCAATCTTGAAGCGACCACAGATAAAACTTTGCAACCAAAGATTGAAATTACCGAAGATTGAGATTACCCTTCAACACAAACCGCTTTAAAATTAAGCTGGTAAAAAAATATTCCCTTGTACACTATGAATTTTTTCGAATATATAATATTTTTAGCTCACCTGAGCTGAAAGCTCAGATGAGCTATTGCGATGGTTCACCGTCCGTCGTCTGTCGTGCGTCGTGCGTCGTGCGTCCGTAACTTTTTACATTTTAATCTTCTCCTCCAAAACCACTGGGCAAAATTTAATGAAACTTGGTAACCATCATGCCTGGGTGAAGCCCTTTCAGATTTGCACAAATGAAGGAGTTATGTCCCCTTGGGGGCCCACAAGGGGGAAAGAGTGGAAAACTTTAAAATCTTCTCCTCTGAATCTACAAGAGATATACCTTAGCTATATCTTGAAAACTATTAACTTTTTGTATAGGCATGTATGTTAGAATGTTGTAGATATTGACATGACGATCATTTTGATATGTGGTTCAAGGTCATATGTTGAAAGGTCAAGGTCACAGCTACAAAAGCAGACTTAAATTGCTAATTATCTTGGAAACTATTAAGTTTTTGTATAGGCAATGTATATTAGAATATTGTAGGTATTGACATGACGATCATTTTGATATATCGGTAAAGGTCATATGTTGAAAGGTCAAGGTCACAGCTGCAGATGACTTAAATTGCTTATCTTGAAAACTATTAAGTTTTTGTATAGGCATGTGTATTAGAATATTGTAGGTATTGATATGACGATCATTTTGATGTATGGTACAAGGTCATATGTTGAAAGGTCAAGGTAACAGCTGCAAAAGAAGACTTAAATTGCTAATTATCTTGAAAACTATTAAGTTTTTGTATAGGCATGTGTATTAGAATATTGTAGGTATTGACATGATGATCATTTTGATGTATGGGTCAAGGTCATGTGTTGAAAGGTCAAGGTCACAGCTGCAAAAGAAGACTTATATTGCTAATTATCTTGAAAATATTAACTTTTTGTATAGACATGTATATTAGAATATTGTAGGTATTACGACAACGATCATTTTGATGTATGGTACAAGGTCATATGTTGAAAGGTCAAGGTCACAGCTGTAAAAGAAGACTTAAATTGCTAATTATCTTGAAAACTATTAAGTTTTTGTATAGGCATGTATATTAGAATATTGTAGGTATTACAACAACGATCATTTTGATATATGGTTCAAGGTTATATGTTCAAAGGTCAAGGTCATATTAACATAGGAATACTTAAATTATCAATTATTTTGTAAGCTATTAATTTTATGTATAGGCATGTATATTAGAATATTATAGGTATTGACATGACAATCATATATGGTTCAAGGTCATATATGTTGAAAGGTCAAGGACATAGCTGCATTAGTATACTGAAATTGATTAATGATTTGGAAATTATTCATTGCACTACAGTTACTTCATGCATATTATATAAGCTACTTATGAATGAAATGTGAGTGGATATATTTCTAATTAAATTTTGTGGGAGTTCTCAACTTGAGAAAACTTTTAAAGTTTCTGTACGTAATATATTGTGTACTGCACTTTGCAAACAATATTGGACAAATCTTCAGGTGAGCGTTAAGACCCATGGGCCTCTTGTTGTTTTATAAAATGTATTTTTCTGCTTCATTTGTTGATTATTTTATTTAATATCTTCATGTCCATTTTGTTTAAATAATTTAGCTAAATTTTCAGTAGTCTTAATTTTTGAAATTTATTTAAAACTAATGTTTGCTCCCTCATGCAAAACATTCCTTAGCTGAATTTGGATTCACATATTTTTCGAACTTTAGATTCATTAATTTCAAATGGTTGGCGTTTGTTATTTAATCTATCAAACTTTTCGGCCCCTAGTGTCACTGATGAGGAATGATTTTCCGAAATGTGCACATCTGGTACATAAAAATTCAGCAGGTATTTATTATATTTTTACTCACGTTTGTCGTTATTACGGAAGCTACCAATAATGTTGCATAAGCACTAAGAGATCCCATTGTATTAGTTATACCAAATACAACTCCACCAAACTAGGAGTTATATCCATAGCATTGACTATATAACCAGAGAATCGAAATCCTCTTATAGCCATGCCAGCGATTAATATAACAATAGCCAGGGTTGGCTGTGAACAGTCTACGTAACTCAGTGAAATCAACATTACTGCTGGTATAACCATTGCTGGAATGTAATGATTAAATATTATAATACTCAGTAAAAAACATATAGTTAAACAAAACATTTTTCTCATAAGCACTGATTAGTGCTTAAAGGAAATAATTAATACAGTGTTAAACACTCTTATCGTAAATTTTGTTACTAGTATATAAAAATAGTTTATATAAAACAGACTAAAACAAAAATGTAATGTATTACATTTTCCATGAGAGGCATAGTTAAGAAAAAATGCACAGTTGATATATTTTGCTTAAGACAACTTCATGCAGCATTAAACATCTTTAATACAAATCAAAGAAATGGTAGATTAATTAAAGACACAGACGTACATGTCGTATTGAATAATTTTCTTGTTTTAGTTCTGCTGAGGTACCTATCTAAAACAAAATCTGATAATCTTCCACTGATCAGGATAACTGCAGCATGCGGTAAGGATGATATAGCTGAGATAAATCCATTCTGTAATGGAAAACAATATCATAACAAGAGAAAAATTAAGATCTAAACAAATATTATTTGGTATTTAGGAAAAATAAATACTAGCCTTTTGTACCGTCATACTTTTTAGGATAAGTATTGCTTTAGAATAGAAATAAAGACGGTGTTTATCTATGAACGATACAGTAGAATTAATGTGTGGTTAAATTCAAAAAGTCAGAAGTACTGTACTTACGTATTTAAAATCGAAATCAAATACATCATTCAAATATGTCGGAACATAGGTCCACATCAGAATATGTGCCCAATCACTGCAAAAATTAGCGACCATAATTGCATACACCGGAAGTGACGTAAATATCGACCGCCACGGTATTGATTGATTTAGCTAAAACAGAATACGAATATATAAGAAATTGTTTAAATGCCTTTTTTCCTCTTGCTAAAACAAAAGTTTTCGATGCAATTATAAAACAGAATTGTAAACATAATTATCAATTTAAAATAAAAGCATATTTAAATCTAATCTTCAATAACACTTCGGTTAATTTTAAACAATTACAATTACCATGTTATATAAAAGAGAAATTCCCAAATAAAAATATGTAGTTATTTTGCCTACATATTTATCTACTTTCCTCGGGCGAGATAACAAAAACCTCAATATATCCTTACAAAAATATCTAGAAAACAATTTTATTCCGATTATTTTCTTGATAAACTAATGGTTTTTATTAGCAGTAGTTTACCTTGATTTGTTTCTCCTCGTTTTCTTTTGTTGTATTTATTGTTTGAGTTAAGTATTCTTTTTCTTGGTTTGATATCCATTTTGACTGTTCAGGTGTATCAGCCGCAAAAATGAACCAAACTGAACACCACATAAGAGTTGAACCACCTGCATTTACAAATTCACAATGATTTCATGAAGGTATGGTTAAAATTGTATGCTACTTGGATTGTTTATCTAAATGCTACATCATTATTTACGATAACAGCTCGGCGCTAGTTAATATTGTTGTAGTATTTCATCCTTTCGTTTGTGGAAAAAGTAATATTTTGTTTCAGGTATGCTTTTCAAATGTTTAGATTACATTTTCTATTTATCAACTTTTCGACCCCTAGTGCCACTGATGAGGAATGAATTTCCAAAATGTGCACATATGGACAGCTAAACGTAACTGATATTTTTTTTAAATATTTATGCTCCAAATGTTAACACATTTTATGCATCATTGCTACCTTAACATCATTGTGTGGTAATGATGTTGACAAATATGATTAGTGCTAACTTTTGTTTTCAAAAATACAAAAGATATATCAAAGATAATATTAATGTGCCATTTGTTCAAATTTCAAACAGTCATTTCTCATAAATGATACTAGATGCCAAACAATGTTATAAAAAACAGAAAACAAAAGCGAAACAGTTGAAAATTGATGAATCTCAAGTTCCAAGTTCATTTGAATTTAAAATCGACTAAGGATTGTTTTGCGCAAAAACGCTTCAAAAATTAAGACGAATAAATATTTGTTAAATGGTACATTTCTGTCTGCACTAAGTAATGACTTCTTATGTTAGGATACATTCATAAATGTTTTAACTTTCATTGTAAAAGTTATAAAAAAGAATGTTGGAAAGTATTTTTTATAAATCGGACTTTACGTAACAATGAATTTCTTTAATGAGATTAATTGTTTTCTAAGAATTGAAATTAATACTAATATTATTGTATGAGTTTTAAGTATGAACATAGCTTTTTATTCCATTTTAAAAATGATGAAATTACCGTCCATTTTCAAGTTGTTTTAAAATGAGTTATTAAAACATCAAATATTCGACACAAAACAAACAAAGTATAAAACAAGGACTAACTGGCACAGTTCTACACACACACATTATATTTAGTTTCCATACACTAACCTGTGACGTAGAATATATAAGACCAACCATTGATTTCAATATGATCGCACATAAGTCCAGAAAAGAAGTAAGTGCGAATTGTTCCAAATTCAATACCTAAAGTAAAAACTGATCAAAGTAAGTTTTCTTCATATTTTATCTATTTATTTTACATGAACTACTTCACTTTGTATTCTTAATACAATGTTTATAAAAACACTGACTTTTAAATATTTGATTTGATTGGGGCCTAAATCAAAAACACAGATACTGGTTTATATTCCTATCAAACACTTGAATCCGTTCAAATTGAAAGCGTTAGATAATAATATTATCATTCAGTAGAAACAAATATTTTATTGTTATTTGATGCATTTTAATTGTTTGAAGTTAACCAAGAACAGCTGCAATTTCATCTGAATTTGGTTAAGGGGATACTAACACTTTAAAAAGTTGTGTAAGCTTGATTTCTATCAGTGACGATTAAATCAATTAGTCAAGAGATGTCATATTATGTATATAGTAAGAAAATTTGGGATATTTAAACCCACTAAAAAAAATACTAAATGTTTTTGAGTTGAGTTATATGTGACAAAATATTTCTAAAATTTTTACAACATATCTCTATTCTTCTACAATGGCAAAATCACATTAACGATTCAATAAATCATGGTAATTAAATCGTGGATATCTTACAAAAATATCTGTTTAATTTTGATATACGGCATGTAAACCTTTAAATGTTTATTCCTCGTCAATGAAACTAGGGGCTGAAAAAGTCAATAGAAAAAAAGAACGGCCAAACATTTGAAAATTAGTGAATTTAAAATTTCAAAATTATATATATGCAAATGCAATTAACTTTATATTGGCGGATTCATTAGTCATTAAAAATCTGAAAAAGGATTAAGTTAAGTAAAAGTATATTTGCTTCTTAAAGTTTTTTAAATCACTTGTATCTTGTTTTTGATTGCCATATTATTAACATATTCATTTAAAATTATCAATTAAAAATTTTATTACTAACCAGCAAAACAAATTGAGGAAAGTCTTGTCCTTTCATCTGGGGGTGCCCAGCGACCAAAAACGTACTGACAACAGATGTAAACGCCAGCCTGAAAATAATTGAATTCGAAGTGTCTTTATAAGAAATATAATTGTGGACGAGTATTGCGTACGTGTTATCGTTATTTTATTTATAATATATGTACTGTAAACTGTGAAAATTTAGCGGCAGTTTTATTTTAGCGGAATTTGCGGAAGAAATCATACGCTAAAATAATACTGCCACTAAAATTTCATCAACTGCCAAATAATAATGGTCCCCGAAACGGTCTGTGATAATGTTTGACACTGGCGATAAAATAAAACTGCGCTAATACGACTTGCATCTTAAAATCGCTAAAATTTATATGCACTAATTAAAAGCGGTTTACAGTATATAAATGCTCTTTGCATAGATTTCACCTAGGCTTTAAAAACAGGTTGATTCACATTTGGTTTTGTAAAGGAAATCATAAACAAATTACATAAAATTTAGACTAAGGAAGCGATCTAAACGATACTGCTAGAAGATTGCATTTTAAACTCTTTGTTGGTCCTCAAAAACCTAATTGTGTTTATTTGATCCTTTGATTTATTCTCCCATTTTACAATTTCTGAAACCTTATCATGTCTTCTTTCGATATTTTTTTTAAGTTCCGTTAAACCTAACAAGAATAGAATATACACGTTTTCACCAAGCGGTAAAACCAAAAACCTGTCCCAATTCATTTTTATGTAAAGACAACTATTTCTTTTTTAAAACAACGACTTAAAGGCAAAACCTGTCTTTACTGGTACAACTTCAATACTTTTTTTTGTTATAAAATCTGTATCGTTTCCTTTGCAAAAAAAAAAACATTTTGTAGAAAACTGTTTTAATTTGAAAGAAAATACTTTTTTTACACAAGAAGTGATTTCAGTAAAATAATTTTAGATTATGAATTGTCATTTGATAAGGTCCTTAGCACAGAAATCGAATTTATTATAGAAATTACCGTTAATATTCCCATAAGGCCTCTTATTACAACTACAAGTATAAAGCTATATGTAGCTGCCAAAGGAATGAGGATAGTCACAGATGCTGCAATTATCGTAGCCAGACCAAACACTCGACGTGCCCCGTACCTGGTGATCAACATGCTAGTTGGAGTTTGGGCAATTCCATACGGGAGGTAAAATATACTCAAAATGTGTCCTTGCATTAACCGGTCCCAAACAAATGGGCCATCCTGAAAATATGATTGTACCAATTTTATTGAAATCCATAATTTGAGAGAAACATTTCTTGATTTTCATTCCATTGATAAAAAGTTTAATGGTATTTGAATTCTCTATAAATTTCCAAAACCGCAATATAACGTATCTGCACTCTTGTGTAAGTTAGTCCATTTAAATTACTTTAACATTACAGCTTATCTTGAAATCATTTTTGCATTTAGACTACATTATATATTAAACCGAGTTTGTTTTGTATATAAATCAGAAATAATATAGATTCTGATTCACTTCAATCAGCAATTACCTCTGTACTAATACATATTTGTTACTCGCATAAATGTCCGTCATTGTATAGACAAAACATTAAAAATCTAAAACCAAACAATTCTGACTAATCAAGAACTCAGCTCATTATAAAAACAATATACCTTGTAGTTCAATTCAGTTGAATTTGCTGATGTTAAACCACAGTCTGACACATTGGTGTCATTCTGATCATCTGTTTTTAATGCTGTATAATTGACCATACATACTATTGCCATGTTAGCGTTGAGTCTTAATGAAAATGCGCAATACAATCCGAACGACAATAAAACTGCCATTCCAAATCTGGTCGAAATCCAAAATGGGGCTAAAACCAAAATAAATTTTTATAATTCTTCTAAGCAAATTCTTGGTCTAAATTAAATAAGTCTTAATATTAAGAACCTCAAGAAAAGGTAGTTACGACAAAACAGACAATCTTTTGAAATAAAACAAACATACCAGTCCTTGTCAAGATCACAATCCCAAAAACAAAGTAAAACCTTTGAAAGCTGGCAAAATTAGTTATACAACTGAACTTCCATCAAAGAAGTGAGGCCGATGCTCCGGAAGGGAAATTTCACGTTAAAGACAATGAAACAGAAGTTCATAAATCTACCGGTACAATTTTTTTGAAGTGTTCTTCAATTTGTCTTTATTAGAAAGGTATAAAATACAAAAACAATTGTTAGTAACGTGAAGCTAATACATTTTTGATTATTTTAAAACAATTTATCGGTCACTAGTGGGTAATCGGATATCCTGAAAATAATTTACATCTAGAATGTATTAACTGAAAAAATGCTAAGTTTTTTTAATTTATTATTTTTTCTTGCTTTAAATTAAAACAGCGTATCAGCGTATTGAAATATTCATCGATCGATAACGAAACAAACTATTGCTAACACGGAAGTATCAAGCAAACATCAGTTTAAATTTCATGATTACTTTTTGTTGAATCATTATAATGGGGAGATTGCCTGGCACAACAAAGAATTTACGACAAATAACGTGGAATTTTAGACGTTTGAAACAATATTTTGAAGAATAAAGTTTTTTCACACCAAATGTAATGATTCTATATAATGTAATATCCAAAACATATGAGATATACACATTTCGGAAAGTCAATCTTTTCCTTATAACTGACACTAGGGTCAGAGAAATTGTACATGTAAACATGATATTGAATTAATGAATCGCCGTAAAAAGCAAAATTCTGAAAATTTGCAATCACTTTAGAATACTTTTATATAAATATATAACACAAATACATGTTAAATTTTGATGTGTCATATATGCCACATTTTAGAAAATCATTCCTCATCAGTGACACTAGGGGCCAAAAATGTTTGATAGATAAAAAACATATACGAGTAGTAAATATATAACACGAATACCAGTTAAATTTTGATGTGCCATGTGTGCAAATTTTTGGAAAATCATTCTTCATCATTGACACTAGGGACCGAAAAGTTTGATAGATAAAAACTTAACCAAACAGTTTAAAACAAAGTTTTTACAGAACCTTGGAGAGAAGACTGTCAGCATTCAACTACATATCCATATATATAGATGACGTTCTATCTCTAAATAATACCAAATTTGGAGAATATGTGAGTGTCATCTATCCAAGTGAACTTGAAGTAAGATACGACAGATTCTTCATGTCTGCTTCATATTTGGACTTATACCTCAATAATGACAAACAACACAAGAAAGGTTTTATCTGAAGCTATACGACAAACGTGATGACTTCAATTTTTCTATTGTCAACTTTTCGTTTCTTTGCAGTTATATTGCTGCTTCTCCTGCGTTTAATTTTCACAGCTAATACTAATATATAATACAGCTTTTTTATGGAAACTTTCTACAAAGAAGCAAACTGCTTACAATTAAATTGTTGACGCAAGAATATTGCAACCTAGGCCAATCAAAACCCTTAAAAAGTTTTATGGCCGTCATCACATTATTGTTGATAAATATAAAGTCACTGTATAAGTCAAGACTTATACTGAATATATTTGACATTCTATAGTTAATCGTTACTTTCTTTTTCAAATTGACTTTGCGCGTGACGGGTGAAGCTAGTTAGACATATTGGTTTGAATATAAACAACGAACGCTTTAACAAAAAAAAAAACCAAAACCGACTCGGCTTAAAAATTTACAAACCGCACACTTCGTGTTGAAATGAACGGAAATGTGCAAAATGGCATCCCATACGCTGAACCAGAAAATACTCTCGCAACCGATGTTATAATTTCCGTTATCATAAACGACAAAACATTCAACTTGAATAGTGGTAGTCCCAATCAAATCAACAGGTTTTTCTCCTTATTACCTAGAATTAAGTCGCGAATGGAGAGTTGATATTGAAATAGCAATTCTATACGACTTGTAGGGGAAAAAACATATTTAAACTTATTTTATCCACGTCGAGGGTTGAGTTAGTTTACATTATGTAAAGTTATCCATGTCATTGTAAAATTGTCACGACAACGGATTTTATTTATATTTGTTGAGTAGTTACTCAAATTAAAAGGAAAGAGGACATCAGTACTCGAGAAAAAATTACATGGTGCAAGGTGATACCATTTACGCGATGTCAAAACAAACTTTATTGAACAATATGTAGTGAATACAAGTGACTCAAAGTTAAATATATCCGTCATAAAGATTGTTTTTTTTTTTCACTTTTTCTTTTCATTTGTATATCGTGATAACCGTACCACCTAATACTGCTTGTCTTTTTTACCTTATAATTGACGAACAATGGTATAAATATACACACAAATACCAGTTAAATTTTGATGTGCCGGATGTGCATATTTCGGAAATTCATTCCTCATCAGTGACACTAAGACCGAAAAGTTTGATAGAGAAAAAACATAAGCCAAACAGTTGAAAAATATGCATCTAAAGTTCCAAAATTATATACATCCGAATCCAGCTAACGAATGCTTTGCTTGAGGGAACACACCTTAGTTTTAAATAAATTTCAAATTTTAGACGGCTGAAAACTTTGCTAAATGGTATATTTTCTGACAGCACAAAGGACTGCCTACTGAGTTATGGATACACTCGGGAAGTTTTACTCCACCAGCAGCGATGCCTGCTCAGGGGTAGTAAATATATAACACAAATACCAGTTAAATTTTGATGTGCCAGATGTGCACAAAGTTGAATATGTCCGTCATAATGATATATATGAAACTCGGCCTCATAAAATTTGATAACATGTGCGTTAAATTTTACTCCTTTATTGACAAGTTTACAGATTTAGAGTGAGATTATATGTTGAATTATTCAACAAGATAACAAGAATTTTTGTAGCTTTTAAAATGTGATTATTTATAGATCACTCCCTTTAAGTTTTCGCAGATAATAGACAGGTAGTTTAATGTTACGCACGATGGTGATAAAGGTAATGCATTATGCTTTTTTAAAAAAGTAATAAAAAAGTTTACAGACATACTGAAATCTATACTTATGCTAAGTCAATTATTTTGTTTAAACAAATATATAAATAAATAAATAAATAAAGGGAAAATTAGGTAGATAAATATATATTTACAATCAATTTATCACTGCTTAAATGAACATTTTACGACTGACTGACGTTATTTTTCAATGAACTGTTAAAGCGTAAATAATTCAAAATGGCGAAGAAATATTTGAATATTTGCAAATCAAGCAAATAGACCCAGTTAATATTTCCACTACCTTATCTTCCATTTAGTCTGGTATACTTATGAATTCATCATTCGCAAATTGTAATGTTACTTTTAACATTAATAATTAATTTTTACCTTTTTAAAATCATATTTATCATGGACAATTTTAGTGAGCGTGGCCAAACTGTAAGACCCGTTTGCTGGGGAAAATTTTAAAAAATGCATTTGACAAGAAAAACAAAATGAAACCAAAATTATTGTTTTTTCTTCTTTTATTTTATGAATGGACATGATTGTAATTTGGATTGATATTTGTTTTTTAATCGGTCATCAAGGTTTGAAGTGTTGAAAGGAGGCAATGGGGCAAATCAATCATAAACCGCGAAGCTTGATGACCGATTCGAAAACAAAGATCAATCCCTAAATAATTCACGAAAATACTGGTCCATGTCCAAATCACAATCCAAAAGGCAGAGTAATAGTTTTAAAACAGACTAAATCAGTAACACATGTGAACCCCCGTCAAGAAACTTATATCAAATTTGATAAAAAATTCTAGCTAATCAATATACAAAAAGCGAATAGATAATAATAAAAAAAACAGATTTACCTTCATTCATTTTCTTGTTGTCTTTATCCATTGTCGTACAACAATAAATGATTAACTTGTTCAGAAAAAGGTATTTCTACTTAATCATATACGGCTATCCAGCTTCTATATCATTTGATTACTGGAGCTTACAATCACCCTATATTTCTATTTATTTAAACTGTTTTTTATGTGTGTGTGTGTGTGTGTGTGTGTGTGTGTGTGTGTGTGTGTGTGTGTGTGTGTGTACGTGTATTCGTCTACACTTAAAACACGTTATTTTTCTTAAGCAATTTAATATAACAATTTATGTTAAGTTTTGCTTGATGTATTAAATTTTATTGCTTTCAATTGCGAGTTAACAGTTTTACCATGGTAGCGACAGCATGACCTATACATTAATATAATTTATGTTGTTTTATATATTTATAAACTTTAAAAAAAAAATACCCGTCCATATCCAGTACAAAAAAATAAATTAAATAAAAAATAATAAATAAAACTTTGAAAACAAGTCACTTCATTTATACATGTGAATTTCCATCAATTAAGTGTGGCATGGTGCACATGAAGGGTTAGCACTCCTGTCTAGCTAGCTACACCTTTACGTGCAAAATTAAATTTCAAAATAAAAGGAACATGGAACTATGGTTAGTCTAATATATCATGTATAAGTTTGGATACAGTGACTTTATATTTATAAACAATCGTGTGATGACGACCATAAAACGTTTTAAGGGACCTGATTAGTCTAGGCTTTCAATATCCTCCCAGTTTAATTGTAAACAGTTTTCTTTGTTGTAGAAAGTTTCCGTAATGGAATCAAGCTCTATCATACCGTATTAACTATGAAACATACAGGGCATACGCAGCAGAGGCAGGGATATTAAAAAACTGTTAACAATAGAATATTGAATTCATCACGTTTTTCGTATAGCTTCAGATGTAATCTTATTAGGTTTAATCTTTTTATATTGCCCAACACAACAAATATGTTGTCTATAAAAAAAAACTCTAACATTTTGTCGCTGTATCTTCAGTATATTTTTGTTTGCAGTCAATGGTGTTTTACAAAATAGCCAGAATCGCTGTTCAACACTAGATATTCATATCGTGGTCTATTGTTTTAGTAAAAGAATAACAATCGAATGATTTGTTTATGATGTTGTTCCAATTAAGAATGAGGGATAATAGTATAAAGTGTAGAAAAATCACAGATTTGTTTTTGTACCTTTACCTGGATAAGATATAAGTTGTTTAAATAGTTTTTTGGACTTTTTGAGGAAACGTGTTTGGTTGATACCAGATGTAGAATAGACGTTTTCTGAATACGTCTGAGGCCATCTTTAACGACTGTCAAAATTTGTGTTAGAATACTGATACTGATTTAGTAGCACATTTAAAAGAACCAGTATATCTTTCCTTCTATGGATTTTTGTAAAATTTTAGAATCTAATTCAAGTTTGAAAGGTCCATTTTTTGCTGTTTCGAATTCATACCGAAAGACTCAAGAACTCTCCTATGATTAGAAAGATCTTCATCTTTTGTAAAAATTGTTTTGGAATAACTGGAATTCTATGATATATAATCTATCATAAAATTTTGATGAGACAGAGCACATTTTGAAAGATCGAAGATAATGGTGTTGTAAGCCTTATCAGCTACAACAACGTATCTATTACATAATTTGATGGAGACATCTCAACGCCCTGAGAACTGAAAAATGTTAAGTACTCATATACCCTGTCTTGATGAAACATCTAATTCCTCTTAACTTTTTGAATAAGGTATCAAGCCCCACGTATTCTAATATAGTCCACTATCTAGTATACTCTAAAAAGATTTAGTAAAAGTCATGAAATTGTGTTTATTAATAAAAAGGTAAGCTCAGAAGGATTAGGTAGGTGGAGTAAAGTTATTGAAGTCAAAACACTGCAAAGTTTGTTCATACATAAATATTTTGAGGCAATGGGTTTATTGTTAGAGTAGGTAACTGAAGTGGCGAGTTATATTTAAAATAAGTAGGGGCTTTAGACTGTACTTCTTTATAAAGTAGTATCTTAGAGATTTTTATGGAATCTTTATCCTTGTTAGCAAAAATATTTTTTAAAAATTGACAACGAGCATTGTTCTGTATATCATGTTTCTGAGCAGTTTAAATAACATTTTAACACCAATATCCATGTTGATAGCGTTTGAATAGTTTTGTATATAAATTCTTTTTTCCGATTGTCTAAGACAGGAAAGTGGTAAAAAGTTCTGTTTTGTTCGAATATGTTGCAATCGCAGAGGTTTCTGCAGTAATCATGGTAGCAGAAGAAATAGATAAATACAAAGTATGGTTAGGCTCGTTAAATTTCAGTTTAACTGTTTAAATGCCGCTTCATTGCATTGTCAACGACTTGCCAGGTATGAAAAGCAGTACGTTAACACCATATTTTCAAAAACAAATTTAATGTTTATTTCTTTACCTATCTGATTTGTGTTGCTGACCGCCGACTGACCTTATCGCCGTTTGTGGAGCCCTGACACACACACACATACACACGCACACACACACACACACACACACACACACACACACACACACACACATATATATCGTTAAATTTAACCACACATTCAGAATAACGTATGCTTTATGGGTATTTCTTTTATTTTTTTTATAATGTGACAGTTAAATAATGTTATAAGCAACATTAGAAAAAACACATATAATATATTTTTTATTTCAAAATATATCATTTGCATACTGTTTGTTTGTTGATTTTTAACAAGGATTTTTGTTATTTTTAAAATTTGATCATATATGAATCACTGCTTTTAAAGTTGTTGTAGACAGCAGACAAGTATTTTAATAGTGCATGATTATAAATATAAATATAAATAAATAAATTAATATAATAAAAAAAAATAAAATGAAATAAACAAACGAACGAATAAATAAATAAATAAAAATAAATTAATTAATTAATAAAACACAAACATTCTGGTCCGTGTCAAAACAGACCACAATCGCAAAAAAGCTAGTTTTAAAGTTTGTCTTAAGTTTAATAAGTTTTACACGTGAACTTTCAACAGTGAAATAATGCCGGGTAAATAAAATGCTATCGAATTATATAAATGTTTTAACAAATCAATATTTAAAAGCAAACTAATAATAATAATAATAATAATAATAATAATAATAACAAACGTGTATTTTTCTTATGGTCTTTCTTTTGTCTATTGTTGTACAAAGGTGCGAGTACCAAAGAGGGCATTTCTTGCCTAACTTTTTCTAAGAAAATTAAGTTAGACTTTCTGTGACTTTTATCTACTGAATGTGAACAAAAATATTTATTCTCTTAATATATGTACAAAATTACTTCAAATATGCTGTAATGTTTAAATACACTAGATCGTTTGTGTTGTATAATCGTCTAAAATCACTAAAAGTCGTGAAAAACAGACGACATTCAATGAAATTTAATTATGTGCGCAATTAAGAAACAACACTCATATTTTGCCATGTTGTTTGTTTTAATAAATTACACAAACGGTGTAAATTTGAAGTTGTTTCTTGAGTGCGCACATAGATTATTTAGATAAAAACGGAACTTTTCGCAAAGAAGTTTGAGGTAGGAAGCAATAATAATCCCTCCCCGATACAACTGGGAACCGGGATCGAGGTCGTAGACATCAACAACAACAACGACCTCACGATGAGCGCATAAATCATTTCTAATCTCAGGTATGCCCATCGTCCATTCCTTAGATCTACATGGACGAGAGAGAGAGAGAGGAGAGAGAGAGAGAGAGAGAGAGAGAGAGAGAGAGAGAG